>JADRCH010000245.1:1307490-1484990 GCA_019843965.1 Rhynchomys soricoides
TTATCTGTTGAAACCATGTGAGTTTAGAAGTGAGTACACAATTAAAACAATAACTCTTCCTCTCTCATAACGTAACAATAGTCCAGCAGTAAGTGTAGGGTCCCATTAGCCCCTCCTATATCGATGACTGATTGTTGTCAGGGCCTGTCGTCTTATGTGAGCCTAAAACAGGAAAGTACAGGTGTTATGAATACACCATAGATACATCCAGTCTAGACTATGGCATTTCATAGCCTTTTACCCTTTCTACAGATTTTTACATACTTTCTATCTTCTCTTCTTTAATATCCCCTGAGGCTTAGAGGTGATGGTATAAATATCTTGCTAAAGCTAAGCTTTCAACCTTCAGTTGGTCACACAACTTGGGCACCTCTGAGTCTCAGCAGTCCTGCCAAAGACATCCAGTGTTACCACCAGATGTGACACTTCTGGCCTCCTTAGACATCTACATTCATGGTGAGTGATTGTAAACACACACACACAAACACACACACATATACACATGCACAAACAAACAATTTTAAAATAAAATTATATCTAAAGGTGTATTAATAGGAAAATATATATTTTGCTAAAACTTATCAGAGAAGAGTAGGAATAAAAAGATAGGAAGAAGGAAGAAGAAACAATGGTAACCAAACTGACTGGAAAGACTTATGGAGATCATTATATTTTCAAAGGTACATTAAAAAAAAAGCAGGCATAGTTACTAATGTTAGAACATACCTGATGAGAAGGACCAGACAAGACAAAGTAATACAACAAAGCAATGTATAGCATTCTGGTAATATTGTGCCAAAGTGTAAAAAGTACAAACTGACAGAACTACAAGGATAAATAGATGAATACATTCTCAGAGCAGGAGAGCTCATCAGAATATACCTCTATCAGAAATAGAACAAGCTAGAAAACAATATACCCTAAAGACATGGCTAAACCAAGCAAATATCATCATCACACACAACAGCTGAACACAACAGCATGGGAGATCTTTCCATCTTCTGATATCTTCTTCAATTTCTTTCTTCAGAGACTTGACGTTCTTGCCATACAGGTTTTTCACTTGCTCAGTTAGAGTTACACCAAGATATTTTATATTATTTGTGGCTATTGTGACGGGTATTGTTTCCCTAATTTCTTCCTCAGCCACTTTATCTTTTGTATAAAGAAGGGCTACTGATTTTTAAGTTAATTTTGTATCCAGTCACTTTGCAGAAGGTGTTTATCAGATGTAGGAATTCTCTGGTAGAATTTAGGGGCCACTTATCACATCATCTGTGAAGAATTCTACTTTGACATCTTCCTTTTCAATTTGTATCTGCCTTGATCTCCTTTAAGATTTTCCACCAACTCTACATCCAACAAAGGGTTAATACCCAAAATATATAAAGAACTCAAGATAATAGACACCAACAAACCAAATAACCTAATTAAAAAATGGAGTACAGAGTTAAAAGAAGAATTCTCAACAGAGGAATCTCTAATGGCTGAGAAGCATTTAAAGAAATGTTCAATGTCCTTAATCATCAGGGAAATGCAAATAAAACAGCTCTGAGTTCTGAGCCTTCATAATAGCTATGATCAAAAGCTCAAGTGACAGCACTTGCTTGCAAGGATATGAAGTAAGGGGAACACTCCTCCATTGCTGGTAGTAATACAAATTTATACAGCCATGTTTGAAATCCATTGGCAGTTTCTCAGAAATTAGGAATAGTTCTATCTCAAGATCCAGCTATACCACTCCTGGGCATATAACCAAAAGATGATACACCATACCACAAGGACATTTGCTCAGCTATGTGGATAGCAGCTTTATTTGTAATATCCAAAGACTGGAGAAAACCTAGATGTTCTTCAGCAAAAGAATGAATAAAGAAAATGTGATACATTTACAAAATAGAATACTACAAAGTTATTAAAAACAAGGACATCATGAAATTTGCAGACTAGTGGATGAAACTAGAAAATATCATCCTGAATGAGGAAACCCAGACCCAGAAATACACACATGGTATGTACTCACTTATAAGTAGATATTAACCATAAAATACTGGATAACCATGCTATCATCCATTGACCCAAAGAAGCTAATAACTCAGAGGACCCAAGAGAGGATGCTTGAATCTCATTCAGAAGGGATATAAAATAAGACTTTGGAGGTGATGGAGGGAGAGAACTAGGTGGGAGATGTGTAGGGAGGGGAACTGGGGGGAGGCCAGTGATTGGTGAGCAGAGGAGGACAGGGAGAGAAAATGGAAATTAGTGGGGAGTATCTCTGGGATCAGCCAGAGACCTAGGATGGGAGAGGCTTCCCAGAGTTTATGGGGGTAACCCTAGCTGAGACTCTTAGCAGTGGAGGATATGTAGCCTAAGGTGGCCACCTCCTATAGCCAGGTAGGAATTCCAGTGGGGGTAGGGGGATACCAACCCACTCAGAAAAACCACTCCAAATTTTTCATGCCTATAAGATGTGCAGAGATAAAGACATAAAGACGGAGCAGAGGTTGAGAGAATGACCAACCAATGACTGGACAAAGTTGAAACCCATCCCATGTGAGAGAGCTAACCTCTGACACGATTAATGATACTCTGCTTTGCTTGCAGTAAGCCTTTGAGGCAACAATTATATCAGGCAAATGAAAGGTACTTTTATATCCTTGTTGTTAACTATCAGTGCAATTATTTGAAGAAACAAAGAAAAGCTCTAGGTTTTAAGAAAAACCTAAAATCTCATAATGCCCTAACAATTGTTCTACCATTCTGTAATTAACTAGACAGTCTTTTCAAAAATCTTCTGTTCTTGTGTGCAGCTAAGCTAATGCTCCAAAGATTGGGGCCATGTGAAAACCCAAGTACCAGTAAAACAGGCACAGTCATATGACAGCCTAAGTGAGCGTCCCATCACAATCCTCTGGAATCAACCTGCTATGGAGCCTGAAACACAAGAAAAGAGCCTGTATTCTGGCTTTTCAAAAACAAGCTAAAACCATGCAAATCATCCTGCATCACCAGGTGGAAGGTTTTCAGGAAATCAGGAGTCTAAGAAAGAAAGAAAAAAAAAGTTAAAAAGGGGGAAACAGAAGCACCTGCACTGGTGGAAACCAGGAAAACCTAATTAAATTTAAAACGACCTGGAAGCCTGGCAGTCTGTTTGCCTTTCTTATACTATTGATCTCCCTTTCAGAATCACGGAAAACAACTGCCTGATATGTTTAAGGCCTTTGCTACGCTGGGAACTGCTGTGGTACTCCAAGTGTGAATGGAGGGAGATAAAGAGAGCTGGGTGTGGTTGAGCCAAAGCCTGAATCAAAGCCATTTACACAATGCAATGCGCTGTGAGGGGCTTTAGAGCAGTGGCTCTCAACCTTCCTGATGCAGCAGTCCTTTACTACAGTTCCTCATGGGTGCTGACCCCCAACCATAAAAGTACGTCATTGCTACTTCATAACTGTAACTTTGTAATTGTTATGAATCAGAATGTAAATATCTGATATGCAGGACATCTAATATGCAACCCTTGTGAAAGGGTCATTCAACTTCTAAAGGGGCCATGACCAACAGATTGAGAGCCACTATTTTAAAGCAAAGAAAAATGTTAGGGTTTTGAAAACAATTTCAGAAAGGCTAATAATAACACAGGATTTTAGCAAACAAGCTCTTTCAATTGCTACTATAATTGAGCAACTTCAATTTAGTGGTGTTAATTTAAAGATGCAAACAGCAAAAACTGGAAGTAAAATAATTTTAACTCCTTATTCTACAACATGTGGTAATGAAGATGCAGAGACTGAGAGAGGATGTGCATAGCAGGAAGTTTTCACAGGTGCTGGATCATAACTCTTTTCTATCTATATTTAGGGATATTTATTAACTTTCTTCCAGGAAAGCAATGCTAAAAAAATTAACATCTTGCCTCAGACACTTGCAGATGTCTAGGGCACATGTTAATTTGTACTCTGAAATAATCACATCTCTGAGATTTTAGAATTGTATGGATCTGTGCATGTACAAATTTGTCATCTAGATGCATGATCGCAATTTGATGAGATCAAAGGGAGAAAATGTTAACTTTAGAACTTAAATGGAGAAAATACAGGCATAAATGCTCCTTATGTAGTTAACAGCTCCAACACCATAGAAGATAGCACTGGGAACACGAGGGAGAAAGGGTATCATGCACAGATAAAGGGTACCAGATAACTTAGGAATGGATGCAGATGTAGGCCATTCCCACAGACAAGAAAAGCAGAGACATATAGAGAAGAACCAAGTGGAAGGGGAATCTTCAGAAGAAAATACAGAATCAGGGAAGAAAAGTACTTGAGGAGCATGGGAGTTTCCATGGGGGAGGGGAGCTTTAAATACTGGGGAATATTACAAAGAAAGAACAGGGAAAATAAGAACTACTAAAGAAGGCAAGCATGGGACCAGTGTTTTGATCAGAGTTAGATCCATCTAGGAAAGGCTAAGCATAGCAGGTGGCCTTCCTGGAGGTGGCCCACCCTTTTTGAATGGTTTACAATGGATGAGCTCTGAGAGGCAAGGTCCCATGAGACTTCATCTCCGGATTGCTTCTTGCAGCTGATATACCTTTTCTGTTACATAGTCTAATGATCCATGGGCATTGGCCTACCTGATTGAGCAGATTTCCTGAAGTTCAAAATAAAGATGATCTTCCATGAATTAATGCTGTTTAAATCTATTAATGATTGTATAGAATTCCTGATTTGATTCAAATAATTTTAGGAAGAAAGATTTAAGAGATGTTTTTAGTTGTTTTGAAGGAAAAATGTAATAGGCCTGTAATTCTTGGGACACACAGACTGAGGAACAGCTGGGAGGAAAGAGCCTTCCGGTTTCCATCTGTGGCCCAAGACCTCTGCCTGGGCCACCAGGGCTCCACAGCCAAATAGCACTAGAAGAAAGCTAGCCTCCCAGAAGTGTGGGCAAGCCTTTCTGCTCAGAGGGACCCACCTGGAATACCCAGGACACAGAGACTGAGGAACGGGGTTTTGGTTTCTTTCAGTGGCTGAAAAGCAGATCCTTTGACACAGGGCTCCATACTCAAGTAGTGCCAGAAGAGAGCTGGTATACCAGGAGTGGCCACACACCTTTAAGCACAGGCAAGACCACCACTTCTTTTCAAATTCACTGGACCAAGAGGGACCCTTGCAGAGCCATCAGAACACAGGAAACAAGGGGCAGCTGGGAATTAGATCCTTCTTGTTTCTGTCTGCACCCCAGAGCTGACCCTGCACCACAGCATTCCAAACCGAAATTCCTCTCAGAGAGAACTGGTCTTCAAGAAGTATTGACACCTAGGATTGCAGGAAAGACAAGCCACAGTCAGAGAGAGTAAGACCAGCTACAACAGAAATAACCAGATGGCATAAGGCAAGGTCAAGAACACAAGGAACAGAAACCAAGGATACTTGGCATTATCAGAACCCAGGTCTCCCACCACAGCAAGCCCTGATTACCCCAACATACCAGAAAAGGAAGACTCAGACTTAAGGTCACATATCAAGAGGATGATAGAAGATTTTAAGAAGGAAAGAAATAACTCCGTAAGGAAATACAGGAGAATAAAAGTAAACAACTGGAAGCCCTTAAATAGGAAACACAAAAAATTCTTTAAAAACTACAGGAAAACACAATCAAACAAATGAACAAAACCATCCAGGAATTAAAAACAGAAATAGAAAAATAAATAACTCACAAAAGGAGACCACCCTGGAATTAGAAAACATAGGAAAGAAATCAGGAGTCATAGATGCAAGCATCACCAGCAGAATACAAGAGATGGAAGAGAGAATCTCAGGTACAGAAGATACCATAGAAAACATGGATAATGCAAAAGGCTCCTAACCAAAAACATCCAAACTATCCAGGATACAATGAGAAGACAGAACCTGAGGATAATAGGTATAGAAGAGAGTGAAGATTCCCAACTACAAGGACCAGAATATCTTCAACAAAATTATAGAAGAAACCATCCCTAACCTAAAGATAGAGCTGCACATAAATTTACAAGAAACCTACAAAACTCCAAATAGATTGGACCAGAAAAGAAATTCCTCCCATCATATTATAGTCAAAACACCAAATACACAAAATAAGGAAAGAATATTAAAAGCAGTAAGGGAAAAAGAGCAAGTAACATATAAAGGTAGACCTATCAGAATTACACCAGATTTCTCACCAGAAACTATGAAAGCTAGAAGATCCTGGGCAGATCACATACAGACTCTAAGAGACACAAATGCCAGCCCAAGCTGCTATACCCAGCAAAACTCTCAATAATCATAGATGGTGAAACCAAAATATTCTATGACAAATTCAATTTTGCACAGTATGTTTCCACAAAACCAGCCATACAAATAATAATAAATGGAAAATGCCATCTCAAGGAGAGAAACTATACCCAAGAAAAAGCAAGAAAGTAATCTTTCAACAAACTCAAAAGAAGATAGCCACACAAACATACAAACAACATTGAAAATAACAGGAAGCAACAATCACTATTCTTTAATATCTCTTAACATCAATGGACTCAATTCCCCAATAAAAAGACATAGACTGACAGACTGGATCCATAAACAGGACCCAGCATTTTGCTGCATCCAGGAAAAGCACCTCCGTGTTAAAGACAAACACTACCTCAGAGTAAAGAACTGTAAAACAATTTTCCAGGCAAATGTCCCCAAGAAACAGGCTGGAATAGCCATTCTAATATCGGATAAAATCGACTTTCAACCAAGAGTCATCAAAAAAGATAAGGAAGGATATTTCATACACATCAAAGGAAAAATCTATCAAGAAGAACTCTCAATTCTGAACATCTATGTCCTGAATGCAAGGGCTCCCACATTCATAAAAGAAACTTTACTAAATCTCAAAGCACACATTGCACCTCACACAATAATAGTGGGAGACTTCAACACACCGCTATAATCAAAGGACAAATCTTGGAAACACAAACTAAACAGAAACACAGTAAAACTAACAAATGTTATGAACCAAATGGATTTAAAAGATATCTATAGAACATTTCATCCTAATTCAAAAGAATATACCTTCTTCTCAGCACCTTATGGTACCTTCTCCAAAACTGATCATATAATTGGTCACAAAACAAACCTCAACAGATATAAGAAGATTAAAATAATCCCATGCCTCCTATCAGATCACTACTGAATAAGGCTGGTCTTAATGGCAACAACAACAACAAAAAGCCCACATACACATGGAAGCTGAACAAAGCTGTACTTAATGATAACTGGCTCAAGGAAGAAATAAAGAAAGAAATTAAAGAATTACTAAAATGAAAGCACAGCATACACAAAGTTATGGGACACAATGAAAGCAGTGTTAAGAGGAAAACTCATAGCACTGAATGCCTCCAAAAAGAAGATGGGGAGAGCATAAACTAGCAGCTTAACAGCACACCTGAAATTCTAGAACAAAAAGAAGCTAATACACCTAAGAGGAGTAGAAGGTAGGAAATAATCAAATTAAGGGCTGAAATTAACCAAGTAGAAACTGAAAGAACTATACAAAGAATCAACAAAACCAGGAGCTGGTTCTCTGAGAAAATCAACAAGATAGATAAAACCTTAGCCAGACTAACCAGAGGGCACAGAGAAAGTATGCAAATTAACAAAATTAGAAATGAAAAGGGAGATATAACAGCAGATTCTGAGGAAATTTAAAAAAATCATCAGATCCTACTACAAAAGCCTGTAATCAACAAAATTGGAAAATCTGGATGAAATGTACAAGTTTCTAGACAGATACCAAATACCAAAATTAAGTCAGGATCAAATAAACTATCTAAACAGTCACATAACCCCAAGAAGCAGTCATTAAAAGTCTCCCAACTTACAAAAGCCCAGGACCAGATGGGTTCAGTGCAGAATTCTATCAGACCTTCAAAGAAGACCTAATCCCAATACTCTTCAATCTATTCCACAAAATAGAAACAGAAGGAACACTACCCAATTCATTCTATGAGGCCACAGTTACACTGACACCAAAACCTCACAAAGACCCAACAATAAAAGAAAGCTTCAGACCAATTTCCCTTAGGAATATCAATGTAAAAATACTCAATAAAATTCTTGCAAACTGAATCCAAGAACACATCAAAACAATCATTCACCATGATCAAGTAGGCTTCATCCAAGGGATGCAGAGATGGTTCAATACCCAGAAATCCATCAATGTAATCCACTACATAAAAAAAACTCAAAGAAAAAAACCACATGGTCATTTCATTAGATGTTGGAAAAGCATTTGACAAAGTTCAACATCACTTCATGATAAAAGTCTTGGAAAGATCAGGAATTCAAGGAGCATACCTATACATAGTAAAAGCAATATACAGCAAACCAGTGGCCAACAACAAACTAAATGGAGTGAAATTCGAAGCAATCCTACTAAAATCAGGGACTAGGCAAGGCTGCCCTCTCTCTCCCTATCTATTCAATATAGTACTTGAAGTTCTAGCTAAAGCAATCAGACAACAAAAGTAGGTCAAAGGGATACAAATTGGAAAGGAAGAAACCAAACAACACTATTTGCAGTTGATATGACGGTATACTTAAGTGACCTGAAAAACTCCACCAGAGATCTGCTGCAGCTGATAAACACTTTTAGCAAAGTGGCCGGATACAAAACTAACTCAGGCAAATCAGTAGCCTTGCTATACTAGAAGGATAAACAGGCTGAGAAAGAAATTAGGGAAATGATACCTTTCACAATTTTCACAAACAATATAAAATATCTTGGTGTGACTCTAACCAAACAACTGAAAGATCTGTATGACAAGAACTTCAAGTCTCTGAAGAAAGTTATGGAAGAAGACCTCAGAAGATGGAAAGATCTCCCATGCTCATGGATTGGCAGGATTAATATAGTTAAAATGGCCATCCTTCTGAAAGCAATCTACAGATTCAATGCAATCCCCATCAAAATCCCAACTCAATTCTTCATAGACTTAGAAAGAGAAATTCTCAAATTCATATGGAATAACAAAAAATCCAGGATAGCCAAAACTATTCTCAACAATAAAAGGACATCTGGGGGAATCAGCCTCCCTACCTCAAGCTGTACTACAGAGCAGTAGTGATAAAAATTGCATGGTATTGGTACAGTGACAGGCAGGTAGATCAATGGAATAGAATTGAATACCCAGAAATGAACCCACACACTTATGGTCATTTTATCTTTGACAAATAAGCTAAAACCATCCAGTGAAAAAAGACAGCATCTTCAGCAAATGGTGCTGGTTCAACTGGGGGTCTTCATGTAGAAGAATGCAAATTGATCCATTCCTATCTCCCTGTACAAAGCTCAAGTCCAAGTGGATCAAGGACCTCCACATAAAACTAGATACATTGAATCTAATAGAAGAGAAAGTGGGGAACATCTCAAATACGTGGGCATAGGGGGAAAGTTTCTGAACAGAACACCAATGGCTTATGCTCTAAGATCAATAATCAACAAATGGGACCTCATAAAATTACAAAGCTTCTTTAAGGCAAAGAACACCGTAAATAGTACAAAACGGCAACCTACAGATTAGTTGAGTTCAAGGATGAAGACCCACAGTTGTGCTCTATATAAAACAAGGCCATGTGAAACTGTTGCTTTGAACTCATAATGAGCTTATAGTGTGAACCACTGCTTTGAACTTGTTATTGATATCCTTCTGTAACTCCTCCTTTATCAAACATTTTATTCATAAGGTAATTCTTTTTTACACAGAGAACGTTTTGTCTAAAAGCTCTAAAAGGATGACTGAAAGAAAAAAAATGGTATGTATCCATTTCCCCTTCAATTTTGTGTATCATCTGTATGAGTAACTTCTTTCCTTTCCTTTCATTTTTTTCTCTATTTCAAAAAGTTACCAAGCTCCAAGTTTCTTACTGGACCAGGGAAGGACCCCTGGCTGACTCCACAGTGAAAGGAGATCTACCAATAAATCCTGTTACCTAATCCCCTGCTGCTAAACAGCATGTGTTAATTTGCCAGAATATATCACTTACTTAAGCACAAATAATAAGAGAGTTATAAAGTAAGAAACCAGTGCTTATTTAAACATAAAGATTTATGTTTTCAGCACTTATTTAAGCACAGAACAGTAAGAAAGAGTTATGATGTTATGTTCCCATCACTTAATAAGCACAGAGAGTTATAAAGTAAAAATACAATGTTTAATAAAGAGCAGTGTTATAAAATAAAGATACAGACCTTACTAGAGCACAGAGAGTTAAAAAATAAAATAAAATAAAAAGAAAGAAACCAAAGCTTAATAAAGTAAGATTATAAATCCAGAGATCATTCAGTCTTTAGTCTTCATCCAACTCTGTGTTCCACCTGTACTTTGTCCCCTAAAGGGCAGGACAGCTTCCCCCACTTGCAGATTAGGATGGTCCATACTCTTTAGAAACAGCAGACATCAGAGGCTAATCTTCTAATAACCCATAAACACTAGCAGCTGTGATTTAAATCACTTCCTGAAAGAGGAAAGTATTCATGTATCATTCTAGGTCTCCTGAGCATGTGAAGCTCCTTATTTTCCATAGAAAAATCAGTCCTTCCTAAGGACAATGTGAGTGTGTATACCTCCTGATAGTTGATGAATACAGTCAGAAATGGGAAATGGGAAATAAATTTATACTTATTGTCTGTCAGAGAAATCTACCATATACATGGGTAATCAACATCTTTAGATTTAATGTTCCATAACACATAAATAAAAAGGTTCTAGTAATTAAAATAATCTTTAAAAATATCAATAGAATTATCTTTACAATTAGTGAAACCATAAAAATGTAATTCTATTCATAAAATAAACTTCTCTTCATAAAACACATATCTTATCATAAAAACACAGCTATTTACATTAAAATATTAGTGTTATAAGGTATTTTGTCTGATATCTTCTACCAATATATAAATTTGAAAAATTTTCAGAATAAATTTTAAGTTAGGAATTACCCTAGTTTGTTCGCTGTGACACAGTGGGTATTTGAAGGTCAACTAGTGATTGCTTCATTATTTACAGTATGTATTTGCAGGTCTAATATTAGTCTCGTGGAATTTCCATGACCTAGATTATCTTTATTTAACTAGACAAAATTTTTGAAAATGTTGCCTTTGGAGGGAAAAACCAGAGTAGAGGCTTGCTTGTTTTAATACATCCTGGTTCAGACATTGCTAGCAACATCTGGTTTTGCCCTGTGAAGACATTGGATACAAGAAGGTCTCTTGAAGTATATTCAGAGGGAACTAACATCTACATTTTATCCTTTGGGCCACTATGAAAAAGCTTAACACCACATCCTTGTGGATTGTTAGTTTCTCTGAAAACATGTATATCATGGAATGATAGAAATAAAAAATAAATTATAAAACCCCAATGATGTGCCCCAGTTCCTGGTCATGCAATTTAATTCAGAAAAACACTAAGTAGAAAGTGAAACAAAACAGCATGTGTCTTAGTTTGGATTTTATTGCTGTGAAGAGACACCATGACCAAGGCAAAGGAAAACATTTAATTGGGGCAGGCTTACAGGTTCAGGGGTTTAGTCCATTATCATCATGGTGAGAAGCATGGCAGCACCCAGGTCAACGTGGTGTGGAGATGGAGCTGAGAGTTTTACCTCTTAATCTGAAGGCATCAAGAAAAAGACTGTCAGCCGTTGCCACCTGGGCAAAACTTCAGCATAAAAGACCTCAAAGCCCACCCCCACAGTGACACACTTCCTCCAACAAGGCCACATCTCCTAATAATGCCACTCCTTATGGCCCAAGCATTCACACAGATGAGTCTATGAGAGCCAGACGTATTCAAACCAGCACTGCATAAAAGAGAAATATAAGAAAGCCCATACTGGTGCCAGTCAGATCAGAGAATGACAAAGGAAAGTAGGTACAGGAAGAAGCCCACATCACTGAGAATGGGAGGGATCTTGACCTTCTTGTTCCTTTAATAGAAGCCACATGATACATATGAGCTTGTACCTCAACAACCTGCCCCACATCTGGCACTCCTGAAAAGCCCACCCCACTGTGCTGTCACTGTCTACACAAAGTATGTAACGACAAATTCAGCTCCTTCTTGTCAGTCACAGTGAGAAGTGTATTAGTGTTTGTATAGGCTTGGCCCAGGGAGTGGCACTATTAGGAGGTATGCCCTTGTTGGAGTAGGTGTGTCATTGAGGGCATGGGCTTTAAGACCCTCATCCTCACTGCCTGGAAGTCAGTATTCTGTTAGCAGCCTTCAGATGAAAATGTAGAACTCTCAGCTCCTCCTACACCTTGCCTGCCTGGATGTTGCCATGTTCCTGCCTTGATGATAATGGACTGAACCTCTTAACCGGTAAGCCAGCCCCAATTAAATGTTGTCCTTATAAAACATAGTTGATCACAGCATCTGTTCACAGCAGTAAAACCCTAACTAAGACAGAGTGAACCTGCACAAACATTAAAGAACAGAGCTATGTAAGGCATGGTTTCTTGGTGTCTGGCAATCATCTGTTTCCTTGTCATTTACTCATTAGATATGTAAATTGTATGCTCTTTCTGTAGATGAATTAGTGGATTCATAACAAGAGAATAGGCAAACAAAAAAAGCTACATGTACATACAGATATATAAACAGCAAATCAAATGCATTTTGTGCAGTGAAGAGGATTTCTGTGGAACTGAAAATATTAAGCTAATTATGCAGGCTAATATAATACCATATTTGTCACTGACTTGCCTCTTCCTTTTAATATTCAAGCAGTAGTATACTTTCCCAGTGTTCTTTTCCTAACCGGCTCTGCCATATTAGTTCAATTCAGTCAGTGATCATCAGCCGCAGCTTTTATAAACAGATTGGGGTCTGTCTGTGTATGAACAGCTTAGAAAAATCATCAAGGAACCACATCATCTGAAAATGGGATTATTTATAAATGGGAACCCTAGCTTTGCATTAGGCTTTAAGGAATGGATGTTTGGCTTTGGATTTATAACCGTAGCCTTTCCCACTAACAAACAAGAGACATGTACAAAATAGTTTAACTTTACAAGGATGTTTAGAGTTCCCTCCTCTATACACAGGGAGAGCTTTTGTTGCTGGGATGAGAGCTTTCATCTATGTGGCAACATAAAGACAATTTCTCAGAGTCAATTAAAACTATCTCATCCTGGGTTTCCTTTCTGTTTCTATTTCTAATATTTTTAGTTACGTGTATAACTATGCCCATAAGTATGTATACATGAATGTGGTACCCCAGAAGGCAAAAAGAAAAAAAAAAGATGTTGGATCCTCTGAAGCTGAAGTTACAGGCAGTTACAAATGCAAGCCACCCATTGTGGGTTCTGAAGTCCAAACTAAAGCAAAACAAAAAACAAAAAAATAAAACACCATTTGTAAGCCCTGAGCTGCCTCCAGACCATTGTGATGCATCCCAGATAGTTGAAAGAGATGAAGGCTGAGACTGGCAGTTCTGGGTCAGCATTTCACATTACCAAGTTAAACATTATTACTCTCCATTTGTTCTCTGAAGAAAAGGAAAGATATGGGGTTGTCAGACATTTGGGACATAGTCATTCATTAGACTAGAAGTGTTACATCAACTCAGTGGTTTTTGCCTGCCTGGAGTGACCTACAATCTACACAAGAGCATGACAGCCATAATTTCCCTGTCTGTTTAAATGTGAAAGTCAAATTTCTTCATCATGACTATTACCTGCACTTGGCAATAGTAGTTTTCTGTGTATAGTGGTTAATCATTTTCAGTTTAATGGGTTTAGAATCACCATGGAAACACCTTTGCATGTGTCTATGAGATTGTTTCCAAGAAGGTATAAGGGAGCAGAGAAGATGCATTCTGGATGGCGCTAGCCTGTAGAGCTAGCCTGTGGACTAGTATCCTGAACTGAACAAAATGGGAGAAAACTCCTCCAGAGCAGGAGGGTGGTGATGCTCTGTTACTGACTGGGAACGAAGTTACCAGCTGCCTCATTTGCTTGCTGCCATTGCCATTACATCCCTTCCATAATGGACTGTACCCTTCTTAAACTGGAATCCTTTTCCCCTAGTGTTGCAATTTCTCAGGTATGGTCACAACCATGAGAAAGCAACTGATATTCCTGTGCATAGTTTGTGTGTACATATCACTTCTTAGGTTTAAAAAGTCACAACTAGTATCAAGCATATCTCCATATCAGTAATGTTACTAGGTGGATGGAGGGAGGGAGGGAACTGGGTGAGAGATGGGAGGGGATACATGGGATAAGCTGTAGAGAGAGCAAGACAGAGTGAACAAAAATTATCTGCAGTGGGCATGGGTGGGACATCTCTAGGATGTACCAGTAACCAGAGATACAGGGGTGGGAGGTGGGGAACAGGGTGTCTATGGGGTCAACTCTAGCTGAGACTCCGAGCAGTAGGGGATATGGATCCTAAAGTAACCACCTCCTAAAACCAGGCAGCAATCCCAGTGGATGGAAAAGGATAGCAACCCACTCACAAAACCTTCAACCCAAAATGTATTTCCCTGCCTAAAAGGTATATAGAAACAAAGAGCAGAGACGGAGGTAACGGCCAACCAATGACTAGCCTAAACTGATACTCATTCCATGGGCAAGAACCAATCCCTGACACTACTAATGATACTCTGTTGTGCTTACAGACAGAAGCCTAGCATAACTGTCCTCTGAGAGGCTCTATCCAGCAGCCAATGGAGACAGATGTAAAAAGACCCACAGCCAAACATTAGATGGAGCTCAGGGGGTCTTGTGGAAGAGCTTAGGGAAGGACTGAGGGATCCAAAGAGGACAGGGACTCCACAGGAAAACCAACAGAGTCAACTCACCTGGACCCTTGAGGGCTCTCAGAGACTTAACCACCAACCAAAGAACTCTGATGTGCTTGACCTACCCCCTCCACCCCCTCTCACATATGTAGCAAAAGTGCAGCATGGTCTCTATGCAGGTCCTCCAACAACTGGAGTGGGAGCTGTCCCAGAATTTGTTGCCTGCCTGTGGATTCCAATCCCTTAACTGAGCTGCTGTGTCTGGCCACAGTGGGAAAGGATGTCCCTAGTCCTGCAGTGACTTGATCAGTGGGAAGGGGCATGGGTGAAACCCAGAGCAGCTCCCCCTCTCAGAGGAGAAAGGGAAGGAGGATCTGTGTGAGGGGCATTGGCAGGAGGTCTGATACTGGGATGTAAATCAAATAAAAACGTCATATAAGAAAAAGCTCTTAAATCATCAAAATAAAACAAACAAACAAAACCCCCATAATACAAAGGAAACAGTGGTCTGTGGAAGAAAAATGGATTGGGATTTTGTTATCTTGGATCATTAATGTCTTACTAGAACTTCCACAAAAAAGTAGATAGTCCTTTCCAGTAAAACATTAGAAAATTGTGGGTGACGTTATCTGCTATATAAACATAAAATAAACAAGTATGAATGACTTAATAGTCACTGAAAAAATACTTTGGAGACTTGGAAAATGTCTTTGGATATTTCCAAACATTTTTTTCCCCAAAATGTAGTGTTTGACATTTAAATTTATAGTTAATCAAAAATAAGCAGAAGCATGTTACAATGAAGTCATCCCACCAGGCATGGTGATATACGTCTTTAATCCCAGCACTCCACAGACAGACACAGACAGATCTCTGTGAATTCAAGGCCAGCATGGTCTACACAGTGAGTTCCAGGAGGCCACAGTTACAGTGAGAGGCAGTCTCAAAAAAAAATTAATTAAAGTTACAACACTGGGATATAAAGGCTAATACACTTGAGACAGGTGACTTATTAAGCCAGCTTAATCAGTGACTTTTATTTCCCTCCACTAATTTATTCATAGCAATTGTTCCATTAGTGCCACTGTAACAAGTGAGTAATAGGATTTCCAGGGATCCTTCTTATAAGAAGTACGGAAGCAGGCCTATTTAATCAGTGACTACTTGCTGTTTTAAAACAGAGGAGTCAGGATTACAAGGAAAGACCTATTCCTGTAGATTCCTCTTCTGCTGGCATCCCTCTTCCAATTTGGAAGTATATCCCATCAATGATTCATTTGGAGGCTCAATAATCCCAGTACATGATACTTTCAAGGTGACAGATACCAGTTTTTGATTTTCTTGAATGGGAAGTGTAAGACTCTGGGGAGTCTTAACTTACCAAAGACCCTCAGAATGGACACACAGAGTTGGGGATTAATGCAAAATGCAAGAAAAATTTATTGATTCATCAGCATGATGACGTCGCTCTACATATCAAGACCAGAGCGCCACCTCACGGAGACCATTCAGGTACCTTATATAGGATTTTAGAGCAGCCACCATTAGGTACAATGTGATTGGCAGAACAGTGTGACTTTTAAACTGATTGGTTTTTAGGGAATGAGGTAGCAGGGGCTTAATCAGTCCTTCCCTTCCAGCCTACGTGCTCTCTAACATGTTTCTCTCATGTGCTCAGAGGGAGGAGGGGACCCTTGTGGAATATCACATTCACCCCTTTTTCTTGTGCATGCTTCAATCTTGAAGCTATTGTTGATAGCTATAAAATCATTAGCTGTACTGCACCTATGCATTCCTTAACAAAAGCAGCCAAGTGGTTCAAAATATAGGGGCCAAAAGTCAACAATAGGAGAACAATTAAGGTGTTAACTAGGTAGATATGAGGGCTGTTAACTAAGAGGTTAAACCAAGACTCGAACCAGCCCTGACTCTGTTTCCTCTCTCTCTCCCACTTGGCTAACCCTACTCTCACCTTGGCAATTGAACCTTTAACAACTCCAGAATGGTCTATATAAATCTTGAGCTTGAGCAGATTGTCGTCTTCTGTACCATCTAGCGGGGTGGGAAGTCTCTGGGAGCAGGGCTTCTGCAGGTTTCACATGGAAATCGTACACCCAGGCCTCAGAAGCAATGTACACAGTCTGTGGAGACTGGATTGTCCCATGATGCTTTTCATCTGTAATTGACTGAAAATCTGTCCCATGAAAGTCTATCACAGCTATCTGTAGATGGCTAGAAAAAGAACCTAAAGAAGTTGTGATAGATGGAGTGAAAGCACAGGAATATAGAAAGCAAACTTCAGAAATCATGAGTTCTAATAACTAGCCTATGGGTTCCATATTGAACCAAACTGGGACTTGGAATGTAGCTTACTTAACTCTGTCAGCCTCCATGACTGACTGTAACTTAAAACCTGGACCCCTGATAGCTCCCAGAGACTGAGCTACCAACCAAAGAGCATTCATGGGCTGGTCCAATGCCTCCTGCACATATGTAGCAGAGGGCTGCCTTGTCTGGCTTCAGTGGGGGAGGATGCACCTGATACAACAGAGACTTTATGCGTCAGAATGGGAGGATACCCAGGGTGGCAGGATCACCCACTCAGAGGCAAAAGAGAGGGGACATAGTGGAGAGAGGGGAAGAGCCCTATAAGGAGGAATGGGGACAGCATTTGGTATGTAAATACATAAATAAATTTTAAAAACTAAAAAGGAGTCTGCTTCTACTCCCAGAACTCAGGAGGCAGAGGCACTCTCTGTGAGTTCCAGGCCAACCTGATCTACATAGAAAGTTCCAAGTGATCCACAGTTACACAGTGTGGTGGTTTGAATAGATATGGCTCCCATAGATTCATGTGTTTAAATGCTTGGCCCATATGGAGTGACACTGTTAGGAATAGTGTGGCCTTGTTAGAGTAGGTGTGGCCTTGTTGAAGGAAGTGTGTCATTGGAGGAAGGTTTTATATCCTGAAGCTCTGCCCAGTATGGGGCGCAGTCCATTTCTGCTGCCCACAGATCAAGATGTAGAACTCTTGTCTCCTCCCGGGCCAAGTCTGTCTGCATGCTTCCGTACTTTCTACCATGATGATAATAACCTAAGCTTCTGAAACTGTAAGCTAGTCCCAAATTAAATGTTTTCCTTTAGAAGGGTTGGTCATAGTGACTCTTCACAGCAATAAAACAGTAACTAAGACACACAGTGAGACCTGTCCCAAAAAGAAAAGTAATAAATGAATATAGTCCCATAAATCACCATGTCCACCTATCTGTCCAAATCCACTGCTTGTACACAAATGTGGTCACCCTCTTCTCAGCAAATAAAATCACCAGATATATAATACTAAAACTGCCATTTTGATGGCATACATTTTCTTCCATTAAGCATTTCCATTTTGTTTTGTTTTGTTTCCTTTTGTTTCATCCTCCATTGAGGATTAATTGAAGGTGTGATTGCTAAGGGTCTTACATTTGCAATACCTGCCACCAAAAATAAATATTCTACAATCAAAACTTATCTGGCCTAGCAATTTTGTTGGTGATACATGAGGCAGAACAGAATTCAAGCTTTATTCTTTCTCAACAAAATTGACTTTGCAGAGCAGAGAGTAGCAGAAATTTACGTGTTAGTAAATTAAGTTGGTCATAGACAACAAAAGACGCAAAGGCCACAACGTTCCTTAATACTTAGTTTTGCTCTTGGGTAATGCACTATGTGCTTTGACGAGTTGAAAACATGCAGAAGAGATGATGCTTCTTAAAGTGAATCTGAATTTCAGATGTATGCTGTTTTAATGACTGAACAATGTGATATCAATTCTTACAAAATTAAGGATTAAATAGTCTTAATAATTATTAGTTAACAATAAGAATTATTAAATATCTAGTATATTTTGTGCCACATAAAAACACCCTTGCATTGCTCCTGTTACAGTGTTTCCATTTATAAATCAATGGTACATATGTATGTACTTGTTTTCTCAGTCTAGAATTGTGTATTACACAAATGGGAAAAATGTTTCTAGAAGTTGAGTCAGGATGACAAACTTAAATACAAGTACAACGATAGCCTGGGGCAGCGTTACACCTTTCTCTTCCATACAACTGATTCTTGTTCTTCATAATAGCTATGGTGTGTAAAATCACCATAAAATCTCATCAGAAATCACTGAAAGATTGCTGCTCCTCGAGCAAGGCAGAATTAGGTTCCCACAGGAGTGCAATTAGGATATTTTTAGCAACTCATCCATAGATAACCTGACTTTGCATGTATTTCCTTAAGGAAATGTATTTAATAGATTTTTATTAATTAACATTAAACTAGCAGACACTACAACTAATATCAGTATGAAACGTAGCCAGCAAGCCTAGATTCTCTACAGATATGGCTGGTCCTCTTGTACATTTCAACACTAGAAATCTCTTCAAAATGATTACAGGTCATCTCAAGCAGCAAAATCCTCTACACTCTAGCATGAAAATACAGAACACATTGGGCCTAGCTAGATGCCAATAAAAAACTTCTGGGATACAATCAGAGAGAAGGTAGTGAATGTTTTTGTTGGACTCAGCTTGGAAAATGCATGTCACTAACTCAAAATATTCCCCATTATCCAAATATCCACGCTGGTCCACAAATGTCTTAGTAAGAAACTTTAATAAAGAAAAAGAGTGAGAATAATTTTACCTGTGCATACTCTTCATGTTGGCAGCATGACAAAGTGTTGACTAAAATCACATTGGTGCAGAGTGCAAGGGCAGAAATCCACAAGGATTTCTATATCTCTTTAACTCTTCCTCCTGCTATTTGACTATTTTATACTGAGGAAACCTGGAAATGATGGGTATACTAACTGACCCAGAGAGAAGGAATATTTAGGCTTGGATTTCTCCCATTGAAGATTGAGTCTAAATAAAATAATTATAGTCTGAATTATCCAGAGGAACACACATACACACACACACACACACACACACACACACACACACACACACAAACACACACACCACAAAACTATGTTGCTTAATGTCTATCAACTTGACACAAGCCAGAGTTATCAGGGAAGACCTTAGTTGAGATATATCCTCCATCACATTTGCTTAGAAGACAATTTACAGGGCATTTTTTGATTTATGAATGATGTATGAGGGTCCAGGCCACTGTGGCAGTATCAATGCTAGGCACGAGGTTCTGGGTTGTGTAAGAAAGGTATAGCAAGCAAGCCATGGGAAGCAAGTCACTAAACAGCATTCCTCCACTGTCTCTACTTCGGTTCTTTGTCTAAAGTTCCTGCCCTGAGAGTTCCAACCCTGATTTCCCTTCAAAATGGACTCCAATTTGGCCACAAAAGCAAATAAACCTTTTCCTCCCCAAGTTGCTTTTGGACATGGAGTTTATCAAAGCAATAGAAAGTAAACTATGACAATAGCATATGCTTTTCATATCTAGAAAGACAAATTTATATATATATATATATAAATTTATATATATATATATGTTTTTCATATCTAGAAAGACAAATTTACTGATATAAAAATGAATACAGAAGTATCTGTCACTTATAAATAGATGAAGAATTGCTTTGAGGAATTAATTCATTCAAATAAATGCTGAGCTGTGCCAAATCCACATTTAGCCAACTAAAGACACAGGAGAGGAGATGGCAAAGAGTTCTAACCTGAGTTCAAAGTCCTGAAGACCAGGAGGTCTGCTGGTTCACAGGCCTGAAAACAATGCAGAGTAGAAGAACTCTGTCCTACTTACAATAGTCAGTCATAGTTTCTGTTCTCTCTTCGAGTGTTCAGTTGACTGGACAAGGCTCACCCACATAAGAGAGAGCAGTCTGTTTCCCTCTGTCTGCTGACCCAAATGCTAATCTTACCCAGAAACACTCCAAACACATCAACCCAGGAGGTTCAAACAAATATTTCAACAGTGCATGGCCCAGTTAACAGGTAAAATTAACCATCACAGATTATATTCTCTTTGCCAAAAATATATAAAGTCAATTTAAATAAGTCTGTAAAGAATAACAAGCAGGAAAAAATGAACCAAGAAGATGGAATCCATGCCCTTTTAAAAAATAAAAATAAAACAAAGCATTTAATTGGGGGCTTGCTTACAGTTTCAGAGGGTTAGTCCATGATCATCATACCATGAAGCGTGGTGGCAGGCAGCCATGGAGCTGGGGCAATAGCTGAGAGCTTATATCGGATCCACAGAAAGAAGGCCAAAAGAGAGCAAGATTGGGTCTAGCATGGGCCACTCATCAATGACCCACCTCCTCCAACAAGGCCACACCTCCTCATCCTTCCTAAACACATCTTTTATCTTAGCAGTCGGGAACATGAAATGGTGTGCATACTGAGGTAGCAGAAACAGCAATTCATGGGGTCTGAGGATGTAGTTCAGGTAGCACAGTGGCTGCCCAGCAGGCATGAAATCTACATTTAATCTCAGGCACTGCAAAAACCAGGTGTGGTGGCACAAACCTGTGATCCAATCATTTGGGATGTTAAGGCACAAGGATAAAAGTTCAAGGTCCTCTTCAGCTTCATCGGGAGTTCCAGACCAGCCTGGGCTGCATGAGACTGACAAAAGCTAAGAGAGAGAAAAAGGAAGGGAGGGTAGGAAGAAAAGGGGGAGGGAGGAAGAAAGGAAGAGGGGGTGAGAGAGGGAGGGAGGGAGGGGCAGAGAGAAAGAGCAATTCGCAATACACCACAGTCATCCACTGCTCTCAGCAGTCCATTTAGACATATTCCTTCTATATGTTGCAATACTGTTGCTCTTAAACTAGCACTATCCTTTGGCCACTGTGATTTACAGTACCCATAAATATTCATTTAGCTTATGAAGAGAACCTGCTCTGTTTAACTGCTCAAAATTGAATTCAATAGAACATATACGTATGTGTATTGCTGGCAGAATAATTTTTTATTACTTTTACTTAGTAATCTGAACAACCACGTAACAAATATGTTACATGTTTATGGGATTCACACTTCAGCAAAAGTACACCCTGACAAATCCCCCAAGAGGGGATGATCTGTGTGGGATTATTTCAGTGATGATGAAGGGGTGAGCTTCCAGCTTCAAGTTCTTCCAAGTCAGGGGGAGTACTGTTTTACTCTGAAGCAACATTCAACTACATTCAGCTTCTAAGGGAATTGTGAGTCTAAATGCATTAAAAGATAGATATTATTTTTAAAAGGTCTTACTTTCTGTTCCATTAAAGATGTTGTCACTTTAGGGTCGACAGTAACACAGCCCATTACTGTGTTTTAGGAATCACTCTTCCTGGAAATTTGAGGGGAGGGAAAAAGAAAAACCAAGGATGTAAGAAATATCTTTTCAGTAAAACTGTTGCTTGAGAGAAGAGAATTACACGCTCTGTGAAAAATGAGACTTGACAGGTGAGAGCAACTGTCTCAAATGACCCAAACTGAAAAGAGAGAAAGCAGCTGTAAGAGAAGACACAGACACCACCCAGGACATGAGCTATGCAAAAAGCAGAACTACAGCTGAGATGTGCAAGTCACAGCAGCAATTACATGTGCTCGTGTGGTCTCAAATGAGGCAGTCAGACCAGGGGTGATCAAGCATGACTACCATGACCAGTGGATCGACTAATTGAATTGTTTGTAGCTTAAGACGTTATTTAAATGTCTTTAACATGGAGAGAGGGTAATTAGGGGTGAATATGTGAATAGATTTTCTATTTAAATGCACAAATGAAATTCTACAAGGGCAACAATAATCAGGTTAGTGTTGAAGAAGAACTTTGAGTCAATGCCTTCTTCCAACGACAAGTCAAAGTGGTACCTGAACACCCAGTCACTACTCCCCTTTGAGAAGTAAGTAGAAATCCTTCCAGAAGTTTCCATAAACATATGGATTTGCTGCAGAGATTTTCAAATAGTTTCCCAATATTATTATAGTGTAATCTGATAACAGCAAAAGAAGCAAGGTCTTGAGATTACCCTAGGAATAATGGCTGCAATGTTACAGCTTTGAAAGTCATTGAATCAAATTGTAAAGTTTAGCACTAACTTGATAATTTCCTTACTTGGAGCTCATGTGAAGCAATTTACTACCAGACGAAAACTAAAGCTTCTAAGTACAATCCATGTCTGAATAACCAATGGAAGCTATGTATAAAGTAAGCAAAATGAAGTCTAATCACACAAATTCCCATTGACTCATTTTTGAAAACTGGCTTTCTCTACTGTTTAGGCATTTGCCAATACACACACAGGTTAGAAAGAAAGACTTACTTGACTCAGAAAGAGAAACAAACTGGAATTACAGAAGAGGCACACTTCTATCCATGGCCTGTTGAAGAAGGTATTGCCATACACTGTAATAATTAGTGAGGGTCATGTCTACCATCACCTCACAGAAGGATTTTTGCATGCAACATGGAAGTGAGCATCTCGTTTTCAGAAAAGTTATGAACTCTGTCCAGTTGCGACCTGTTTATTTCTAATGTGATTCCTTCTGTGTGTTTCTTCATAGTACCAGTTGTCAAAACAAACAAAATTAACATGACAGCTCCTTTTCACAGGGACTTACTGGCTAGATAGAATGGATCCCCACAAGGTTTAGTCTGCACATACAGCACCTGTTGCCCATAACTTATCAGAGCAGTGGAAAGTCAGATAATTGTGTTGTTTTACTCTGCCTTAGACCAGTGAAGCATAATGCTTATTAGTAGTAACTCTCTAAAGAGTTTTTACATTCATGTTTATGTATACCATACTGTATACATGCAAAATGATATACAAACATGAATTTAAAAGTCTTTAAACTTTTTTCAAAATAATTTTTTGAAGGTTGTAAGTTTAAAAGAGGTTTTATCTTGGATATTCTGAGTCCCCCAGAGCTCCCAGGGACTAAACCAGCAACCAAAGAGTATATATGGAGTAACCTGTGGTTTCAGCTGCATATGTAGCAGAGGATGGCTTTATCTGACATCAATAGGAGGAAGGGCCCTTGGTCCTGTGAAGGTTCAATGCCTCAGTGTAGGGGAATGCCAGGGTGGGAGGCAGGAATGAGTAGGTGGGTGGGGGAGCACCCTCAAAGAAGCAGAGTGAGGGGTATAGGATAGGGGGTTTCCCAGAGGGGAAACCACGAAAGGGGATAACATTTGAAATGTAAATAAATAAAATATCCAATTAAAAAAAGTTTTTAAAAAGGAGTTTTTATAGGCTTTCCAAGGACTCCATTGCAAAATTTAGAAATGGTGGCTTTTTTTCCCCTTGTCTTCTCCTCGTCAAAACGAGAAACATTTTCCATATGCTATTGCAAAGCACAACCACCTTCCTTACCAAACCTACTTAGAGAAATGCTCCTATAATGAGAATGAACTAAAAACATTCGGAATTTTAAGAACTTGGTTAAATCCCAGAGAATCCTGACTCTCAAAGAGGATCCCATGCTCCAAAGTCATATTCTAACCTGTGATAATATCTGTAAAATGAGAAAAGTTTTTCTGCAGGTCTTGCTTCTAGAGTGTTCAAATTTGAACTTACATATCTAGGATTCAGTTGCTAGCTGGCCTTTTAAAACACTTACATTGCTGCTGCTGCTGCTGCTGCTGCTGCTGCTGCTGTTGTTGTTGTTAAATTGTCTAGTAGGACTACATCATAATCTGATTAAAGTTTAGCTTTCTCTTCACAGGAAATCTTGAGGTCCACATTCCATGTAGCTACTGAAGAAAAAAGCTTTTTTATTTTGGCATTGGGATAGAACAGTGGCAGAAGCATTAATCTGATCATGGGATTTGGACAGAAGAAATAACCACACTGATCAGTGAGTTTGTTTCATAAAGACAGCAATAGCAAGTAGAAACAATGGTCTTCCTGACTCTAATAACTTCCAGGACAAAGAAACAATGATCCTATGGTGAGTGCCAACATATTAGCCTTGAGTATAGCACACAGGAGAAAATAAGCAGATAAAACTAATAATTAATAATAGAAAAAATAGAATAAGCAAGAGAAAACTAAGTAGAAGGGGAAGGATCAAAAAGAAAGAGGGAGATGAGATAGTACCAGATAAGCATACAAGAAGAAAAGGACAAGCAGAAATTACATTAGACAACTTCAAGAATCCAACCTCACAAGAAGACGGCATCAGGGAAATGCGTAGGTCCAAATCAATACACAGCAGTAGGAAAGTCTGTGTCTGAAATATAAAACAGTACAGGAAGAGCAAAGTTGACTCCCAAAATTTCATTAAGAGACACATAAAAGTGAAAGAAGAAAACAAGACAGGAAAAACAATAAAACTTCTGTGTCTAAATATTTAACGCATGCTTTCTGAGTTAGTAGGTCTCACCTAAAAGGCTTTATAAATGTCAAAAATCACAGAAAGTCAAAAAGGATAAAAGAGACCGTTAAATGGAATAGAAATATAAATAAATTTTTAAATAAAGCACTAACAAAACTGGCAGATTTTTTTTAGAAAGAAAGAAATCTGATGTCCCATCTCTCAGGTATGCCACTGCTGGCACCATCTCTTCACAAAACTAATAAATATATGCTTTAATTAGGGTGCCTTCTAGGATGTGGTCCAGATTGTCCAACAAGAGTGTCTTCTAATGGAGAGCCCAAGCATCAGGTAGTGGGCTGGATGTCTTAGCAGTCCCAATCTGATGCTGGAATTCCAGAGAAGTCCTAGAGAGCTGCTGTTCTTCTGTCTTTGTTGGCATCATTGAGAAGTACTGACTGCAGTAAAGGACTGCACCAACAACAGGAGAGACGGACTTTCTAGCAAGAGTGAAATCAAGCAGGCAAAAAGCAAACGTTTCTTTCTTCCGTGTCTTTTTATATGGGGTACCATCAGAAAGTACGGTGTTGATTCAGGGCATGTGTTCCTACCTCAAATGACCTGATAAAGAACGTCCCTCCCAATGTTTTAGTTGATTACTTATGTGGTCAAGCTGACAGCCAAGGTAAGTCCCACACCATGTGACATGGGAAGGATTTTCCTGATTAGGTCATTTGAGGTGGCAAGAGAGTGAAAATTTTGTCTCAACAAGCTCACCTGGGTTGGGATGGAGGGTCTGTACTAGGCTGTCCTGCTCTTCCTTCTCTGGCTATTTGGATGGTATCTCCCAGTAACAGCATCCCTTTATGCTGTTACGCTTTCCATGTTGTATGCCTCACAAACAGCTGGAGGATGTGGGTTCGGAGCCAGGCAATGGTGGCTCTGGCTGCTGTTTCAGTCTCCAGGTGCTCAACAGAGTCAGCAAGCTTTCCTGGGGCATATCTTCCCTTCTCCAGGAATTCATGTAAGTCAGAGAAAGTCAAAGACAATACCAGTTTCATTTTAAGAGTCTATAAAATTTTAGAAGTCTATAAAATCTCTTTTGATCTCCAAAATCAAACAGCAGGAGAAACACAAGTAGAAAGCAATGATTGTTCACATGTGCAAACTCTCAGATGCAATGCCAAAACCACATCTTTACGTGTGTCTCAATTTGTTTTGAGACGCAGCTATGATTTTTAAGCAAAATATCAGTGTATAGTTGTGAAGTTCAAAATGCGATTTCGTTGTGAAAGACTTCCAGGAAAACTGGATTGCAACCAATGTAGGTATAAAGCTAGTGGTTCCCAGCAGAGAAACCAGTGCTGCCAGTTCAAGGCAGAAACCCAGTCCCAGGGAATCATAAAGGCAGAATGAGTCCTCACTCTCTGAAGTCTCTCTTGCCAGAGGGCTTTTCACTCTAATGCAATGAAAAATCACTGAAAAGTCCAGAAGTTAGAGATTGTCCCCAAAATGAATGATCAGACACCCATTAGAATTAACTGTAATGATGCCTTTAAACATATGGAATTAGTAATATAAATCACTAACTGCATATTAACTTACATTTTTAGTATAGTTCTTTATCACTAACAAAATTCTTAAATTAATATAGATACAGATATAAAATACAGAACAATTAACACTGTTGTAATGGCATGACTATGGCTTAAATTTGTGCTTAAGGTTACTGAACATTTAAATAATAGCCTAATATTTTGAATAATTTTTGAATATTGAGTTTAAAATATTAATTAAAAATGTTAACTTTAAAATAAATTTATGTTCCATAAACATACGTTATACATCTGTGTTTACTAGACCTTCTTTTTCAGAAAACTGTATCCCATCTCCTGACTCCCGACAGCCATTCTCCATGAGTGAGAAAGGCTAGTGTTTTAATAGTCACTCCATAGGCTTCGCTTGGTTTCTTATTTACTGATTTCCCTACAGCTTGTGTTACTGTTCATGCAGGTCTTGGTCTTTATTAAACATAACATTTCCTTATGAATCTGTTTTCCCTTGGTTGTTTTTTAATACCACTCTTTGTATTTTTAAGTAGCCCTTTAAATCCTAACTTGCCTTACAAACAGATGCAGATTTGTCATGCTCCTCCAGGCTAGCACAGTAAAGATCCTTCACCATTGTCTCTGCTTCTTTCTTTCTTTCCTTCTTTCTTTCCTTCTTTCTTTCTTTTCTTTTCTTTTTCTTTTTTGATATTTTATTTACATTTTAAATGTTTTCCCCTTTTCAGATCACTGCTTTGGAAACCCTCTACCCCCTTCCCCCTCCCCCTGCCTCTATGCCGGTATTCCCCCACCCACCCACCCACTCCTGTCTTCCCTCCCAGGCATTCCCCTATACTGGGGCATTTAACACTTTCAGACCCAAGGGCCTCTCCTCCCACTGATGGCCAACAAGGCCCTCCTTTGCTGCATATGTGGCCAGCACCATGGGTCTCTCCATGTGTATTCTTTGGTTGGTGGTCCAGTCTCTGGAAGCACCAGAGGGTCTGACCAGTTAACACTGCTGCTCCCTCCTTAGGGCTGCAAACTCCCTCAGGTCCTTCAGTCCCTTCTCCAACTCCTCCATCTGAGACCCCATGCTCAGTCCAACAGTTGCCATGAATTGAATCATGGGTATCCCGAACTTTGGGGCTAATATCTGCTTATCAGTGAGTACATACCGTGTTCATTCTTTTGTGACTGAGTTACCCTACTCAGGATGATATTAGTCTACCCTACTCAGGATGATATTTTCAAGTTCCATCCATTGCCTAAGAATTTCATGAAGTCATTGCTTTTAATAGCTGAGTAGTATTCCATTGTGTGAAGGTACCACATTTTCTGTATCCATCCCTCTGTTGAGGGACATCTGGGTTTCCAGCTTCTGGCTATTATAAATATGGCTGCTATGAACATAGTGGAGCATGTGTCATTATTGCATGTTGGAGCATCTTCAGGGTATATGCCCAGGAGTGGTACAGCTGGGTCCTCAGGTAGTATTATGTCCAATTTTCTGAGGGTCCACCAAACTGATTTCCAGAGTGGTTATACTAGCTTGTAATCCCCCCAGCAATGGAGAAGTGTTCCTCTTTCTCCACATCCTCGCCAGCATCTGCTGCCACCTGAGTTTTTGATCTTAGCCATTCTGACTGGTGTGAGGTGGAATCTCAAGGTTGTTTTGATTTGCATTTCCCTGGGAAATTTGGATGAAATGGACAATTTTCTAGATAGATACCAAATATCAAAGTTAATTCAGGATCAGATAACCATCTAAACAGTCTATGTTTCTTACAATGGCCTGACTATACTGCAAAGAGTAGTATAAGGATCTGCTAGTTACAGACGTGTACTTTGACTTTTTTGTAACTAATCTAGAATGTCTGATATTAATGTGTATATAATGTATAAAGTCACCCAGTGTTGGTGGGAGAGACAGAGATGTGTTTGCATGAATATTTTCAGAAATATTTGTGCCTTTCTCCAGAGTCTAACATGGACATAAACCTGATTTTAAATCTAAACTCTTAAAAATGTTACCTGTAGAGAAGAAAAGCAGACAGGTAGCTAAACAATGATGATACTATATTTGTTTGAGATCTGTAACTCAGACTTCAAAAATAAATGAGAGCGAAAGTAGTAAATATGATTTTGTTTTAAAACATTTCATAAGACCTTTACAAGCTATTGTAACATGGAAGCAATAGTATACCAGAAGTTGTGAAAAGAAGTCTAACATACCTGTTTGCTTACAGCATCTAGGAACTACAGTAATTAATAAACTGTTCCATTCTAAATACATTTATTGATCATTTGATGCTTCTTGGGCATTAAGACACAAGGATTCATATTAGATTCCAAGTGGCTGAGAAGGCCATCCATTTTCATTTCAGGTGTTGGAATATTCAGGTCATTGACACAGCTCTGTGTTTGAAGTCGACTATCCTCTGGGCATGGTAGTCTCTGCCTGTCAGCCCAGTGCTCAGGATATAGAAGCAGGAGAACCAGGGGTTCAAAATCAGCCTGGCAGTATATGCTCAAAACAAATTAAAAGTTAAAAAAGAGAGAGAGTATAAAAAAGAATGAGTATATGCATATACTCATTGATGTATTATTCATCAACTAATTTTGGAGGTGGCGTTACATGATTGGCAAATTGCCAGGCAACTACTAGGAACCTGGCAACACAAAGATGGACAGAACACTAAATAGGACCTCTTGGAGTATATTACAATCTCACGCTAGGATATATGCTCTCAGTACCCAATTAAAATAAAAGAAGCCCCAAATTCTGCCCATTCAGAAGTTAAATTTTGAAAGTGGTATGAAGGTTGAGATACTTCACTCGGTAAAGGAATGAAAAACACCAGAGGCACAGAAAAGCAGAATAGTTCTTGTGAAGAAATGCTTTGTAAATGGGAACACAGCCTGAATAGAAGCAGATGGCATGACATCAGACTCTGCAAGGCCTTAAACACCACACGCAGGTTCTACTCTCTTCATGGATTCTTAGCAAGGGAGCAGCATGGTGAGGGTTGTTTGTTAGACAAACTAAAGGGCAATGCAGTGTTTACACATTTGGATCAGCAGAATGCAAAGGACAATGGGTAGCATTAGAAGGAGATAGAGAAGATAAAGGGAAAATTCTTTTCAGGGTATCCGGCTTGACTGACCGTTCCTCAGCACTCAAACACAGGAACAAACTGTCTGATGCCACCTGCTACTTCGGAAGGGTAATAACCCCTTTATCTTGCAGTTTTAGGGATTTAAAAGTTAACATTGGATGTCCCCTGTCCCCATCTGATTTGGCTTCTGGTGAGAGTAGCAGGTGGTGGCACAACATGGAGGGAGCATGTGTGGAGAGAAATGGTCACATCTCAAACAGGAGCAGAGAGGGTAAATCCCTGAACCTAAGGGCCTTGCATTGAATCCCACTTTGTAAAGGTTCATGTCCATCTGTTTATATAAACATTGCAGTATATTCCTATTTTATATGTCTGTGCATCTGGAGTGACATAGAGATTTCTTGGGCACAAAGAAGTAACATTTGGAAAATGCAAAAAACAAAACAACAACAACAGCAAAAACAGTGCATCCTTGATTAAAATGGCATAACTTTTGCATGTAGGCTGTGCACATGGTGCACACATTCATGTGTACCTTAAATAGATGCTTGTTATGTTTCATTTCCCTGGGCATAATGAAAAGAGTTTGCTCATGTACAGTACATGTGCATTTTCTCTCCCCATTCCCCATCCCCAATATAGTGTGTGTGTGTGTGTGTGTGTGTGTGTATGAGTGTATATGCATGTCTGTGTGTGTGTATGTGTGTGTATGTGTGTCTGTGTGTGTGTATGTGTGTGTATGTGTGTCTGTGTGTATATGTGTGTCTGTGTATGTGTGTGTGTGTATGTATGTCTGTGTGTATGTGTGTCTGTGTGTGTGTATGTGTGTCTGTGTGTGTGTTTGTGTGTGTATGTGTGTCTGTGTGTGTATATGTGTGTGTATGTATGTCTGTGTGTGTATGTGTGTGTGTGTCTGTGAGTGTGTATGTGTGTCTGTGTATGTGTGTGTATGTGTGTCTGTGTGTGTGTATGTGTGTATATGTATGTCTCTGTGTGTGTCTGTGTGTATGTGTGTGTATGTCTGTGTGTGTGTGTGTGTGTGTGTGTGTGTGTGTATGTGTGTGTGTGTGTGTGTGTGTATGTGTGTGTGGTAGAGAGCCAGAGGACAATATTGGGCATTGTTTCTCAGATGATACAGGAGTGTTTGGTTTTGGTTAATTGGCTCTTTGTTGTTGTTGGCAGGAGAGGTTCCATATGTGTATGTACAGTGGGTCCCAAGACTCAAACTTGGGTATCCAGGTTTGGTAATTGGTCTGTCTCCCCAACTTCTTTTGTGTGGATTTTGTGTGTTGAACTCTGGTCCTCATCCTTGAAAGGCAAGCACTTTCCTGACTCAATTATCCCTCTGATACACTTCCCCAAAATATTTTTTAGCTGCAATTTTGTTGAATTTGAGAATATGGAAATTGCTAATATGAAGGTATTAGTGTGTTGCTTATTTAATAAAAGAAAATAAAAGCATTAGACAGATATATAAATTTTATTGTGATGAGTTAGCTTAAAATTACCATGTATTTATTCATATATTTCATTCAGACACATAAAAATGGAGCAAATTAAATTTAAATGATGCCTAGGATCCAGAGACAGATTCTGTTTTCTTTTACTTGCCAATATACACATCTCCAATATTGGTGTGTAGATAATTTAGGCTTATAAACATTAAATGTGCATTAAATATATTGTGGGAATCACCATGATACATTCTCTGTCCTTGTAAATGGACAGAAAAACTGTCTAGTAGGTTGGATTTTGGGTGTCCCCTAAAGGACCTTAGGTACAGATTCTGTTCCTAGAGCAGCAGGATTTGGAGACATTTACTAAAGAAATAAACATTTACTAATAATTAAAAAACAAATTTATTTAGAACAAGTTTTGGTATACATAAGGTTTTAGAACATTTGTTAAAGATGGGAGCCAATTTGCATACTAATGAGATGGATAAGCACTTTTTTATATGAAGAATCAAATCTTAGCTGAATATTTGACACTTGGGACATAGAGCATAGTCAACATTTTCCAAATTATTTACTGTCTGATTTTATAACTGTCAATATTGAGAATACTCTTTTACATAAATACACAGTGTAAAATGACACGTGTGTCTGTGGGATCATTTCAGGAATTGTTGGAGATTCTCTCCTAATGTGAAGCCAAAATGCATTTAATGATTAATTTTGTGACACTGAAGTCAGTAACTCAAATACAATTTCGAAAATCAAACATTCTAATGTAATACAATCCAAAGATACACTTAATACTTGCATACTGAAGAGCAATAGTAGGAAAGCATTTAAAAGTCTGAAAAGAGCAAAAAACCTTGTACATAGAGTTAAAACTTTATACCTATAATATGTAACAGAGCCTCCCTTCAGCCTCATCCCCAGACATTCTGGAGCACAGGTTGTTAGGTGTTGAGACTAGTCCTCTGTACTTCTGTGTTATTAAGTCAGTATTGCTGCTGTTTAAAAAAAAAAACATGAAGGAGAAGTAGCTGCTGTTTTTGGTATATTACCTCATTGGCCTAAAAAAAACTGGGTACCCTGGAAAGAATAGTCTGCATTCTCATTAGGGTTCAGATGAGGAACTGAGACCATAGAGATTATCTATTTCAGAGACATTCAAACTTGTTTTGCAAACCAAACCTGGAACAAGGTCCAATTGAATAGTAAATAAACCCTGGTGGTGCTTTAAAACTACTAGGAAGATAACTGAATTGCTAACCTCTATGGGCATACCATTCAAAGTTATTCTGAAAAGAAGCATGACTTGATCCAAAGCTCCCTGAAGTTAGCATGGAGCTAATGCTATATTTATCAAGATAACCAACTGACTAAAAACACATGGAAAGTTTCCAAATACCTAGCATGAAGAAAAAATTGAAAATCAAAATTCCAAGTCATCAATATGGTTAAATTTAGTCAACTATGATTATGATGGTGGGAAGGGTGGCCAACAGACTGACTCTAGCACAGCCCAAGGGTCTCCTTGCTCCAAAGCTGAGCTCTGTGAAGTCCCTATGACTAGCTTCTAACAAACACCATAGGTCATGCCCACTATGATATTTTGATATATAAGATTCCATCCAAAGCAATGGGCCAGAAGTATGCCTATGTAGACTGTCAGCTAAGTGGACATTATGGAAAATAGCTGTGAGTTACATCTGAGATGTGAAGGAAACTTTCCAAGCAACAGCTAGCTAAACTGGGGTTCTCATTCTATAGTCATGTAGAAATGAATTCTGCTAACATCCAAGCTCCTAAACCTAGATTAGAAGTTTCCCAATCACATATTTATCAAGATAACCAATTGACTAAAAACACATGGAAGGTTTCCAATCATCTAAAAATCAAAAATCAAAATTCCATGTCATCAAAATGGTTAAATTTAGTCAACTATGGTTATGGTGGTGGTACATACCTGTTATCATGACACTTGAGAGGTAGAAGTTACGGATCCATTCAAGTACAGTCTCAGGTCCATAGTAAGTCTGCAGTCTGCCTGGGATCCTTCAAACCCACCATCGCTCTCCACAGAAAAGGGAAATGACTCAAATTTTAAAGCACTGCCACTTACGGAAAGACAAAGTAACAGCAAGTTAAAAACTTATTTAAAATGTGTGCATGTGTGCGCTTGTGCATGCACTCTACATCAATAAGATGTAGATGCTAAAGAAAAACACAGGACACTACCATAAAATAACAAATTAATAATGAACATAGGCAGAAAACATACTATCATATAAGCAAATATGGTCTCTGGTATAACAACTAGAGACAACACTACAATGAATATTCATCACTGTATATCACAAGGTGACCGCACAGGAAGTAGCTCACTAGCCATAGAAATTGATTCTACTTTTCAAAAGAACAGTGTTAGCTATATATTTGAATACTATTAACCTAACAAGTCAAATTCTCTAAGTTGATAGGCATATAAACAAATCAATACCTTAAAATGCATATAATAAATGCACACTGCTGATACTGACACTTAAATTATAAATACAACTCAGAAACTATTATCTATTTTTTTAGCCACAGATACAAAATATTTTATGGAAATACATACTTTTGCACAAAGACTGCAAGAGATATGAAACAAGATATTGGAAACATTTAATTATATGAATAAAATTGGCTCAAAATAATTAATTGAAAATATTCTTTTTAAGCTCAATATCCAAGATATATTGATAGAAAGCTAAGAAATGACTAGAAGGAGTTACATGGAAAATAAATTTCCAATGACTTCCTTGAATAGGAAAGAACATGATTGGAAAAAAATTTAAGATACACTAGGTGCCAAGCAGAGAATTTAACCAGTAAAATGTCTTTATCACAGCTTAAAGACTTGAATTCAACCCCAGAAACAACATAACAATCTATAGGCAGTTCATCTATTTACAATCCTAGCATTCTATGACAAAACAGGAAGCAGAGACAAAAGCATTGCTGGAAGTCCATTAAAAGCTAGCCTGGAATAAGCAGCCAATCACACTACCTCAAAAACAAGGGGGAGAGAAAACAATGACTCCTAAGAAGGCATCTTCTTACTTCTACATGTGTACTGTGACATACATACACCTGCACATATGCACAAATGCACACACCCACCCACACAAACAGAAGACAAGTACAGGTTGGTGATAAAAGACAGTAAGTTAACTTCTTCAATGAATTTGTCTATTTTATTTATCTTGCTTTGTTTAATGCAAATATAGAATTAATCTGGTTTTAATATTATCATTTAAAAATTTCAAGAATATCCTTTCCATCTCTCTTTCTCTCTCTGTCTCTCTCTGTGTGTCTCTTTGTGTCTCTGTCTCTCTGTCTCTCTCTTTCTCTGTCTCTCCCTCTCTCTCTCTCTCTCTCTCTCTCTCTCTCTCACACACACACACACACACACACACACACACACACACACAAATGTAAAACAACAACAACAACAAAAACCAAAAAGTTAAAACAGACAGAAGGAAAAGGAGAAGGAGGAAGAGGAGGGCAAGGATGAGGACTAGGACGAGAACAATGAGAAAGTGTAGAATTGGGTGCAGTTGACCTTGTCTTCAGACTGGAGTTTTCCTTCTTCTGCCTATTGTAGAACTGGATTAGTGGGCAGAATTAATTCTGTTTTATCCCAAAATGTTTTTCTTCCTCTGCCAATTGTGATTGATATCTTTGGGAGTAAAACTGGCTTGACATCTGAAATCTCTTAGAGCTTATAGAACACAAATCTAGGGCCATTGTCTTTCAGAGTGTCCACTGCAGAGTCAAATGTTCTTCTAATGAGTCTGGCTTTATATGTGACATTGCCCTTTTTACTTGAAGGTTTATTATCCTTTCTATGTTCTGTACATTAGTGCTTGATAAAGTGTCATAAGGGGTGTCATTTCTGGTCCTATCTATTTGCTACTGTGATACACGTCTATTTCTTTAGATTGGGGAAATTTTCTTCTAAGATTTTGTCAAAAATATTTTCTGTGCCTTGATCTGAATTTCTTCTCCTTCCTCTAATCCTATTATTTATAGGTCTGTTATTTTCAGAATATCCTATATTTTCTTGCTGTTCTTTTTCTAAGTTGTTTAAGACCTGAAATTCTCTCTTCCATGTCTTTTTATCTGTTGATGAGGCTTACCTCTGAGGTTTTTGTTTGATATCTTGAATTTTTTCATCACCAATTTTACTCCATTTACGTTTTCTTTAACAACTCTATCTCTTTACTAAATTCTACTTTCATGTCTTGAATTGTTTTAATTATAACATTCAACAAGCTTTGTTTTTATGGTCTTCATTAAGGCATTCATTCATATCCTCTTTCTGGTCTTTGATCATATTCATATTGCTGTTTTGAAGTCATTTTCTTCTGCTATAGCTAAATTACTTTTCTCAGGTGTAACACAAAAGGGGTTCTGGCTTCTGGAGGAGGCATGTTGTCTTGGCTTCACTTTTATGTTTTTGTGATGTGATCTAAGCATTTAGAGTTAATGGTGTTTGAGGTGTTCCTTGATTTAGATATCTTGTACCATCTTTGTTTGGTGGCTGTTCTGGTCTTTGATGACTGTTGTCAAATCTGGCTATCAGGTCCTTAGTAAGTCCCATTCCTGGATCTCAGCCAATATGGTTACTGTGGTTTCTGTGGTAGAGAAGTTCTACAGGATTATTAAAATGTCATAAAAGAATGGAGATGGGCTAAAGGGAAAGACTGAGATGGTCTTCACTGAGAAGCACAGGGATGGAGGGTGCCTTAAAGGACAAGAAAGAGAATGAAGGTTCCCTACCTGATTCACAGACCAGTGTGGTAGCTTTATTTCCCTGTTCAAGACAAGGTTTGTTAGAAAGAAGAAAGGCTAAAAAGAAATGCTGAAAGGTGCTACCTAGAGGAACTACGGGGGCCCTGGGTGTACTGGCTAGTTTTGTGTGTCAACTTGACACAAGCTGGAGTTATCACAGAGAAAGGAGCTTCAGTTAAGAAAATGCCTCTATGAGATCCAGGTGTAAGGTATTTTCTCAATTAGTGATCAAGGGCCCCTTGTGGATGGTACATCTGTGTGCTGGTAGTCTTGGGTTCTATAAGAAAGCAAGCTGAGCAACCCAGGAGAAGCAAGCAAGCCAGTAAGTAACATCCCTCTATGGTCTCTGCATCAGCTCCTGCTTCCTGACCTGCTTGAGCCCAGTCCTGACTTCCTTTGGTGATGAACAGCAGCATGGAAGTGTAAGCTCAATAAACCCTTTCCTCCCCAACTTGCGTCTTGGTCATGATATTTGTGCAGGAATAGAAACCCTAACTAAGACACTAGGTCTATACCAAGAGGGGAATCCAACATTATTTATTGTTATGGAGTAGTCTACTGATATCTACTGAGAGTTTAAGCAATTATTTATGTATGAAGGTTACAAAAAAGTGATTGAAAGTGAACTTTTGGGGGTAGAACTATTTAATCACTTCTTATTTTCACTGTGTAAACTACAAGCTATCTGACTTAGGAATATTGATCCCTATTACATGGTACTATGAAAAAGGCATAGTCACTTCCGTAGGCACATTTTGTGACAAGTATAGTTAAATGGAAACAGATGAATGGTTACTGGACCTTTTATTCTATTTTATTATTCTACCTAGAGAAGACGTGAAAATAAACAATAACTAAATCTTGTAAACAAGTGAGATATAATTAATCACTTTGACCCAGTTTTGAATATCTTTACTTGATGGCCTTGTAAACATAAATACCTGAAAAGAAGATGAAGTATTTAGTCCATATATTTGATAAATCTTATCTTGAAATCAATGTTTTAGTATTTTTGAGAAAGTACTAAAATAATGTCTATGAATAAACAGATGCATGTAAGCAAAGACTAAATGTATGTATTTGTACCCTGGAGGATTTACGTTGATTAATATCATACTGGCCAAATGGAGAAAAAAATAAGCACAACCTCATCATTTATTTTGCTTTCTTATTTTTTCTCAAAAAGGTAACAAGCTAATAAATTACTCTAGCTTCATGGTGCCAAAATACTAAATTAATCAACACCACTAATTTGGAAAGATGCTCTATTTACTAAGCAAGTCAAAAGCCTTATTTTCTCTTGTGCTTGCTTCTCTATCATTAAAGATGACAAAACACTGACTATCTTTTAAATCATTTTTGTCACAGCTGGTTACATTATTCACAAATGCACATTAAATCATTCCTCAATTGCATCAAAAGTTAGAAACAAAAAAGTTAAATTAAGTGAGTTGACTTAACATCATTTTTCAAGTATTGAAATGTCCTTGGGCAACAAGGAGGGAGCAACAGTGGCAACTGGCCTGACCCCTCGATACTCCCGGAGACTGGATCACCAACCAAAGAATACACATGGAGGGACCCATGGTGCTGGCCACACATGTGGCAGAGGAGAGTCTTGTTAGACATCAGGGGGAGCAAAGTTCCTTAGGCCTGGGGGTGTTAGATACCTTGGTATAGCAGAATGCCAAGGAGGGAAGATGAGAGTGGGTAAGTGGGTGGGTTGGTGGGAGAATACCCCCATAGTGGCAGGGGGAGGGGGAGGGAATGGGAAGGTTCCAAAGGGGAGATCTGGAAAGGGAGAAACATTTGAAATGTAAAGAAAGTATCAAAAACATTTAAAAAAAAAAAAAAAACAAAAGAAAAAGAAGGGAAATGAGGAATTTAAAACAGGAATAATGAGAGAAAGAACCTGGGTCCTTTAGATTTCCCTTATTTAACTACATCCTAAAACTGTAAGAATAAAAGTCTTCCTATGTGCTTTGGATATTGTAATTAGTTTCTTTTAAAATCTTCAGAACACTTTTGAATTCTTCATCAAGTACACCCTTTTATTTAAAAATAAATATAAATATTTCTTCAATCAGAATTTAAAATCCTGTGTGATGATGATTAGTTAACAGTAATCTGTTTGCAGTTGCTTTGCAATGTTCTCAACTAACCAGTCACAAAACATTTTTTGAAGATTGTTACTTGAATCTCTGCAAAAAGAATCATGGGAAAACAGACTAAGATATTGAAATATCCAAAATACTGACGTCTCAGAATTATTATAATTGTAATGAACTATCAATGTATGATCTATATAAAAAATTATTCTTACTATTAGACAATAGACTTTTGATCAAAAGTAGTCATTTAGAATATATTTTCATTTCTTTGTATAACTACTTTTGTTTCAACTGTCCAAAGTTACAAATGTGTTTTGTAGATGGTAACATTTAATGATTAGCATGCTTTTGTGATATTATAGAGACATGCATACAGGACAATGCATATCCTTAAATTTATTCTCTCAGGTTCCTTCATCTTATTTTTATTTTTTAATCTTCAAAAGTATATTAAATAGCCCTTAATCTCTGAGGCTAAGAGAGCCCCTGTGTGCTTGGCCAACCTTTTCCATAACTGAACTTTTGAGTTTAGCCTGACTCAGACCATGTTAGCGGAGACACAGTTTATGCCTGTTATACCTGAACGGGTTCCACAAGGACAGTGTGGGTAGGTGTGAAGAAAAGAGGCAGGTTTACACGATAAAACAATGGCTTTCTAGCATTTCATAAGATTTCAGTAATATAACAGACTCATTCAAATTTATAAAGTGAAGAAGAATCCCAAAGATCTTAGCATAATAGTAAAGCCCTCAGGGAATCCTTAGAAAATTATAAAAATGTCTCAATAATCAGATTTTATACTAATCCCACTCTTAATAAGTTTATTACAAGTGCCTTAATTAGAGTTTGAAATAAATAGCAAAGAAAGGATAGCTGGTTTATAAATACGGCCAACTAAATACGTGATAAACAGAAAACAGGAAAATAAAAACACTAGATAATCACCAAACTACTGTCAAAAGGAGAGGTGTAAGAGATTAAAACTCAGTATCAAGGGGAAGACGCATCCAGTACAAAATTTGTTCCAGCAGGGACTCAACAGATGAATATCCCCCCAAAATCCTTGCCCTCAAGGAAGTGCCCATGACCTTGAATGGATGCTGGCATGCCTAGATTGCCACCATGGCTGGAAAGCTCCTGCAGTAAGAGAAAGGCTTAAGTCATTCCATCTTGCCAGCACCCCTTCTCAGTGCCTAGAGAAAAGAAATCAAAACTTCACTTGTGTTTTCTCCTGTCCATCAGTCACTTCATCCATATTGGCTGGGGATTATTTGTGCTCATTGTATCTAGAGAGGACATAAAATTGCAATTCTTGGATCTGTGCTGTTATTCTTCCTTCTCCAAACAGCCTCCTCCCCCTTGATGCTCAGAGCTAAAGAATTAATCCTATCTCCAGGCCCACGGTATGTCCCTATTTTCTATATTTCCTTCCTCTTTCTTTTTTCCTTTTTTGACCATAATTTTGTGCTGGAAATCAAACCCAGATCTTTCTGCAAACCAGCTCCTGAAATAATGTGTTGAAACTTTTTGGAAGGATTGTGAAAATCCTTACTTACTTCTGGCCTTAAAATAGAACTTCATTGTCTCCACAGGCTTTATCTCACACTGGCCTTATTGCCTTTGCCAGTGTCACATTTATAAAACAAGAAAGCCCTACCTACCTTACGGAAGGATGGATAGAATTTCAGACCCTCTAAAAAATTCCCATTAAACAGTGTTACACCTAGCATGGTAAACAACCTCATATTCTTCATTCATTATCGGAGAATATAACATAGCCTTTCACAATTATACATAACACATTAATTTAAAGAGATATATTATGGTATAAAAGAATGGTAGCCAGCTTTAGGCATTTTATAATAGCACTAACCATCATAGCAAATGCCTATATTGGCTATAATTTCTACTTAGCTGCTTGAAGGAATAACGTTATGACAGGGTTTTTATTTTTAAATATTTTAGCACCAAAACCAAGAAAAGTTGAGGGAGAAAAATTAAGCAAAAATTTTACATTAACGCTTGTGTAAGCTGGATAATAACAGTACAAAAATTCATTACACTTTAAATTCTATTTATATAATTCAATAGCAAACAAAAATAATGAACTGATCTAAACAGCAATGCGACTATCCTTATCTACAGCCTCATATCTTTAATTCCCTTCTTCTTGGCTTCCTTAGTAGATTCTTGAAAACATTTCTGAATACCTTTCAGACAAAATGCCTTCTGATACTGCCTGCAGGTGCATTTACATCCCAGAGACTGAGAAGGAATGGAGATAGCAGAGAGGAAAGATCAAAATGGAGGGGCTTTTCAGAGGCAAGAGGAGAGACAAACTTGAGCAATAATGTGCTCTGAAATGTTCCTGTTACCATATTCTGCCACATGGCTACCTGTGGATAACTTCCATCCCACACTCTTAACTAAGATGTCCGCATGTGACTGCTCTCACTGGAGGCCATCATAAGCCTCAACAAGTTCAGTACATAAATCAGAAGTGCTACTCAAACCAAAACATATGCTTAAACAACCTATGCATAAAAACCGGCAGAAACACAATGTTTTCAGCTTTTTTCAAGTGTTTCAAAATGAATATGTGCTATGAAAATATTGAAGGTATGAAGCTTAAAGTTTAAAACATTGTAAAAAAACCTTATATTTGAAGAATTTAACAAATTCGAGTGAGAAACAAGTCTTCCCTTTCTCACAAGATTCATTTTAAGCGAGAGACAACCAAGTATTGAAAATTCTCCTGTGAGTATAATTATTAAAAGAACTTGTATGCATCACACTGTGAGAGCCCGAGGATCCTAGACATCATTTAATCTCCAGCTTAACCCCTAAGTGGGTCACAAGTTGCATTTGAGTGCAAGTCTAAAATTTAAATAAATAACCAGAGTGGCAATATTATTGCAAACGTCCTGTTCGGATACCATCTGTGAAGCTGGTCATTGCAAAAATATAGCGTCAAGAAAGTTGGTTGGTTCCTGCCAACTTGACCTAAGCTAGAGCCAACTGGGAAAAGAGAATCTCTACTGAGAAAATTCCCCATCAGACTAGACTGTAGGCAAGCCCATGGTGCCTTTTCCTGATTGATTACTGAAACAGGAGAGCTCATCTCACTGTGAACAATACTCCCCTGGTGGTCCTGAGGTGTAAAAGAAGGCAGGCTAAGCAAGCCAAGCCAAGCAAGCCAGTAAATGTGTTCTTCCATGATTGCTGCTCTAGTTCCTGGAAGGGTAAACTGAGACAAGCTTCTTCCTTACCAATTGCTTTTGGTCGTGGTGTTCCAATAGAAGCGAACTATGGCACTTAGCAACACGTCAGCATATCAGAAGCCATCTTGCTTACGGTTATAGATATGATATTTATACAGGAGTTTGATGGAGATATTGTTTAGTCTCCGGTGAATGAGACATCTACGGTTAATTGTGCAAAAATTCTAGGGGAATAGGATTTTCTGATGTACATGCTGTTGTTTTTTGAAGGTCACCAAAGTTCCTGATTCTATAACACAAAAGAAAGTTACTCATTTAAATATTCATTCTCCTAGGATAATCCTAGAGCTAACCATTCAGTTACAAAACAAGGAGGGAAAGCAAAGGGTTACAGGGGCGGTACAGTTTTAACTCAGTAGGCGACTCTCCAGCAAAGAGAGGAAGAAAGAAGAGGAAACACCTGTTAGTTGTTCAGCTTCCAAGCTTAGTGACTGGAAACTGGAAATAAACGAAGATGGTTTATCTAGTTACTCTTGTATTCAACCTTGTGGCTTATAGTTCATTCAGTTTAACTTCCTGACACATGAGAAACACATTACAATTTAAGGATATGTTGAAGGAAGAATTCTGAATCAGAGAAAAAACAAATGTTAATTTTTAAGAACTTTGAGCTACAACATGTAAAGACTGACATTTATAAAACAAATTTCTGAATGCACAAGTGTCTCAAAGACTTTATGTAACTAGTTAGTCATGTTGTCAGTACTTGCAGTAGATGCTGTTTAGACAGACATCAAGTGAAAACTGAGCCTTAATGTTTCATCAGTTTTCTTTAAGCTGCTAAAGCTTATAAGTTGTGACTGGAATTACTAGGTGGGAGAACTTGAGCAACAACACAGTACAGTGTCTATCTGGAGTCAAAATAATTCTTAAAAACTATCACTACAGAATTGCACACACTTGCTTCTCTGAACTTGATATAGAACCTAGTTTTTTAATTCTTCATGCTAAGGGAATGTATGTGTCCTGATGAAACTCCTTCTGCAGGAGGGGAATCTGGGTGAGGAGTAGCTAGCTGTAAGGTAGTGACAGTGTGGAAGTAATGGCTGAGAGGAAGATGGTTAGATTTAAAGACCCCACTTCATCATAACATAGCAGAAGAATTACACCAGGAACTGATTGATGTGCCAGAGTTAAAAATACTAACTGGTTTCACTGGGAAACATGGTTCCCAAAACAAGAGGCACCAGATGGCTACTCAGCAGGGACACTGTGAGGTTCAAACTGGGAAAATCTAGGAGATTGTTCAAATGACTCTAGAGCTAAACCCTTCATGGTGACCTTAATTAGAGAAGTTTTGTTCTTTTCATCTTGCCATCTCTGTATATTTATAGTATAAGGAGAATTTAAACAACACTATAATATATCCCTTTAAGAAACGTTCATTTGTACACACATTTTTTCTAACACAAATAATTATTTTGAAAAATATTCACTAATGGCAAAACTAGGATTTGATTATACTTGATACAGAGTTGAGTATAAAATACCATGTTTAGGGTCATCAGAATGACCCTGATTGTACCTGGGGAAAATGTTGTGAAAGGGAGCAGTAGCTTAGCAGAGCTTCTTTGCTCTGCTACCAGGAAGCACACATTACGGAGCAGATGTGAAGGCAAGGCTACATATTGAAATCTGTCACAGAAAAGTCCTACCAGACCAAAGGGGAGAGACATTAGACAGGAAAGCATACATACGATCATAAGGGTCTGGTAGTGACAAACAAGCAAATAAAAGGAGCATTGCTAAACATATCAGAGGGGAATAAAAATGTCTCTAACAGCCCAGCAAGATCTCACATCACAGTCACTCCACTGAACTTAGAATGATGAGAGAATGTATTCCTGCTGCATCAAAACAGCGATGAATAAGAAGAGCGAACACTGAGGCTGCCAATCACCAGTGGTCCACAACCTAGACCAGTGGAGCGACACAGCCCATAGCTATTTCAAGCCTAGTTTTCAATTATGATTATATATATATATATATATATATATATATATATATATATATGCATTAAAGCAAGCTCTGTTTGCAATTCTCAAGTTGTCATGACAAGACACCAGTTCTGCTTTCAGTTATGCAGAGCAGTTTATTGTCACCTAGCTGCCAGGGAATGCAGAGGCAAGTCAGTAGCAGGTGTGTTCCTGGAGGAGTCTTCTTTATGCATCCTGTTTGGGCATTGCTTTTGTAAGCAGGAACTGAAAAAAATCTAGATTCTCCTCTTTTCTATACCTTCCCGTCCCACTCTTTGAAATAAATTATGATAAGCCTTACTACCAACAACCAGAAAAGTAGAGGAAAATAAAATAAAAAGTAAATATATAAATGCCTGCTATAATTCACCCATCAAGGAGAAGAGATCCATGTAGATTCCAAAATGTTTGATGAGGCAAGAAAGAGCTGTAATAAGGACTAGACTTTAAATGAGCATGGGTTTGAGTGGCAGCTCAGTCGCCCTATTATTCTTCTGTCACTTTGACAAAATACCTGAGTCAAGCAACTTAAGGAAGAGTCTATTTTATCTTACAGTCTGAGGATAAAAAGTACCATGGAGGAACAGTGGTGTCAACAGTTAAGTGACATTAGATTAACAAACAGAAATGAAAGACACTTGATCAAGGGACTTGTATCTCTAGCCTGAGTGAAGACCTCACATTCCAGACCGGCCAATTATTCACTTGGTCAGGAACCACCTTCATGAGGCAGAATAATTCATCATAAACCATGCTGAGGAAATGGGTCTTTTAATGAGATGCTGTACTTTTCCTTCCCAGAATCCTCTCTGCTAGTACAGTATCTTACCAGGCTAGGGCCATGCATCTTCTTAAGACCAGCAGCTTTTCTAAATTATTAAAAAAAAAACAAAACTTAAATTCTCTTTTCTTCTATCTCTTTTCTAAGCACACTTTTCTTAACACTTTGGGTTTCCTACTGTTTGAGGCTCTCTTATTCTTGCCCTAAACTCTGCTGTCTCTGCTTCTATGTGGCTGTTTGGGTCAGCCATGTGTCTAACCTCCATGCCAGCTTAAGTGTCATGGCTTTTCATCCATCTCTCCTCCACAGGACAGCTGTTGAGATTTGCAACTTATTTGCCCTAGCGATTTTGCTTTTAAGTTCAAATAAAACTGTCCTTAAGATTCCATTTGAGTCCATTCGTCTTGGTTATTTTTCTTTTGCAATGATAAAACACCACAGCCAGAGCAACTTGTAAAAGAAAGCATTTAATTTAGCTCATGGTTCCAGAGGGTCAGAGTCCATGACCATTATAGAGCAGACCATGGCTGTAAATGAAAATTATAAGTGTATGTAGTAAATTAATATAACAACTGTTTTTCTTTAACCTACCTAGTCCCCCAGTAACAATATAAAGAGACCAAGATTTATTTTCAAGCTTCACCTCAGTTCCTGGGTAGTCTATCTTAATGCCTTAAATGAATCTGGCTATATCTCAGGCCAAATCCCCATAATACTTGCATTTAGGGCCTTCCGCGCTTCAACTGAGCTGTCATCAGCTCCTTTCATCCATCTTCTTAGCTCAATCTCCTTCCTTCCTTCTTCTCCCTCTTTCTTCTGTGTGGAGGAAATCCCACCTTATTCTCTCTTCTGCCCAGCCATTGGATGATCAGCTTTTATTGACAAGGCAGAGAATAAATGGTAAGAACTGTTTGCACAAACTTGAGACAAGAGATTCTTGACATAAGCATTACAATGCTGTGCCTAGATTGAAATGTCTAGATTGAAATACAAGGGAAGAGAAATCATCATTTGAGCAACACAAGTATCCTTTACACAGTGCACAAAAACAACCCGCACACATGTGGCAACAGGCAGGCAGGCATGAAACTAGAGCAATAGTGAGAGTTGATACCCTGATCCACAGGCACAAGGAAGAAAGTTAACTGGGAAGGGCATGAGCTTTTGAAATCTCAAAGCCCACCCCCAGTGACACATCTGCTCTGACAAGGCACACCTCCTAGTCCTTCTCAAACAATTCCATCAAATGAGGTCCAAACATTCTTGTGCATGAATCCATGGGGACCATTTTCGTTTAAGCCAGCACACTCTTCTTTAATTCTTTTATTAATTAGATTGCGAGCCCCAGGAGGGGACCCTTATTTCCCCTGTATGATTGACAAAGTCATGAGGCAGCAACACATTGCTCCACAGTCAAGAAAAGAAAAATAAGTATAGAGCTTTCTGTTTTACTCTTGAGACATAGCCCATGAAATGATGAGACCCACATTCTGCAGAAACTCCCTCGAAGACATACACTGAGGATTGTTTCCTAGGTGATTTTAAATTTCATCACATTGACAATCATGTTTAACCATTGCAGTTGCTTACAGATCAAGGGATATTGAACAGCTTACTTAATATTTATCTTCATATTAGATGTGTGCAAACTATTACATTATGTATCCATTAAGAGAATAATAACATATAAATGAGCCTGTCATAGAATAAGTGTTCAGTTATTCTCATTGTCAGAATATTATTAATCCCCCTCAAGAAATAATCTCAAAACTCCAGGAGTTTATGATAGCCTGAAGGGTTTTAGATAATAAATATTGTTTGGTTTTGACCCCTACACAAGGGACTGAGGTGCATAGTTTACATATCAAAGCAAACCTGACCTTCAGGTTCTCCCAGTATTCCTCAGTCTCTACCTGGCATGCCCTGCTCCCAACCTTGAACTTTCCAGCCCAGAAGCTGGGCAGCTCTTCTAGACATTTAGTTTTCTCTCTCTTTCTTTCTCCCCCTCCCTCCCTCCATCCTTCCCTCCTCCTCTTCCTCCTCTGGTTTTTCTTCTCTTCTCTCTCTGCAGGCATGGTCTTTCTTTCTTTTCCTTCCTCTCTCCCCCTTCTCTCCCCTTAGGACCACCTGAGAGCAACTTCCCAACACACTTGTCTATAATATAATATAATATAATATAATATAATATAATATAATATGGCTTGAATTAGCTCATTTTACCAGCAGTGGAGAAATAACCTATCAAATGGTGCCAAAACCTGGGAGAAGTTGAGTCCCCAGCCTAATGACCCAGGTCTTTCCTGGTCACATCAGAGCTACTTCTGTCCCACAACCTAGACAGCAAGGAAACAAACAGCTCTTCCCAGAGAAACAACCTATCAAATATCCTTGAAATTTTCTCTCTGAAACACAAAAGAGGAACTCTATTCTTGACCCAGGCTGATTTTGCTGAATATAAATATTTCTGTCTTAAAGACAAAACACCAGAGTTTAAATGTGCCCTGGAATGTCTGAAATTAATACGGTAGTTTAAAATAGATCATTGGAAATGTAATATTTCTTCTCAATTGCCACTTTGCTTTATGTGTATGAATGTTTTGTCTACATGGATGCTTGTGTACCATATGTCTAGTGCCCTTGGATGTCAGAAGAGGGCATATGAGCTCTAGAACTGCAATTATAGGTGGGTGTGAGCCCCCATGTGGAGACTGGGAATCCAACTCAGGTTCTGCAGGAGAGCAGCCAGTGCTCTAACCACTGAACAATCTCTCCAACTCCTTACTTCCCACTTTTAAAAAATGGAAACAAAGGGGAGAAGGAAGAAACAAGCTTGGGCTGAGTATGTATGAAATATCAGTAAGTCCCACTGGCACCAGCCAAGATCAACAGTGTTCTCCTGAAAACAGTTGTCCCCAAGCCACATGGCCACACTGCCTGGACTGCAATGGCATAATCTCTGATATTGGAACCACACCCTGTTCTTGACAAACAGCTCAGGAGAAATAATCCTTCACATGAGAATGCTATTTGAAACAAGAAAGTAATGTCATGGCTTCAGAGAAGACATGCTCTTTAATCCAAGCCCCAAAGATGGCAGTAATATAGCTATCCCAGTGATGAAATGGTCAGCTTGGGCCATGCTCAACCTGAGATCTGCAAAGTAGCAGAAATCCAAGGGTTACACCAGGAACCTTTCTCATGCTCTTCAGCATCCAGATCACATAGAGCGGGGCTGCTACACAGTGCGTGAAAATTGCATCCAGGGAAGATCAAATTTCCCATCTAGTTGTCTGAACAACATCAACCCTCTATTATTTATTACGCCTAAAGAGTCTTCTGTGAAAAAAAAAAAAAATGTCATGGTTCCCAGGAATTAAAAATAAAGAGCAAGGATTATCCTTGAAAGCAAAGAATAGAATTTTTGTTGTTGTTAACCAAGTTGTCAGATGAGTTGCCATGGGCACCATTAGGGGCCTAGGTTTAAATGTCTGACTTCTATTCAATTACTCTCTATTCAGCATGCTCCTGCTGTCTTGTTGTTCTGTTTTCTCCACCAGACCTTTTTTTTTTTCCTTCATGAAATAAACATCATTTTTATCCTACTGTTCTTAAAGTCTCCCCTCTTTCCAAAAAGCCAACACTATGTTCTCTGTTGAGTAAATAAATTGGTGAGTTTTCCGTTCCTTACTATTCCTTTGTGCCACCAGTCATCTGATATAATAAAAAGGGAAACATTGAATCACCATACCAGGGTAGCATTAGGCAATGAAACGACTTAGTGTTTAGGGGAGAGAGCCATCATGTCCTTGTGGTACAGGATGCAACTCCAAGGCTTACAGCACACTACACTGTTGACTTGACCACAGGAATATGGGATGTAAATGTAAGAGAAGCATCTATAACACACCAAAGGAGAAAGACAAGAGTTTTTCTTTTCCAACATGATTCATATGGGGCTGGCCATAGTACCATAAACTGATAAACTTTACAACGCTAAAAAGAGTTGACTCCAAACTAGCTGAAAACTCAGAAGAAACTGACCGTGGCAGGGGTAAATGAATTTTACTCTTTTTTTTATTTTTTCCATAAGGACAGACTGTCAAATAGATTTCATTCCTGGGTTCCCATTATTGAAAAAGCTAAACCAAGCTCACCTCCTAGCCTGAGCTCCCCTCTCCTCTGGCTTCATGCCCTTCCCTTCTCAAAGTTACATTTTGCATATTGTTTTCATAGGGTTTGCTCCTTAGCATGCAAAGGGTAAGTCACTCAATGTTGAACCAAGTCTTGAATAGGAAAGGAAAAGGCGTGAGGAAGGATTTATAGCTACTTATGCAGTTATGTAGGGTTTTCATTTTGGCCCCCAGAGTGAGAGTGAGAGTGAGAGCTGTCATTTGCATAAGCAGTGGCTAGACTCCCATTGGAGCAAAAAGAGACATGCCTTTTCAGTGAATTCTGTAAGCTAATCATGACAGAAAAACCCTTGTATTGTGTGAGCGGATTTGAATAATCTTTCTGAAGGAAGTGTGCAGAATTACTAAACAATCCGTATGACTTTTCTTCTGACCAGCAACATAGTCACTCTCCACTTTAAACCATTGAACTATTTCAAATTAATATACTTTTAGCTTTAATTGTTAGAACACAGCACACATCTAATAACTGGAGATCAAATGGTCCTAAAGCTTTCAGGAAACATAGCTTGGGCCAAATTTGAAAAGTAGAAGTAGGCATTTAACACCCACTGGGCAGTGATCAGATTAATACTGTCTTAATGAAGTAGACTAGGATTGCACTAAACGCAAACCAAGAGTCTTTGCAAAACCATCATGCTGGTTTCTTCTTCTGAGTTCTTTCTAAGCAAACCTGAGGGACAGAACTCAAGAAGCTTGGGAATGACTGTGAGTTCCCTTTCCTTACAGAAAGTCTGTCTGGTAAATCTGCCCTCTTTAGTTAATCTTTGGGTGTCCTCCCCCAAACTTTAAAGGAGAAGCAGCTTGTCTTGTCCATAAATAGCGTAAAGCTTTGGTCCAGCATAGAGTGAAGGTTTTTCTGCGAGCCCTATGTTGTAAGTGAAAAATAAAGCATGGGAAGAAAGCAGGCAAGTGTGGGAGCTCAGAAACAGAAGAATGTGGTTTTTAAAAGTCACTGTACAGACAAAGTGATAGGAAATGCAGAGAGAGATGGTGACTGAAGGATGCGTGGAGAGGCTGTGGGAAGGCTCATGGAAGGAGTGATCAGCCAGCACATGGCTATTTATATTTAGGTTCATGTTAAATTAAAGTTAAATAATATTTACATATAAGTTCCTCACCTACATGCACCACGTTCTTAATGGCTACACGTGGCAGTAAAAAGGACATCGACCAGGTCAGTCCTCACAAAAAGAGAAAACGCAAAATCTGTACCCTCCAGCAAAGGACAAGAACACAGAAAGCAAGTGGGAAAAGAAGAGGTGAGGATTACAGGTCCAGAGATGTAATGAGGCAGTACATCCAAGGGCAGGTGGGCCTGGGCTGTATAAAAGGGTAGTTGAGCAAGCCAGTAAGCCAGAATCCTCTGTGGATTCTGCTATAAGTTCCTGCCTTGAAGTTTTCCAAGTTACCATGGCTTCCCTCAATGATGGACTATAACCTAGAAGGTGAAATAAATTCTCATTCTCTCTCTCTCTCTCTCTCTCTCTCTCTCTCTCTCTCTCTCTCTCTCTCTCTCCCCAAGTTATTTTTAGTCTTATTTTTTATCATAGCAACATAAAGCAGACTAGAATACATACTGTATGTAAAACCTTTTCAAGACTGATTGTGAATCATTCCCAAACTGGAATGTTTTACAAGATTTTTTTGGAGCATCCTCTACATACTAGGTGCTTATGCAAACATTGCTGTCAGTAAGATCATGAAACTGTGGCTCCTTATTACATCAATAATTTGTTCCTAATGGAAACAGAATAAATTAGAGTAAGAATCATGATGTTTATTTGTATCCATACAGATTTGTAAAGGCCTAATGTTAAAAATTATCTAACATTATAAAATTACAAAACCACTACACTCAAATAAATCATGCCCACAGAGATCTAGCTCATTCCTGGAGGAACATAACATTAAGCCACTTTTACTGTCACTGTGCCCATACCTTTTCCAAGTTGCCCAACCTTAAGGGAATCATTATACTCATTAAGGCTTAAGAACATCTGGAGGGGTACCCCAAGTCCACTGTAGGCTGTAAATTACTCAGGCTCACAGCATACAGGTTACATCTGATGGATCTGGAGGCTCTATTTCTACTTGGCTTCAGTATAGGGACTTTGGGTTACCTCTGCTATTGAATAATGGTCTTGGAGTTGAGCTTCAAGGAACAGCTTTCTGTTTCCTAAGGGACACTCTTGCTTCTAGCTGTGCAGCTGAAGATTAGAAGCTTGGTGGAAGCAGCCAGCCTTCTGGCTCAATAGAGTCCCTTTGGCACAGTCTGAGTTCTGGCCTGGAGCAATTATCTGTAGGCCTGCCTGGCACTCCTTTCATAAGAGGCAGGCCTGATACAATCTCAAGGCTGTATTTAATTCTTGTCCCTCCCACAAGTTGTAGGCATCTCTCTCCGGGAGGCTTGGAGGTCTCTCCTTATTTATGGACTCTTCTCTTACTATCAAAAAGCCAAGTGCCAAAGGCTCACCCCTCACTCCCCTAGCTGCTGTGAAGGGAGTTTGTTGTGTGAAAACTCTTCTAATTAGTTTATCAAAGGAGAAACAGTCACAATGGGATCTTAGTCATTATCTTTTTCTGCCTTGAAGAATAACTATTTTTATGAACAACTAAAATTCCATAATTACATAAAATATACACAGAAATTTAGCATGATAACTTTCAATAAAGTATTGGAGGATAGATTATTTAACAGATAATTCACAATACACATGCAAAAAAATCATTTATTTCTAACATTTCCCTTACACAAAAGAAAGCACAAGCGCATCAAGGGTTTGAACATGACACTATTCTAACAGTATTAAAAGACATCATCTTTTCTTTACTTCGAAATTAAAAGAATCACACTCAAAAGACAGTTTAGATGCATAAACATTTTATATTTTCCCAAAAATATCATAAAAATCAAAGACAAACGGCAAGCAGAAAAAATTAAATTTTACCACTGACATAATTTTGTTTGATACTTTATTTACATTTCAAATGTTTCCCCCTTTCCAGATCTCCCCTTTGGAACCTCCCTACCCCCTCCCCCTTGCCCCTGCCTCTATGGGGGTATTCCCCCACCCACCCAGCCACCCATTCTCCTTTTCCCTCCTTGGCATTCTCATATACTGGGGCATCTACACCCTCCAGCCCAAGGGCCTCTCCTCCCTCTCATGGCTAACAAGACCCTCCTCTGCCACATATGGGGCCAGCACCATGGGTCCCTCCATGTGTATTCTTTGGTTGGTGAGCCAGTTTCCGGGAGCATCCAGAGGTCAGGCCAGTGGACACTGTTGCTCCTTCCATGGGACTGCCAACTCCCTCAACTCCTTCAGTCTCTAATCCAACTCCTCCATCTGGGACCTCATGCTCAGCCCAATGGTTGCTGTGAAGTGACTCTTGAGTATTCCAAACTTTTGGGCTAGTAACCACTTAACAGTGAGTACATACCATGTTCATTCTTTGTGACTGAGTTACCTTACTCAGGATGATATTTTCAAATTCCATCCATTTGCCTAAGAATTTCATGAAGTCATTGTTTTTAATAGCTGAGTAGTATTCCATTGTGTAAATGTACCACATTTTCTGTATCCATTCCTCTGTTGAGGGACATCTGGGTTGTTTCCAGTTTCTGGCTATTATAAATATGGATGTTACAAACATAATGGAGCATGTGTCTTTATTACATGTTGGAGCATCTTCTGGGTATATGCCCAGGAATAGAATAGCTGGGTCCTCAGGTAGTATTATATACACTTTTCTGAGGGTCGGCCACACTGATTTCCAGAGAGGTTGTATCAGCTTGCGATCCCACCAGCAATGAAGAAGGGTTCCTCTTTCTCCACATCCCCACCAACATCTGCTGTCACCTGAGTTTTTTATCTTAGCCATTCTGACTGGTGTGAGATGGAATCTCAGGGTTGTTATGATTTGCATTTTCCTGATGACTAAAGATGCTGAACATTATTACTTTAGGTGCTTCTCAGCCATTCGAGTTTCCTAAGTTGAGAATTTTCTGTTTAGCTCTGTTCCCATTTTTTGAGAGGGTTATTTAGATCTCTGGAGTCTAACTTCTTGAATTCTTTGTATATATTAGATATTAGCCCTCTATCACATGTAGGATTGGTAAAGATCTTTTCCCAATCTGTAGGTTGCCGTTTTGTCCTATTGACAGTGTCTTTTGCCTTACAGAAGCTTTTACAATTTCATGAGGTCCCATTTGTCAAATTTTTATCTTAGAGCACAAGCCATTGGTGTTCTATTCAGGAAATTTCCCCCTCTGCTCATGTGTTCGAGACTTTCCCACCACTTTCTCTTCTATTAGACTCAGTGTATCTGGTTTTATGTGGAGGTCCTTGATCCACTTGGACTTGAGCTTTGTACAGGGAGATAGGAATGGATCAATTTGCATTCTTCTACATGTTGACCACCAGTTGAGCCAGCAAGATTTGTTGAAAATGCTGTTTTGTTTCCACTGGATGGTTTCAGCTCCTTTGTCAAATATCAACTGACCATAAGTGTGTTGGTTCATTTCTGGTCTTCAGTTCTATTCCACTGATCTACCTGCCTGTCACTGTACCAATACCATACAGTTTTTTCACTTCAGCACTGTAGTACAGCTTGAGGTCAGGGATGCTGATTCCCCCAAAAGTCCTTTTAATGTTGAGAATAGTTTTTGCTATCCTGGGTTTTTTGTTATTTCATATGAATTTGAGAATTGCTCTTTCTAAGTCTATGAAGAATTGAGTTGGAATTTTGATGGGGATTGCATTGAATCTGTAGATTGCTTTAGGCAGGATGGCCATTTTAGCTATATTAATCCTGCCAATCCATGAGGATGGGAGATCTTTCCATCTTCTGAGGTCTTCTTCAATTTCTTTCTTCAGACACTTGAAGTTCTTGTCATAAAGATCTTTAACTTTTTGGTTAGAGTCACAACAAGATACTTTATATTGTTTGTGACAATTGTGAAAGGTTTCATTTCCCTAATTTCTTTCTCAGCCTGTTTATCCTTCGAGTATAGGAAGGCTAATGATTTGCCTGAGTTAATTTTATATCCAGTCACTTTGCTGAAGGTGTTTATCAGCTGTAGCAGATCTCTGGTGGAGTTTTTCAGGTCACTTAAGTATACGATCATATCCTCTGCAAATAGTGATATTTTGACTTCTTCCTTTCCAATTTGTATCCCTTTGACCTTCTTTTGTTGTCTAATTGCTCTAGCTAGAACTTCAAGTACTATATTGAATAGATAGGGAGAGAAAGGGCACCCTTGCCTAGTCCCTGATTTTAGTGGGTTTGCTTTGAGTTTCTCTCCATTTAGTTTGATATTGGCCAGTGGTTTGCTATATACTGCTTTTACTATACTTAGGTATGGTACTTGAATTCCTGATCTTTCCAAGACTTTTATCATGAAGGGATGTTGAATTTTGTCAAATGCTTTTTCAGCATCTAGTGAAATGACCATGTGGGATTTTCATTTGAGTTTGTTTATGTAGTAGATTACATTGATGGATTTCTAGGTATTGAGCCATCCCTGCATCCCTGGGATGAAGCCTACTTGATCATGGTGAATGATCATTGTGATGTGTTCTTGGATTTGGTTTGTGAGAATTTTATTGAGTATTTTTGCATCAATATTAATAAGGGAAATTGGTCTGAAGTTTTCTTTTATTGGTGGGTCTTTGTAAGGTTTTGGTATCAGTGTAACTGTGGCCTCATAGAATGAATTGGGTTGTGTTTCTTCTGTTTCTATTTTGTGGAATAGATTGACGAATATAGGTATTAGGTCTTCTTTGAATGTCTGATAGAATTCTGCACTGAACCCAACCAGTCTTGGTCTTTTTTTGGTTGGGAGACATTTAATGACTGCTTCCATTTCTTTAGGGGTTACTTGACTGTTTAGATGATTTATCTGGTCCTGACTTCACTTTGGTATTTGGTATCTGTCTAGAAACTTGTCCATTTCATCCAGATTTTCCAATTTTGTTGAGTATAGGCTTTAGTAGTAGGATCTGATGATTTTTTGAATATCCTCAGAAACTAGTGTTATATCTCCCTTTTCATTTCTAATTTTGTTGATTTGGATACTGTCTCTCTGCCTTCTGATTAGTTTGGCTAAGGGGTCTATCTATCTTATTGATTATCTCAAAGAACCAGCTCCTGATTTTGTTGATTCTTTGTATAGTTCTTTTAGTTTCTACTTGGTTGATTTCAGCCCTTAATTTGATTATTTCCTGCCTTCTTCTCCTCTTTGGTGTATTAGGTTCTTTTTGTTCTAGAATTTCAGGTGTGCTGTTAAGCTGCTAGTATAGGCTCTCTCCAGTTTCTTTATGGAGGCATTCAGAGCTATGAGTTTTCCTCTTAACACTGCTTTCATTGTGTCCCATAAGTTTGGGTATGTTGTACTTTCGTTTTCACTCAATTCTAGGAAGTCTTTCACGTCTATCTTTATTTCATCTTTGACCAAGTTATCATTCAGTAGAATGTTGTTCAGCTTCCATGTGTATGTGGGCTTTCTGTTGTTGTTGTTGCCATTGAAGACCAGCCTTATTCCATAGTGATCTAATAGGAGGCATGGGATTATTTCAATCTTCTTATATCTGTTGAGATTTGTTTTGTGACCAATTATATGGTCAAATTGGAAAAGGTACCATGAGGTGCTGAGAAGAAGGTATATTCTTTTGATTTAGGATGAAATGTTCTTTTGTTAAACCCATTCGGTTCATAACATCTGTTAGTTTCACTGTGTCTCTGTTTACTTTGTCTTTCCAAGATCTGTCCATTGATGATAGTGGAGTGTTGAAGTCCCCCACTATTACTGAGTGAGGTGCAATGCTTTGAGCTTTAGTAAAGTTTCTCTTATGAATGTGGGTGCTCTTGCATTCGGGGCATAGATGTTCAGAATTGAGAGCTCTTCTTGGTAGATTTTTCCTTTGATGTGTATGAAGTATCCTTCCTTAACTTTTTTGATGGCTTTTAGTTGAAAGTTGATTTTATTCGATATTAGAATGGCTACTCCAGCCTGTTTCTTGGGACCATTTGCCTGGAAATTTGTTTTCCAGCCCTTTACTCTGAGGTAGTGTTTGTCTTTAACACAGAGGTGCAGTTCATGGATGCAGCAAAATGCTAGGTCCTGTTTATGGATCTAGTCTGTCAGTCTATGTCTTTTTATTGGGGAATTGAGACCATTGATGTTAAGAGATATTAAGGAATAGTGATTGTTTTTTCCTGTTATTTTTGATGTTATTTAAATGTTTGTGTGGCTATCTTCTTTTGAGTTTGTTGAAAGATTACTTTCTTGCTTTTTCTAAGGTATAGTTTCCTTCCTTGAGTTGGAGTTTTCCATCTACTATTCTTTGTAGGGCTGGGTTTGTGGAAACTGATGTGGAAATTTGGATTTGGCATGGAATATTTTGGTTTCACCATCTATGATTATTGAGAGTTTTGCTGAGTATAGCAGCTTGGGCTGGCATTTGTGTTCTCTTAGAGTCTGTATGAGATCTGCCCAGGATCTTCTAGCTTTTATAGTCTCTGGTGAGAAGTCTGGTGTAATTCTGATAGGTCTGCCTTTATATGTTGCTTGCCATTTTTCCCTTACTGCTTTTAATATTCTTTCCTTATTTTGTGTATTTGGTGTTTTGACTATAATGTGACGGGAGGAATTTCCTTTCTGGTCCAATATATTTGGAGTTCTGTAGGCTTCTTGTAAATTTATGTGCATCTCTTTCTTTAGGTTAAGAAAGTTTTCTTCTATAATTTTGCTGAAGATATTTACTGGTCCTTTAAGTTGGGAATCTTCACTCTCTTCTATACCTATTATCCTCAGGTTCTGTCTTCTCATTGTATCCTGGATATCCTGGATGTTTTAGGTTAGGAGCTTTTTGCATATTGCGTTTTCTTTGACTGTTGTGCCCATGTTTTCTATGGTATCTTCCACTCCTGAGATTCTCTCTTCCATCTCTTGTAATCTGTTGGTGATGCTTGCATTTATTACTCCTGATCTTTTCCTATGTTTTCTAACTCCAGAGTTGTCTCCCTTTGTGATTTTTTTATTGTTTCTATTTCTATTTTTAGTTTCTGGGTGGTTTTCTTCATTTCCTTTGTCTGTTTGATTGTGTTTTCTTGTAATTCTGCCCGTTTGATTATGTTTTTCTTTAATTCTTTAGAGATTTTTGTCTTTCCTCTTTAAGGGCTTCTAGTTGTTTACCTGTGTTCTGTTGTATTTCTTTAAGGGAGTTATTTATTTCCTTCTTAAAATCTTTTATCATCATCATGAGATGTGATTTTAAATCAGAGTCTTCCTTTTCTGGTGTGTTGGGGTATCCAGGGCTTTCTGTGGTGGGAGAGCTGGGTTCTGATGATGCCAAGTAGCCTTGGTTTCTGTTCCTTATGTTCTTGCCCTTGTCTTTCACCATCTGGTTATCTTTGGTATTAGCTGGTCTTACTCTCTCTGACTGTGGCTTGTCTTTCCTGCAAGCCTAAGTGTCAATACTCCTTGAAAATCAGTTCTCTCTGAGAGAAATTTGGGTTTGGAGAGCTGCGGTACAGAGTCAGCTCTGGGGCACAGACAGAAAACAGAAGGATCTAGTCCCCAGCTGTCCCTTGTTTCCTTTGTCCTGACGGCTCTGCAAGGGTCCCTCTTGATCCAGTGAATTTGAACAGAATTGGTGGTCTTGCCTGTGCTTGAAGGTGTGTCAGCACTCCTGGGATACCAGCTCTTTCCTGGCACTATTTGAATATGGAGCCCTGTGCCACAGAATCTGCTCTCGGACCACTGAAACAGACCAGAAGAACACTCTTCAGTCCCTGTGTCCTGGGTATTCCAGGTGGGTCCCTCTGAGCAGACAGGCTTGCCTACGTTCCTGGGAGGCTAGCTTTCTCCCAGAGCTATTTGGCTATGTAGCCTTGGTGGCCCAGACAGAGGTCTCCAGATGGAAACCAGAAGGCTCCTTTCTCCTGGCTGTTCCTCAGTCCCTGTGTCTCAAGGATTCAGGGCGAGCAGTGTTACTCCTCTTACCCCCTCTCATGGGCTTTTCCACACTCCTGGGAAGCTAGCTTTCTCCCAGTGCTATTTGGCTATGGAGCCCTGGTGGCCCAGGCAGAGGTCTCGGGCCACAGATGGAAACAGGAAGGCTTCCCCCCCTCCCCCCCCCAGCTATTGACATAATTTTTTTATATATCAAAACTTTATGACTCAATTAATGAAAGTCTAGTATTTCTACTTAAAAGAAAGTTAGTAAACGTATGCCTTAGCCAGTATTCTGTTGCTGTAAACAATAGCAGCTCATAAAAGAAAGCATTTAATTGGGGATGGCTTATAGTTTCAGAGGTGTAGTCCTTATCATCCTGCTTGAAAGCATGGTAGCAGACAGGTAGACATAGTGCTAGAGAAGTAGTAGAAAGTTCTACATCTGGATCTACAGGCAGCAGGAAGGGTGAGACACTGGGCCTGACTTGAGTTTTTGAAACCCCAAAAGCCCACCCACAGTAACAGATTTGCTCCAGTAAGGCCATACCTCCTGATCCCTCTCAAGTAGTGCCACTCCCTGAAGACTAAGCATTAACATATATGAGCCTACAGGGGCCATTCTCCTCTAAACCACCACAAACTACAAGAACAGATATTTTATAATATTTATTAAAATCAGTTCTATACTGACATTATCTTATTGATTTGGCAATATACTGGAAATTAAACATTCAAAAGGAAAATTATCCTAACAATATATTAGCAAAAAGTTGTCAGGAATAAAGAGATCTACAATAAATTGGTAACCAAAAACTGATTAAATAACTGGTCTTTGATTCTAACATCATGCTTCATTCCACAGTGATAAATAGTAAAACAGAAATAATGTATGCACATATGGTGACAGCATATGGTACCCCATAAATATGCTCTATTTGTGTTATTATATATCACTTTCTTTTAAGTTTAAAAATTGGTAACTTTATTATACATTCCTACCGGGAAAAATCTGTAAGATATCACAAGTATAAAATTCCAAACAGACTCAAAAAGTATGCACATTAAAATAATATAATGCTGATCATATATTTAATATATTACTATATTTTTACCTTATAGTTTATGATCCATAGAGCCATGTACATATGCAAATATGTGCCTATGTACATTTGTAAAAACTGAGTATTATAAACTCTTAAACAACTATTAAAGAAATCCTTTGTACTATTTGTATTATTTATATTATAAATAATTAAAGTAATTTTAATTACAAATTTAATGTTTTATTGTATGAATATAATTGGAAAGGGGTTTCTTCCTTTATCTTTCCTGTGCTATCTCCTGTGTGTGAGTGAGTAGAGCAAAGAAAGCCCATGCACAATGACAGAGCCCTCTCCTGGGCAGAAGGACTGTATATCTGAAGACACAGCTGTCTGTGGCCATACAAACATCTATTTTTATGGCCTGGATATCATCTGAAAAACAAAAAGCAAAACCAGATCCATAGAATATTTTCTATGAGCAATACCTATATGTACTGTCTTCAATAAATTACCAAATTATTGAATCTTACCAATTACTATGATAAAACCTTCATAGATTTAGTGAAATGAGCCTGGACATTTACAATTTTGATAAAGATTGTAAAACAGCTGTCCTTCAGATTTTACTAAATTTGACTTTTATAAGTATTATTGGACTTTCATTAATTGTGATGTAAAATTCTCAAATATAAACAGATTAGTTCAATATCAGGTTTAAAATTGAATATTTACAAACTTGCCATTTATCTTTTTATTTCTATGGTATTTTTCACAAAAGGTATTTTTATTCAGTTAAAATATCTGACAATAAGAAAGAGAAGGGAGGAGAGGAGAGAAAGGAAAAGAAGAGAGGGGGAGAGGAGAGAAAGAGGAAGGAGGAAAAAGAAATTTGGGTGACAGATCAGAGGGAGGGAGGGTGGATGGGAGTGTAATGTTCTAGTATCCAATCCTAGAAGAAGGTAACAAATAAAATGCACTGGGAAATTATGTTTGGCAATGAGCTTCCTTTCAGTGCTTCTTCAGTCTGGACTACACATGGCAGCTAGCTATCAGCCTCTAGTGCTCTGAAAAGAAGAAAGCAGCCCCAATCTTGTTTCATACTGAGAACTAGAAGCTAGTCTACAGAGATGACTTTTGCTTTCCTTACTTTCCTTTGCACTGAGGTCCACTTTACAATGTTTTGTAACTTCTGTTTAGATAAATGCAGCATGCCAGCTCTTCTCATTCTCGTTTTATTATAAACAATAACTAATACAAGAGAAGCTTCATGTTCAAAAATGCATATATGATCATGTTACTCTTAGCAAGCCAACTGAGGTAAATTAAATTAAAATCAAAACTTTCTTATAGGCTTACAATTTTTTAAACCTACTTTATTTAGGGTTCTAGAATGCTTCAACCTCCCTTCTACCCCCCAACCCCAAGCAGTACGGAAAGAAAAGTTTATAGAAAAAGGGAGTTGTGGACATGTTTAGAAGAAGTTCTTTGGGAACAATTCCACTCTTAGTTGGCAGCATACTAGCAATCCAGTCTAATAGGAAGCACCATACAGGAATCAGTAGCAGGAGCTCCATCCTGCAGAAACTATAAGGTTCCTCTAATTGGCATGAGTCAGGGGAAGTGGCAAGAATCAGTCAGAATACCACGAGTTCTTTAGTGTGTTTCTCTCTGTGAAGTGAAGACCAGGGAAGCATTGCATGGTGAACCAATGCAGGAGCATCTTTTCACTGTCTATGAGGTTCTACTTATACTCTTCCCAAACATCACACACCCTCTCAAGCATCTGCTCCAGCAAAGCATCACATGCCCTCTCATGTGTCTACTTCAGCAAAACATCTCTCACAAAACAGCTTCCAGAAAATCAGCACATGACACAACTGAGTTTTCAGAGAAAACAGAAATTTCCACTTCACTTTCTAATCAATATTTTCTGTCTTCCCTGAACAGAAGTTGCACAGAGTAACAAACAGTACTTTCATCCGATTAAAGACCAGTATTTTTATGAGAGTTGTCAAAGTTTTCCCCAAAAGTAGAAAATAAGATAGGTCCCAGTATAGGCAACTTCTATGGGAGGCTGTGCTAATTATCCTTAAGTCAACTTGACATAAACTAAAGTCATTTTAAATGAGGGAATCTCTAATTGAGGTCTCTACCAGGTTGGCCTATCAGCAAGCCTGTGGTGCATATTTTTTTTTAATTGATGATGTTTTATCACAGAAACAGAAACCTTGTCTAATGCAGAGGTGTTTTCAGGAAGCAGCATGGGGACCTTGAAGGTGGCATAGAAAAGGGAGATAGCCACGAAGGGCATCTGCTAAACTGATCTCCACTGAGGACAGAAGGGTGTCCATTCCAGGGAAGTACTGTTGAGGAACAGTAGAGAATACAATTTTGACTTTACTGGATGGGAGACTGATGTCATTTGTCAATATTAGTCACTCACTTGTTAATTTATTTAAAGAAAGCCAACTTCCTACACTTCTAGAAGTACTGGTTCTGGTCTGTGGACCACCAAGTGGTTTAGGGAATGTCAATAAACACAGCAACTGATTAGGTAGTAGTCATGTGTGTATATCCCACCACAGGGACAAACAGATGGGATGAATGGGAGAAGAATGAGAAGGAAGAGAAGGAGAAAAGGAAGAGAAGAGAAGAGAAGAGAAGATACAGGAGGAGACTGCAATAGTGCAAAGAAATAACATGGAAGGCTTGAAAGCTTTAGCTAAAAGAAAAATTAACTCATCGATGTGTTTCCATCCTACCATATGCTATATCTCCAAATGTCTCTAAACTTTTCATCTTGCAGATGGATCCTGTATCTGGCAAGGGTTTAGTGAGCAAGGCCTAGTGGAAATCCAACTTAAATGAGAACCTTATGTACTTGGGGACATATTTGCAAATTTGGTTATTTAATGAGATTAGTGGCAGTCATCAAGAAAATGTTCAATTCCAATTTTATTTGGAAACTTCCCCAAGTCAACATTGTTCTTCACCACATAGCTGTTCCTGTTCCCAAGTTTAGTGTGTGCCATAATGAAACAGAGATAAGGCATTCTGTCATTTTTGCTTCTCTTCCAGCATGGCTCTCTCACAAGTGGACAGTTAGAATCATATTTCTTATTGTTCCCCTACCCGAGTCACCTCATGAACTTGAGACTTATGTCTATCTCCATTGACCCTCAGACCCTTTCTATACAGAATCTGCTGACCTGGCATAGATATACTCACCTCTCTTTCTAGAGTAATACCTGAAATAGGTCCCCCAACTCAGCCCTGCTCACCTCAACCAGAACCCCTTTAGCAAAAGTCCTTGCTGTTTTGGCTTCTTAACACTTTCTATCATTAACAGGGATGAAAAAACACCTTTAAACACCCACCCTTTTCACCCTTTCCATCTTAATTACATGCCCATATTTAATATCTTCAAATGAACAACCAGATGAACCACATGTGGCAAAAATCCTAAGGATCAAAGAGTCCTAAGCATGGATTTGAAGGGTGAACCCTCCCAGGACATAGATGCCTTCATTAACTCAGAAATCTAATTAATCTCAAAGTCCAAGAAATTTTTATTATTAATTGTATCATGCCCCTCGTTTCCTCAAACTCTCCCAGATTTTCATCTCTATCTCCAAATGTTTCCACTTCCCAGGTGGTCGGTAGGAGCTAAAATTTCCTTCATAACCAAGACAGATCTATGTATCTTTTCCTTTTGATTAGCTAAGTTAATTACCACTTGGCCATCTATCTAAAGGTTTGAAAATTTTATTTCTATTTTTTTCGTCCTTGTTGATATTTTCCTGTAGCTTTAACTCCTTTACTTTACTGTCATTTCAATGCAGTTTAAAGATGGAGTTGACACAAGTGAAATCATGTCATTGCACTGGATCTTTATTATCCAAACACAAGTACATGTGCTGGGAAATTTTTCTTGTTAATGTTCTTTGAGAATCCCACATATGTGCATAATGAATGTGATACATCCTTTTTTCTCCCCTCCCACCTCTGTCCACTCTTTCATTTCCCCTATCCGTTCCTTTCCCACACATGTAGTTTGGGTTTGCTTTGATGACCCATTTAGGTTAGAATGAACTGGAACTATCCAGTAGTCTGCTGTTGTCTTAGTTAGAGTTTCCATTGCTATGAAGAAGCACCATGACCAAGGCAACTCTTATACAAGGACAACATTTAATTTGGGCCAGCTTACAGAATCAGAGGTTCAGTCCATTATCTTCAAGGCAGGAAGTATGGCAGTGTCCAGGCAAGCTTGGTGCTGGAGGAGCTGAGAGTACTACATCTTGTTCCAAAGGCAAACAGGAGAAGACTAACTTCCAGGCAGCTAGTAGGAAGCTGTCAAAGCCTACCCCCACAGTGACACACTTCCTCCACAAGGGCACATCTACTCCAACAAGGCCACACCTTCTAATAGTGTCACCCGTGGGCCAAGTATATACAAATCACCACAACTGATAAGACTGTTGATGGGTTTTCTCCCTTGAGTATTCTATACAGCAACTTCTGATAATATAAAAGGCAGCAAGAAGAAGCTTCCAGTTAAGTTGCATGTTTATTTCTCTACACCTTATAACTAAAGTGTGTTAGGTCTTTAGCAACATAGTCTTATAGCTTAGTTCCAGTGGGCAACAAAGAGGACTGGCCAGAACCTCTGAAAATTCCTTGTTCAGCAAGTTATTAGAACATTATCACTCCTGGCCTGGGGTTTTAATAACTCATAGCTTCTAGGAGCACCTCTGTCAAGCAATGTAGGGTTTCTCTGTCCAAATTTTTGTTTTAAAAAAATGTTATATTTTTAAATTTGGTTATGTGGTAGTAAGTTCCCATATAGCTTCTCACACCACCTTCATTTTGTTAAAACCCTTGTAATGGTCTGAAAAAATAAATGGTCCCCATAAGCTCATATATTTGAATGCTTGGTTACCAGAGAGTTAAACTGTTTGAAATGAATAGAAGGCTTTGAAGGTAGATTCTTGTTGGAGTAAGTGTATCACATTGAAACCTCAAAGCCTACATCAGGCCCAGGCACATGTTTTTTGCCTGTGGATCAGGGTATGGCTGTCAGCTATCTCTCCAGCATCATGCCTACCTGCAAACTCCCACACTCCTAGAGAAGGACTAGCCCTCGGAAGCTATGAAAAGCTTCTAATTAAATGCTTTCTTTTATAAATTTTATGGTATCTTTTCACAGCACTAGAACAGTAACTAAGATGACCCTCTTTCCCATCCCCTCATATTCTTCATTATCTCACTTTTTCCTTGTTTAATCCTTTCTACACCCCCATTATTCCTCTCTCTGTTCTCACATTACTTGCATTCTTCTAGTTCTCCTATACCTTGTACATCATATGATAGGATTTTAATAAAGGAGTACAGATTATTTTCTCCTGAGCCTCCTTATAAAAAATATACATTAATCTATTTATGTTTCAGATAAGGCAGTCTTCTAAAATACTACTTATCCTTTCCAGGCAATAGCAATGTTTAGTGGATGCAACTCCAAACATCTATAAAGATCCCAAACCTAGTCTTCCTACAGAAAGGAGAAGCTGTCTCAGAGAACAGACAGATCTCTGTGGCAACTTACACTGGCTACAATACATAGACAAAAGCCAGTAAATAAGTGCATAGGAAGGAAACTACTGCAAGAAAATGAAGTAAGGAGTCTTGTTAGTGTTGTTCATCTACTTGATTGTTAGTTACATATAAACATACAAACACAAGCCATGATGCTAGGGCTATAGGAATCACTTATAGCACAATGTAAGTTAGAGCACTGCAGCCCCAGAACTCCTTCTCAATCAATGTGTGGTGCCCCACGTTGGGCACCACCTGTAGGCTTGGATATTTCAAAACCTACTTTAATAAGGGTTCTCAAATGCTTCAAACCTCCTAGCCCACAATCCAAAAGTAGGGGATGGTAAACAGGACAGGGGATGTGGACCTGTTTACATGTAGTTCTTTGGGGGTGATTCCAATCTCTGCTGTCAGGATACCAGCAGCTCAGTTCAATACTGTCAGGATACCAACAGTCCAGTTCACCAAATATGAATCAGCACCATCGGCATGATCCAGCAGTAAGAGCCAGGCCTCCACAGAATCTCCATGAGTCAGCAGGAGCAACCAGAATCAGCAGGAATACCAGAAAAAGTTCTCTACTTTGCCTCACTCATTGTAGGGAAGATCATTGAAGAAGCGAGACCAATGAAGTGTTGTGCAGCAAGCAGTGCAAATGTTCCATCATTATATGTTGAATCCTACTTATACTCTCTCTAAACAACACATCTTCCCAAGGGTTTTGCTTCAGAAAAACATCACATGAATCTGAATCACATGACATAACCAGAAATTTCCACTTCAAATACACTGTGTTAATTTTTCAGTGCTTTCCTGGAAGAAATAAAATTACCCAAGGAAAAGAATTGCATAGAGACCAGATTCTTATTAGTTGATCTTTCAGCCCTAAATTGCAGATATATCCTATAAATATCTAATATATATATATATATATATATATATATATATATATATATATATATATACTCTACTTAAAAGTTCATTCCATTTCACACATAAGTAACTGGAGACTAATAAGTTTATAGCATTGTCTCTAACATTGTGCATTATTAAGTGTCTTTTGTCCTTCTATAAAAACTTAGATTTTGGTGAAGTTGAAATAAAAACAAAATGGTAAACATGATAATGTGCCATTTCGTTGATCGAACACCCTCTCAGTCCTTGCTATAACCACACACTTTTCAGCTTTGTGAAGGGAGAAAAGAAAAAGGAAAAGAGACTTTACTTTAACCATGTAGGTGTATTTATCTCTGTCAACAAATGCTGCCACTGGTCATCCATTGGGGACAGTTTTTCTTTCTTCATTTGAATACTTTTTGTGTAGTCATGGATAACTTGACCAAAGCCAGGTGTAGGAAGTGATGATTATTTTTTGTTTTTTGTTTTTCTCTTTTAAATATTGCCTATTTGCCAAGTAATCATACCAAGAAGAAACAAAGCTAAGGAATTAGCTATGATGTCACAACGTAAGGACTTTAGATACCAATTAGACCTTGTGATTAAATGATTTAACCTTCTATAATTCAAATCACTAATACTCATTCCTTGCCTTAAGATGGCTGTACTAAAAATTACTTTTTAGCATTTAAAAACTGATTTTTAACTTTTCAAACTGTAGATGTATTGCCTTTATGTTTATTTCTCTTTCAACTTTGCAAAAAGAAAAATTCTGCTTTAGTTACAAGAAATATTTGGAATGGGCCAGGAGAGAAGACTGCAGACCAGAATATATGACATCATTTCTATGTGTCTGTCAACCATTCAACCTCAGGGAAAATTCAGGAAAACTAAGTGTAACCTTCAAAGTTCTTAGAGTATATCTTTCATGGATCTTCCTTCCATGACCTTAAAATAATCCAGTGTCATCATTTACATCAACCCAAGTGTTTTTTCCTGTTCTCTTTTTCCTTTCTTCCCACTCCCATCCTCTGATTCTCTGGCTATAAACCGCAACAGATTATATTTTTCTCTAGTAAGTATTTTAATAAAAACATTTTTTTCTGGAGTTAGGTTTTTGCTTTGTTTTATTTTTCCTTCTTTATACAAAAGCAGCAAGAACAGAGGTTGGGTGAGTAGGTAGGATGCCAGGTACTTTTATTTCATGCCCTATATTGGGAGAAAAGAATACTGACTTCTAAAGATACTGGTACTGAAGAAATTGCAAACAAGAACATTAGGATGTAAGTTAATAAGGCTACCATTCTGCCAACCACCATTATTGTGATCTAGTATGACTATGACAGTAGCCCAGTCACTGAAGGAGATAGTTTTATCATTTTGGGGAAAGAAATAATCTTAATTTAATCAGTAGACTGTTAGTGGTAAGCATGGGGTTTTACAGGCTGTCAAATGCCCCGATGTGGAGATCAGAAGTGATGATCAAGTTCTAACTACAGCAAGAGCTATCAAGGGGAACGTTTCAGATTAGCACGTGTCTTACTCCCTGTGATCCCCAAAGGAAAGATCAAATAGTATTAGCACTTTATTTCCTTACTTGGCATTATAAATAGAAAATTTTTGACTATGAGAATGGAGGCACTAGTGGCTTCTTTGTGTATTTGACCATAAATACAAATGTAGAAACGTGTTCAGTTGCCATTCTCACTGGTATGTTAAAGTGTTAAATCCACATTACGGAGAAAAAAGGAAAACACAAGAGAAATGATTTAAAAAGACAGGAGTGTATATAAAGCAGGGAGGAAGGCTTAGAGGCAGCAGAGTAAAAGCAGGGACGAAAAGGGAAACAGTGGAAGAGTAGGAGAGAAAAACAGGCCACGGCTCGAAGGTTTTCTTAATATTTAGTAGTTGGTTGTTGACATGTATTGCAGGTTTATTAGTTTCTGTTTTTGAGATTATAATTTCATCATTTTCCTCTTTCCATTTCTTCCTCCAACTCCCCCCATATATTATTCCTTGCTCTCTTTCAAGTTTTTGACATATTTTGTATTAATTTTTATTTTGTGCATGTAGAGGTAATATCTTATATGCAACACCTGTCAATATAAAAAGGCTATGGACAATGAGCTGAGGCAGGAAACAGGAGGTGGGACACAGGCAGGAAGAGAAAAGATTCTGGGAGATAGTCAGAGGCATGGGAGATTCAGGCTGGAATACTTAGGAGACTGACATAAACCAGAAGATAGCTGAACTCAGTACAGAAAACAAAAAAGGAGATTCACCCTGGCCTTGGACACATGAAGCTGAGGAGAGGTAACTAACCATAGGAAAGACATAGAATAATTTGAATGGGTTAAATAAATTACTAACTAGTCAGAGAATGAGCCAAAGCTTATGGCCTAGGTATTTATTAATTAGTCTCAGAGTCTTTATTCCAGGAGCAGAGCCTGGGAAGAAAAATGGATTTATTTTTCACATGTTCATATATGTATAAGGATATATAGAGGGGGGAGGGAGAGAGAGAATCTGCTCAGACTGCATAATATTACATGTATGCATGTTTTCAGGGCTTACTACTCAGTATTGGATAACCAATTGTGCTCTTTGCTAGCTAAGTCTGTTTCACCTATTCTCAGCATTCCTTATTTTGGGTAGGGTTGAGGCCTCATTGTCTTTCCCTCGGCCACTTTATTGTATCTATCATTGTCCTTTCTCAGTTTATATTTAGTTGTTGAGACTTTATTGGTGTTACTTCGGACATTGCTAAGAGACACACTAAACTTCCTGGTCTGGATCCTCTAACTTTTAAAACCTTTCTGCTCCTTCATCTGAAATGTTCCCAGAACCTTCACTGTAGAAGTTGAGTTGTCAATATATCAGTTAGGCCTGGGTTCCACAACTGTGTAGCTTGATTAGTTGTGATTTTTAGTAATGGTCTCTATCTGTTGCCAAGAGAAGCTTCCTTGATGAGGGATGAAGACTACATTTACCTGTGACATAAGGGCAAACACTTAAAATGCAGTTAGGGATTATTCTGGTTTAATAAAGTAATGGTTGTCAACTCACAACGAAGATACATGACTTTACTAGTCCTGGGTAGTTCAGCAGGATTACAATATTAGGTATTATTTTCCTCTTGTTGAGCAAGTCTTTGCACCAGTTAGAGACTTGTTAGCTACTATCAATATATGCGTACCACTACTTTACCCTTAGGGCTATTGTTCAATGTTGACTATTGTTGTGGTTCATAGGCTTCATAGCTAGGTAAGATTGTTGATTAGTTCCCTGTTTTGGAAATTTGTATGGTGAAATCTGGAACCATCAAATCTAGTTTTCAGGGAGAAGACACTCAAGTCAGTTCCAGCTCAGGGGCCTCTAAGGTCCTGTGTCTGGAGTACATGATGTCTTCACCAATGGAGACTTACACCCCACCTCTAGAGGTAGCTAAGGTCAATAACAATGGTCAGTATCGTTTTGAGAGTCTCCACGACAACCCTAACAAACAACTCTAAACAGGGTTTCCCATGCCTGAAGTTGGGGACTTTGTTAGATATTATAGTGTTAGCTAAAGCTTCACCACTGAAAATGTTTCCGCTAACCTATTTAATCAGTTTGACCACAAAATTTAAACTATCACAACACTCTTAGCTCTCAGGGAAATGCACCTACAAATCAAACAGAAAATCTTGTTTCTGTGAGGGATGGAGAAATGACTCAGCAGATAAGAACACTTGCTGCTCTTGCTGAGGACCTTGGTTTGGTTCTCGTCACCCATATCAGAGGCTCACAACCATCTATAACTTCAGATATAGAGGAATAGACAGATACACTATAGTGTCCATAGGCACATGCACTCAAGTCATACACACTTAAGCAAGCTCACATGCACATAAATAAAGAATCTCAAAAAAAAAAAAAAAAAACCAAAATTGAAATTTCATCTCATTTATGTCAGGATATTTATCAATAAGAAGACAAATAATAATAAATGTTAATAAAGATATAGGGAAAGGTGACCTTTATCCAATGCTAATGGGAATGAAAACAAGTCCAGCTAGTATGGAAATAAGTATGAATGTTCAAAACAACAGATGACATAGCTACGCTACCTCCTGATACTCCTCAGAAGGACTCTAAGTCATTATACCGCAGGTACTTTTACGTTAATGTTTAGGGAAGTACTGTTAACAGTAACCAAGTTACAAAATCAACTTTTATGTTCACCAACAGATTAATGGATAAAACAAATGGAGTGTACACACACAATGGAGATTTATTCAGACAGGAAGAAAAATGAAATTGAGTTCTTTGCAGGGAAAAAATGGATATTTCTAAAGAGCGTATCAACTAAAAATGTCAAAATGTCTTTTGTCACTTGAAGGCACTAGGTTGAATACAGATACAAACACTTGCCTCCATATGTACATGTATGTATGGCATAAGTAAGAGTAAAACTGTCTGGGGAAAGAAGAACTAGGAAGCAGAGAGAGGAGAGAGCCAGGAGGGATATCGCCATCACCCATTCTATGAAAATGTCTTTATGAAGCCCATCACTATGTATGATGAAGACATGCCAAAAAAAAAAAAAAAAAAAAAAAACTGATGAGGGCCTCTTTTCTTGGAATTTAGCTAAAAGATAGCTGAAGATAATATCTCGTTCCTTTTTTGTGTGGTTTCCAAGTTTACACATTATTGTTGGTATTTCCAGAAGGAGGTATGACTTTCCAGCTCCTCAGCAAGGGTCACAATCCGACACAGTACTTGTTTTCTGCCTTCCTCTTCAGAAAGCTTGTTGAAAACCTTAGAGTAGATCTTAGTTCTCCAACTTTGAGCAGGCTTAGTTTTACTGACACACTGAGCATTTTTGTCCCACCTGAAGTATTTTGGATCTTCCTCTCCAAATATAAAGTCTTCTTTCTATTGCTTAATAAACTCACGCTCACCTTTTGAGCCTCAAGGTAAATATGCCCAACATAGCATGTCCTGGCACCACATCAAAATTAAGTCTTTTGATTATTATAGCTGGCAATATTTCATATTTTTACCGTCTCACTCTTGTCATGGTGTTTGTGTGTGTGTGTGTGTGTGTGCATGTGCATGTGTGTGTATGTGTGTGTAGTAATGTCTGCTGTGGTTGCCTTTAAACTCAGAGGTCAAGATATATGCTAAGCTATTAAACAAATTTATGTTGAGTTCATGGAAAATAATCAATGAAGACTTGTTGAAAAGAGAATTAAAAATAATTAAATGAGTAGAATTTGAAGAGCTATCCTAGTCTTGTGATGCATTGCCTAGGTTAGATATCTCATAGGAAGGAGCAAGTATACATTTTATTTTATTTTATCTGGTCTTGGCAGGACTGTAGTGCTGAATATCTTTTTAAATGTGATGCATAAAATATTTAAATTCCACAAATAAGCTTTTCTTCTCCCTTTTATTCTGCAAGCTATAAATATTTAGTGCTTTATCCCTTTCACATTTTTTAGCATAAGCTAATTTCTCTTCTCTACAAACAGATAAGCAGGGCTAGAGTCTGTGTGAATGGTGGTGTTAGCATTAGTGCTTTCTAATCTTGGCTGAGCACTTGCATCCATCAAGGCCATGTGTTTTCTTACAGTTCCCCTTATTTCCTTCATTTCCTTTCTCTATGGTAATTTTTCTTTGGACTTATTTTCTTTTCTTTACAATGTAGAGGCGAGAAAGCCAGTAAATATCATTAACAATTTAAGTATTGTACTATGCTATTTAAAATGATTTATGTTTATGATTTGCTTTTGCTTCTCTTTTTCAGTTTTTATATTCTATGTCAGTCTCGATATAATTTCTTCTTTTTCTTTAACTACTTCCACTAAATGTTAGCTTAACCCATTCCCCATGTCAGTTCACATCCTAGAGTTTTTTCAGCTAAGCCAGGTGTTCAGTTCATTTAGGAGTCATTGAATGAATACTGGTTAAATGAATGAATGGATTAGTAAGTGATTATTTATTGCACATATGTGTTGAATGAATGGCTCCTAAATAGATTGGCTATTTGATTTTATGAACTAACAATACAAAAGATGACAAAATAGGTCTTTGCCATCATCAAGCTTAGTTTTAGCAAAATCATAGAAAATAGATATTATAAACAACCATATCAACATAGTATATATGGACTCTGGAAAAATGATAAAAGAGATTAAATAGAAACGGCTGTGAGAATGGTTTCTTCTTTGAACACAGGCACCACTTTAACTGTGTTAGATTCTTCAGAGGAAGGATACTGGGAAAGAGGCAAGGATGAAGAAAAATGGGGAGACATAATAAGGAACTGGCTAATGTAAAGAGTATTTTCTGGTAAATATGAAACTTTCGGGACAGTGCCAAATGTAGTAAGAGTTAATGTTGCAATTTTGTGTTGTAAGCAAGTCTGAAGACAGAATTCCTCAGGAGACTTCAACCTCGTTTAACACTGACCTCTGACTGAATGAGGTCTGAAAGATGACCTCTGATTGGATGAGTTCTCTATGTACTACAGAGAGTAATTTGCTTTATTTAGAGTCACTAATTTAAATGTCAATCATATCACTACCATTTAGACTAGTGTTTGACTAAACAACTAAATGCTACAGGCTAGCCAAAGGGATACATAAAATTAACTATTACAGTCAGATTTGAGAAAAGAAAGTTGGAAAATGTTGCAAGAGAGACTTTGTGAGTGTCATGCAGCAAGAAGTGGGAAAGGCTCTATAGGCGGGGAAATGGTAGTGTAAAGCTTGGAGGCAAAGCATTTAGGACAGAAAGGAGACTCGTGTAGATGAACTAAATATGTGTGTAAAAAAGGAGTCTGAGGAGAAGGAGACAAGCTCTTGAAGGTAGGGAAATATTGGACTATGGAGCCTTTTGCAAGAACAACACCAGTTCTGGATTTTGCCTTGAGGCATAATTTTACAAGGATTATTTTTTTTTTAATTTTCATATTTTATTTACATTTCAAATGTTTCAGATCTCCCCTTTGGAACCTCCCCATTCCCTCCACCTTCCCCCTGCCAATATGGGGATACTCTCCAACCCACCCTCCCACCTACCCACCCACTCTCGTCCCTCCTCCTTGTCATTCTCCTACACTGGGGGATCTAATACCCTCATGCCCAAGGGCCTCTCCTCCCCCTGATGGATAATAAGACCCTCCTCTGCCACATTTGTGGCCAGCACCATGGGTCCCTCCATGTGTATTCTTTAGTTGGTGGATCAGTCTCCAGAAGTATCGGGGGGGGGGGGGGGGAGGGGAGGTCAGGCCAGTTGCCACTGTTGCTACCTCCCTGGGGCTGCACACTCCCTCAGCTCCTTCAGTCCTTTCTCCAAGCCCTCCATTTGGGATGTCACACTCAAAACTAAAGGATTATTTTTAGCAGTAAGAAAAAGGTAGAGGCGGAGGACTGAGATTTATAGGCCAGAGGGCCCTTGAAGGACTAAAGTTCTGCCTCTATTCAGGTCATAGAATTGTGCTTATGACCAGGAGTTTATACTCCAGCAGTCCTGGAGTTCACCAGAGGACAAGGTTCCTCAGTAGAACCAGAGGTTACAGAGGGACCGAGTTCTAATTCAGCCAGTTCACAGGGTTCAGTGTGTAACCAGGGTCTCCACTCCTGTAGGTCATCTTGTTGATCAATATGTCCCTGCTCAAGTCCTGTCATCACCTAGCCAAGATCAGATCACCTCATTGGCTCCACCCAGAAATTAGTACTAAGGTTCACCAATCCAATTGAACTTCATGCTGACACCTCTCCAGGAAGATTCTCAGAAAGCAAAATGATCAAGTAAAATTATAAGAAAGAAAAGCTGAAACAAAGAAAGATAAGTGCTTTCCAACAGAAACTTACATGGGGAACATAAACTACCCACTGCACCCACTTATCCCTGTTACCAACCTCTGGAATATAAAATCACAGAGATAGCTGGAATGTCTGAGAAATAATTCAAACCTTCCCTTTTAGAAGAATTCAAAATATGTGGGGAAAAAAAATCAGCAACAGAATTGAAGCATTGAAAAAAAAAGTCTTAGGATTTCTTTAACTAATTGGAAGCTTAGCTGGTGGAGCCTTGCCCTGAAAGCATCCATTCCTATGTCCTAGGGCAGAGCAGGAGACTTCTCCTTATTGGCACTTATCTCTTTTGGATTAAGCCTTGGCCATAACCTTAAGTTTGGTGGTGCTATTTTTTCTTCAAACTGTTTATTTTGTATTTCTTTCCACCCCTCTTTTGACTCTTTTTCATTGTAGACCTTCAAAGCAGGCATGAATAACAACCATACCATAGATTAAGTTTTCTGCTACCTTAAAATCTTCTCTACCAAAGATGTTACTTTTTAATTTGGCCTCTGCCCAAGTTCTTAGGTCAAGGACAGAAGATATCTAAATGGAGGAATGGCTTCAAGCTCAGTTGCTGTTAAGTTATTGCTTTCTTCAGAATCCTTGTCAACCATGCCTCCACAGTCAACTTTGCTCTCAGAACTGCCTTTCAGGCTCCTATGTGGATGGATGGCCTGCTGAATTCTACTTATAGTATTCAATCACTTTTCTAGCTCCAAGTTCCAAAATATCCCATATGCCTTCAAAAAATAACAGAGTGAGGTTTTTCGCAACAACGGTCCACTCCTTGGTACCTTTAGGGGTAAATAGGAGTTACTGGGATAGGTGTATATTATTGGGGCCAGGGTGTTGGGGATGCTTATTTGCTTAAAGAGGAATTCCAAGGGCTGCTGGACATGTTGGACATGACTACCAGCTACATGACCTATTCTGGTGAGGCAAAGGTGGGGGTCACAGGACTACATGTGCTGGGACAGGTAGGCCTGTAGCAAAGTGGGGAACAATCCTACTTCAGATGATCTCAGGATGAGATTTTCCAAGGTTTGGACTTGCCTTGAACCCCACTCTTATTTCAGGCCTGCTCCCCCTGGTCCCACAGCACCCTGGCCTCACATATAAGAAAGCTGTGAACTTACTGTACACTCTGGATAGTACAGCGTACAGGTTGTTCTTCCCACAAGGTGGCCTTCTAGAAAGAATTGCATAAAGTATAAGTCGAAGCACTTGAAAGCAAGAACATGAAGGAAATGTCCTCATTATCTCTGTGGGAAAGACAAAGGCCTAGGAGGAAACTTCTTGACTTTTTCTCATGACCAAAGATAATATTTGTAAGAAATAATACAGGTATATTCCCTTGCTCCATTTGTATTTGCTTAAGCTAACTGTAAACATTACTTCATGTTTTACTTGCTTTGATAATAAAAATGAAAAGTACTTTGCACTACTCTGTGTTCAGATGCCTTGAGCTTCCAGACCTACCCCTATTCATACCATTGGTATTTCCTTTAATTCACAGAGACTTAAATTTAACCTCACTGGTGAGGGGGGTCAACATTCTCTATTGTGTGAATGAATGCCTGTCTGTGTGTATGCATGTATAAATTTTAAGCCTTCACCCCTGTCTTTCTCTAGATATTCTCATGTGAAATAAACTTGAAATTTTATTTCATTTTTGCTTTTCTTCAAGGATTCTATATCTTTTTAAAATTCTGATTTAATAGTTTTGAATATTTTTAAAATATTGAAATATTTTCAATATCTTGAATAGTTTTCAATATTTCCTTCAACTGTTTGTGTTTATGTGGTCTTTGTCCAAGCAATTATTCATGTACTCTTTGAGTTCCTTGAACAAACTTATATTTAGTATTTCAGTTTTATAAGCCTTTTTTTTTAAAGCAAGTATGTTAGTTTATCTCAGGATGATTCATTAACTACAAAACAATAAAATAATATTACATATTTGCTTAGTGAATATAACTTTTAACTGCACATATCGAAGGGAAAATCTGTTTAGCATTTTTCAATTTTTTGTTAGCAATTCAAGTTTTCAAATGTGTACATATACTTAAAGACTAGGAAGAGGTATGTCATAATATATGTCAGAAAGAGAAAAATGGTACTTTTTTCATTACTATTATTATCATTATCATTATCATTATTATTATTATATTTACACTCCAGCTATTACCCCTCTCAGTCCCCCCTCCCACAGTTCCTCATCCTACTCCTCCATCCTCTTGCCTCTGAGAGGGTGCTCCCCCACACACTGCACCAGGCCTCTACCTTCCCTGGGGCCTCAAGTCTCTCAAGGATTAGACACATCTTCACGCACTGAAGCCAGACAAGGCAATCCTCTGCTAAATATGTGCTGGGGGCCTTGGACCAGCCCGTGTATGCTGCCTGGCAGTGGCTCAGTCCCTGGGAGCTCCCTGGGGTCCAGGTTAGTTGAGACTTCTGGTCTTCCTATGGGTTCACTTTCCCCTTCAGCTTCTTCAATTCTTCCCTTAATTCAACCATAGGGGTCCCCGACTTCAGTCCAATGGTTTGGTGTAAGTATCTGAGTCTATCTCAGTCACCTGCTGGTAGAGCCTCTCAGAGGACAGCCATGCTAGGTTCCTGTCTTCCGTCTCTTCTCCATTTTTGTCCCTGCAGTTCTTTTAGGAACATTTCTGGGTCAGAAATGTTGACTGTGAGTTACTAACCCTGTCCCTCCACTTGAGGCCCTGTCTATCTACTGGAGGTGGACTCTTTGAGTTCCCTCTCCTCATTGTTTGAGCATTTTGGCTTAGGTCACCCCCATTGAGTCCTGAGATTCCCTCACCTACTGGGTCTCTGGTACTTTTTAGAGGGTCCCCCCACCTCCCACTCCCAGAGACTCCATATTTCCACTCATTCTCCTTGCCCTCTGGGCTTCTCCCCTGTCCCCTCGCCAATACCTGAGCCTATTCCCCTCCACCCCCTTCCCCTCTGCCATCCAAGTCACTCCCTCCTTCTGCCTTCCATGATTATTTTCTTCCCCCTTCTAAGTGAAATTCAAGCATCCTTTCTTGGGGCTTTCTGCTTGTTACACTTATTACGGTCTAAGGGTTGTATCTTAGTTATTTTGTACTTTTTGGCTAATATCCACATATCAGTGAGTACATACCATGAATGTCCTGTTGGGTCTGTGTTACCTTGTTGCTTTTCTCATGGAACATTGGGGTGCTAACTTCTGTAGGAGACATATTGCCTTTGTTATTCATATTGTTTGTATTTTGTCAATGGCACTAGACATCTGGAGTAACATCATTGCTAATCTTCCTTGGTATGAATTCCTGGTTGGACATTTGTTTAATCTTTTTGGAGGCCTTTTTTTGCTATTAACACCAACTTGTCTGTTTGCTACCCAAGTATTTACATTTATGCTCATAAATCAGTACAGTTCTCAGTGTCAATCAAATAAGCCTCAGTGTTAATTCAGTGAATGGGGGTTAATGCAGTGATTCATTGTTTATCAAGATAGGTGCTAAGAACGAGTGACTCTTGAATGTTCAGCCTTAATTGAGATACTCATATTATCACTTTCAAGGTTCTGGGAACATCACAGAACTGGTGGTACAAAGAACACAACAGCCAGATGGTTGGAAGGAAGACTATGAAGTGCTTGCTGTCTTAGGAGCATGACTTGGCTATGGCACTCATGAACTCACAAATAATATGATTATTAGTCATATTTGCCTGCATACAGTTTGTATATAACTAAGCCCATTAACATTCAGCATAGATGTGGGAGGGACTCATACTCTTCCCATAGCACAAGAACTTCTGGGAGAGGAAAAAATCTTTGCCATTAGCAATATAGTCATGGCTGAGTTATTCACAGTTCTGTGGGTAGTTTTACACCCATGTTCATATGAGTGGCCCTGGTTTAACTCAGTGGTTGGCAAAGGAAGAAGGAAAACAAAACAAAAAGACATTAAAATGGGATGGTGCTTTGTGGATGTGGTCATATGTAGGAGGTTTGGGGTGCAGGATGAAAAGAAGAGAGGTAGAGAGATGGCTGCAACCAAAACATATGTGTGTGTGTGTGTGTGTGTGTGTGTGTGTGTGTGTGTGTATGTATCAAACTGTCAAGAGGAGAAAGTAATTTTGTAAAATAATATGCAGATGGCTATTTGTTCTGAACACAAGCACAGATATTAAATTTGCAATTTAAGCCCAAAATTAAAATTTTAAAATATTTTTAATATTTTAAGGTCACTTGAAGTTTATCTCAGGAATTCGAGGTCTACTCAACATTTACAAGCATGGGTTAAGTTTATCAGACTAGCATAATAAAGGGGTAAAAACTCATGTGTGAAGGTTTGGCTGTCAACCTCACATACCTGGAAAGATAGACCCTTTATTAAAGAATTGCCTCCATCAGACTCTGTAGATGAATTGTAATCCAGCAACATGTTTGCTCTGACAAAAGATCACATCCAAAGACCTTATAGGACTATGTGATCTGGCTGGAATACAGAATCACCCTTAGTGCACAAGTTTAACTGCAAACTATGAAGTTAGTTTGTAGAAGCAATCAGTCATGTTTGAAAGCAGTGTCTAATTGGGTGGCAGACAAAATGATAAATCAGAGAAAGATTGGGCAGAATGAATTAGAGATAAGATACACCCAACTCTCATGAGAACAGATAAGAGAGAGGCAACTTAAGAGAGCAGTGCCAAGAGAGGGGTGGGGAGAGGAGGCAGTTTTACTGGATCAGTTTTACAGAGATAGATTGCAGGTGAAGTCAGAAGAGGTAGAGAATGAGAAGGAGACAGAAGTTTAGAACAGATTGCCAGAATTCGTTTGCGGCCAAGCATAACAATTTAGTCAGAAGCTGAGAGAGGCTGGTTTCAATCAGTCAGCTTGGAGAGGAGTTTGGATCAGAACAGGTGAGTTGAAACAGATAGCCAGATTCAGAAAGAAGTAGAAAGGGTGAGCTTATTCAGCAGTAAGCCTAGAAGATGACAATTACACTAAGCAAATAGAAGTTACATTTACACGAATGAACTGTAGCCATGTCTGTGGGACATTATTTACTGGCTAATTGATGTGGCTGGGTTCAGCCTATTATAGGAGGGCATGCCCCTTCTAGACAGGTGCTTCTGAAGGTGGGCTGGAAGTAAGCCAGTAACCAGTGTTCCTCCATGATCTTTGCTTCGGTTTTTTAATCCAGATTCTTGCTTGAGCTCCTGCTCTGGATTCCTTTGATGCTAAACTATAACCTGTAAGATATAATAACTTCTTTTTTTAAGTTGCTTTTGGTCAGTGTTTCACCACAGCAACAGAAAACAAACTAGAATACCATGTATACAAATGTATACAAAATTTTCAAAACCCAATAAACTATATACTTTTAAACATTAGTGAGATTAGTGAGACTAGTTAGCATCAGTATTGCCTTTATAGGACAATGTCCACAGACTAGAGGTGGCCTAGGGACACTGCAGTTAATAGTATAACAACTTAGTCAAAGAGCTTTATAAGGAGTCTGGAAACAGACTTGAAAACAGGGTTATTTTGTTTTTTGTTTGTTTGCCTGTTTCAGTCATAACTGTAAATTACAGTCAAATCTATAAGGATTTACAGCTGTCACTTTACTTGTAGTTTCCCAGGCTGCATCCCAATTTCATTACTACAAAACCCAAAAGAGAATTCTGGGGAAATAAATTTGCTATTAAACAAGTTGATAAAGTAGTAACCACCGCACTAACGGAATTACTTTAATTCTGTTTGTGAGAGAATCTAAACCCAGCAATTCCACACCTCAGAGTTAGAGAAAGGTGCCAGTGGTAAGGCATTGCAATCACTTTCAACTGGGTATTTTCTACCACATTTTATTTCCTAGTGTTTACCACCAGGCTATTATTACGAACATATTGTAAACATGTAATTACATACCATGCCAGGTTTCTATCTAGCTGAGCAGCCTTCTCCAGCAGGACGGAGGTCTTCCATAGCATAGCTGCTGTTATTGAGCTGTTTCTCAGGCTTGCCACCTAGGACCAGAAATATTAAAAAGAAAAGGGCACACTTTTGTTCATTATTCTTCTGGTGCTGTGAAATAGATTTGTAGTCATAAATAATGATTTTTTTCTACCAAGTTTAGATACTAGATGTGACTTTTCGTAGGCAGCTAATGAGCAACTCCAACATATGAGTTGAGCTGCTGCAGAAAGAACATCTATTCCTACCTACCCTGGGAGCTTAATGCTTCCATAGTTTCCAAACTGTTTCCCAAGTTCTATCTGCTTCCTTTGATATTAGCATTGATAATGTCTTCATTTGTAAATATATGTATGTGTGTGTATATCTAATACTCATATATTGTTTTCATTATCCTCTTACTGATTAATCATCAAATTCCATTACTATTCATCTATTCTGTTATTCCATTTGAGACTAAACCTTCACAAGGTATTAGAAGAACATGAGCTAAGAGGGTGAAGGGGAATGCTGAACAGGGTCACAGTCACTCTTCTCCCATGAGTTGTATGTTTTGCTCTCCATGCAAGACTCCAAAAGCCACTCCCTGTCCCAGCAAAGCTCACCAAGCTTATATTGTTTTCCCTCTTGAAATCAGTTACCACAACTTTTAACAAACTCAGCTTCCACCCCACCCCATCACACCAGTCTTCTGCAATGATACCAGAACAATCTCAGCGTGACAATTTATATCTACACTGTTATCCAGGGAGCTTTCCTCCACCACATTAATATGCTGTCTGTGCTTTCAAAATAGGCTTTCATAGAAGCAGAAGGCACTAAGCAACTATCTTAGTCAGGGTTTCTATTCCTGCACAGATATCATGACCAAGATGCAAGTTGGGGAGGAAAGGGTTTATTGAGCTTACACTTCCATGCTGCTGTTCATCACTGAAGGAAGTCAGGACTGGAACTCAAGCACGTCAGGAAGCAGGAGCTGTTGCAGAAGCCATGGAGGGATGTAACTTACTAGCTTGCTTCTCTGACTTGTTCAGCTTGCTTTCTTATAGAACCCAAGACTACCAGCCCACAGATGGTACCACCCACAAGGGGCCCTCCCCCCTTGATCACTAATTGAAAAAATGCCTAACAGCTGGATCTCATGGAGGCATTTTATCAACTGAAACTCCTTTCTCTGTGATAACTCTAACTTGTGTCAAGTTGACACAAAACCAGCCAGTACAGCAACTATTCTAAGGAGGAAGGCAACCAACAGTCCTACCTAGCTATGACACCTATGTCATGATAACACTGTATGCTCTGTAGTAGTACACATATTTTGATCTTAACCAACAACTCTCTAGTTGGACATGAGACCCATTCAATTGGAGGCATAGAACTGTTACTGGAAACCTAGCTAACTATGCAATGCTAGTGACATCATGGTTTTTTGATGAGAATCTACAACTACTAATGTACTAAACCAGGATAATATGAAACAACAATTAACATTTGTCCTCATACTTACAGATAAGTATAGTCTTCATCTCTCATCAAGGAAACTCCTATTCTTTATGCAACAGAGAGAGACCACTATAAAAACAAACAAACAACAACAACAACAACAACAGAACCCCACAACCAATCAAAATGCAGAGCTTTGGAGCTCAGGCTCAATAGATTAATCTACAAAATGCTCCTGTAGCTAAAGCTCAGGGAACATAAAATAAGAAGGGGCAGAAATATTGTAAGAGTCAGTATCAGGGAGTTCACTGTGAGCGTGTGTCTTCAAGAAACCTTAGAAGCTACACCTGCAAAGTCATACCAACTTGAGCCCCCTGAATGTGAGCTGAACAAGGATGATACCACCAAGCATGACAAACCTGATGAGGAAAAGCCTCAACCATACACAAGGAACTACAGGCAACGGAGTCATACAGAGGGCAGAGGAAAGAACACATCAGTGTTCTTTGGTTATCCAGTATGAAAGGTTATCTTTGAAAACGTATATACAAATAACATTATACGGCTTCAACTGATTATATTTAGGAACATATTAGTAGGTAAAAATACATACATGAGTACAATAATAATTAGTGAAGAGCAGGACCATGAATTTGACACAGAGTGGGGAAGATTTGGAGGAAGGAAAGGGAAGGGAGAAATGTAATTAAATCGCAATCTCAAAATTAAAGAACCACAACAACAAAAAATGATGCTAGCAAGTCCTCATTTCATATATGACTTTCCAACCAGGAAATGTTGCATCCTAATATAATTATATTACTCCATTGTTCTGCCTTTGTTTCATGGGTGCCTGTTCTCCAAAGTAATTTGTTAATGAAGCTTCACTTGTTTTATAATCTGTATAACTTCTGGTAGGTCATCTAATTCACCGCCAGTTGTAATGTCGGGAAGATGAACCCATATCTGAAATTCCATGCTGGATTTACAGCTTAGCTACTTACTGTATGATCTTAGGCTCGCTGTTTAATTTCTTTCTGCATCAGTGCCGTCATCTGGAAAACACTGATAACAGCATTAGCTCTCGAAGGGCAGGAGGAAGATTAAATAGTAAAACTACTGGCATAAGTATTAGAATAGTCCCTGAAACACTGCCAGGTGCCAAGGAAATACTGACTATTATTATTATTGGCACTAAGTACTTGTCACATACACTAGAATAAACAAAATACTTAACAAAAGTACAGACAAGAAGCCATTGCTTCTGTCAAAATAAATAATCTCCCAAGTTTCTCCACATATCATGCTTAGCTGGCAAATATCCTATCCTGAAAACTCTTCTTTCTCCACTGGCTATTTCCATCTGCATAGATGAGCATATGTGAGGAAAACCAACCATGCTGACTGATCTCTGCTTAAATCCATGGACACCGAATGCGTCCTCGGAATTATGTGTCCAGTCCATGATAGTCATCCTACTTTCATAATGCTTGGCTGGGTACTTCACACCTCTTTATATTCTTCTCCTTTCACTCTTTCTTATCCATAAGTGTCATATATTCATTGCATATATTGATGGGTTTAACAAAGAGATTTTGATCCTAATATATATATATCTCCAGATACATCAACTCTCTTTCAAATGACATAATTTCATTTTTATAAAGGAGTAAAGCTCCATTATATACATACCACATTCAATTTATCAATCTCTCTTGTGATAGACATATAACCTGTCTGTTTTGAACAGTAAGCATGAGTTTTCAGGTGTCTCTCTAATACACTGTATTACATACAGTCTCTGGGTATATTTATAAGATAGATATAACCTGTTTGTGTGTGGTAGTTCTATTTTTAGCTTTTAGAAGAGCCTCCATGTTGGTTTCCAGAGTGGCTGGACTTACTTGCATTCCCACCAGCAATGTATAAGAGTTCTCTCTTCTATTTATCTCTACCAGCATTTGTTGTTACTTGTGTGTGAAGGTCAGAAGACAATTTGTAGATGTCAGTTCTCTGCTTCTACCATGTTGGTCCTAAGGATTTAACTCAAGCTATCAAGCTTAGTAGCAACCACCTTTTCTCTCTGAGCCATCTCACAAGTCTGTAGACCACCACTTTAAATGTCTGTCTGAGTGGTCACACAATACATTAATTTGTGCTTAACTTGGAAGGTCTTTCTATCTACACGGATCTGAGAATGATGTCCTTTTTAGGTGTAATTGTCTTGGTTGGTGGTTATTTACTTTCTGGATTTAAAGTATATTATACACAACACACACACACACACACACACACACACACACACACACACACAAATAAAAAATAAAAACAAACCTCTACTCAACCCAGAAAAGGAATCCACAAGAAAGTAAAATAATGATTGTATCAAAGTCCAATTTGATAAACCCATGAGTTTGCACTAACAGGAATAGAAGAGACAATTCAAAAAAGCCGCTGCATTGCCTAAAATGTAGCCCTGCATAGATGACAATAGGCAAAAGCTGCAACCCTGACAGTATGCAGATACCTTGTCAGCCTGAACCTAGCCTGAACCTCTCTTCTCTGAAGCTCCTTGGTCATCTCATTCCTCAACAGTTATTGGTTTGTTTTATAACACTGGAGAGGAGACTTTGAGAATATGTGAAGTTTCTGCTTTTCCAGGTATAGTATTTTGTCCACATTCTGAGACTAGTGAGCCTCCCCACCCTTTCTAGAGCATTTGGAGGAGACTGCTATATAACCCGTCAGAAGGTAATATTTCCTCACAATGTCATCTATTGCTGATATTCTCTCTTCTACTTTCTCTGGTATATTAATGGTTCTTTAGTTTGTTGCTTTATTTTATTTGAGTTATTTATTCTCACCCTTTTCATTTGTGTCCTCCTCGCCCCTAACTTTCCCAGAAAAATCTCAGCATCCTGGCTGAACTTCTCATCCATGTTTCTGATTTTCTTATCCAGGGTTTGCTAACTATATGTTGTTCATTTACTAGTTTGTATCCTCTATGAAGTCATTGGTTAATCAAGTTCTTTATTTCTGATCTATTATTTCAAACACTTTACTATAATTAGATTTGGCTGTAATCTTCTGGAGGAGCCATCCTGTGCTGCCTGTGTTTCTGTCTTCTGATAGACACATTACTGGGCTGCTCGAGCAGGGACAGCATTTACTTGAGAAGCTTCCCTACTCTCTCTATTTTCAAAGAGCTGCTGCTAACGTCATCAAGATTCCACCCCAAAGGATAGTAAGACTCTCACTCAGACTAAAGAACACAAGAACTGGGCAGTGTTCTAAATGAGGATCAGCTCCCTAATATACTGAGGAGTGGCAGCAGGGTAGGAGTGGACAGTAAACTGGTCACTGAGATCTGGAGGATAGTCTCAGAGCTGTCACGTCCTGTTCTACTGAGGATATTCTGAGAGAGGGAGGGGACTGGAAATTAAAAGTTCTGCTGAACCCAAGCTTAAAGCTTTCTTTACCATGGGCTGTTAAGATGGCAAAGTGGGTAAAGATGCTTGCCACCAAGCCCGACAATCTGAGTTTAATCCCTAGAACACACATGGTAGAAAAAGAGAACTGATTCCTACACACACACACACACACACACACACACACACACACACACAATAGATTTTAAAAAGGAAGAAAGGAAGAGAGAAAGAAAGAGAGACAGAGAGAGGAGGGAGAGAAGACTGGTGAGAGAAGGATGAAGGAAGAAACAAAGAAAGAGAAGTAAAAGAAAGAAGAAAAGGGAAAGTTCTCATTCCCATTGACAATAAATCATGTAGCAAAAAGGTAACTGCAGAGGCCCTGAATGAAAGCTCAGAGTGATAAATAAAGGAAAAAGTCAGGCTGATAATTTAGTTCTCAAGGCAATAGGTCCAGGGGCCAAGGAGAGTGTTGGCCCAGGGCTCAGGGTTATAAGCCCAGTTTTCATCAGGTGAATTTTGCCCCTTCCCACTGTGTTAAGGCCTCTGATCACTGAGCCTTCCCAGCCCTGGCATCCCGCCTCTTCCATTTCTCAGTGGGCTGACTTTTAGCCCACCTTGACTTCCAGTCTCTTTTCACTAGGTGTGTTTGGCTCCGAACTAGAGCTGAAGTCAGAGCCAGGATTGCTTTCTTGCAGGTATTGTGCAGTCTCCCTTTATCTTTCTGTTGACTTTACCTCTTTTGTGGTTCCTTATGCCCTTCTTCATTTTATCTCGTTAGATTAAACTCCATCCTTTTTCTTACAGATCTCTCTCATTCCCCAGCACCTCAGCAGTACCATCATTATTATCATTATCATTTACAAACCAAAAGTTTATCCCAAATCTCCACCAAGTACATTTACCAAGTTCACCTTTCTAAGGACCACAAGTTCACTGTCTTGTGTGTGTGCTTTGTGTAACATTTTGATAATCCTCACATCATTTCAAGGTTTTTCTTATGATGTTCTGATGGTCTGTGATCTGCTGTCTTTAATCTCCCTATTACAATTGCTCCAAGGATGCTGTGGACCATACATCGAGAAGACAGCAAACTAAATTAATAAATAATGTCTAGTTCTTACTGTTCCACTGCCTGGTATCCTGCACAGATTTCTATATCTCTTTTTATGTTTCCCATTTCCTGAGAAAACCAGTGTTGAAATCATGCCAATTAATCTCTTTATTATGGCCTCTAAGTGTCAGAGTGAAGGAAGCACAGAAGCACACCCCTCGCTTGAAATCAGCAGCCAGAAATGATTTCATTCAGTGAGTAAGCCATGTTGAAAGCTTGGCACCTTGAGCCAATTAGACACATTGTGAATGCAAAGGAAACATTCATGAAAAAAAAATCAAAAGTGCTATTTCAGTGAATTCATGAATAATAAAAAAGCAAAACAACCTTATTGTTTGTGTAAAAAGACAGTTTTAATGGTTTGTGGAGACCAATCTAGTCACAATAGTTCCTTAAACTAGAATCTAATCCATAACAAGGTAAACTCCTGTCAATTTAAAGACTTGGAAATAGGAGGAAGCTGTACAAGAAAGAGACTGAAGTTTAACAGAGATTAGTCTGTGATACTAAAGACAGAAACCATCATAATTATAACATCATAGTGCAAGATTAAGCAATGAGAACTAATATAGAAGCTTCAGAAAGATTGTCAGGTGATAGCCCTATAATTGATGAAGGTCACTACTGAGCACCAGAGTTTCTTTTTTTTTTTTTAACTTTTTAATTCTATTCTATTCTATTCTATTCTATTCTATTCTATTCTATGTGTGCTTTGCTTGAGGTATGCATGTGTACCAATTGCATGCCTGGTATCCAGGGAGGCCAGAAAAGAGTATCATATTCCTTGGATCTACAATTATAGATGGATGTGAGCCACTTTGTGTGTGCTGGGAATTAAACCTGGGTCTTCTAGGTGAGGAACAAGGGCTCTTAACTTCTGAGCCATTTCTGCCCTCCCCAATTTTTAATACAGCTATAACAGCCTTCTCTTGGAAGCTGATATCTAGGATTTTCACAGTCATAGGGGAGAAATTGCTGTCTGGATTCAAAGCTTCAAAGAATATACTGAGTCTCATTTAAAAGAGACTAATGAAGATAGTGAGTTAAAGTCAAAGTCAACATTCATTTACCACCACCCCCCAAAACTCTAGCACATTCAATAATATTCAATCTTCTCTGCATATGCTTTATAAATAGAAAAACAAAACCTAGTATGTTGGTTAACTTTGTCAACTTTACACAAACTAACGTCACTGGAGAAAAAAGAACCTCAGATGATCATTTCTCTCCATCAGTTTGGACTCTGACCATGTATGTGGAACATGTTCTTGATTAATGATTAATATAGAAGGCCTTGCTTTCGGTGAGTGGTGGCACCCCTGGGCAGGTGGTTCTTTATGGTTTAAGACAACATGCTAAGCAAGCCACAGAAATCAAATCAATAAGCAATATTTCTCCATAGTCTCTGCTTCAGTTCCTGACTCTGGGTTTCTCATTGATGATGTACTGTAACCTACAAGCCAAATCAATCTTTTCCTCTCCAAGTTGTTTTGGCCATGGTGTTTATCATACCAACTGAAAACTAGCCGGAATACGTGTATTATGTTACACCCTCTTACAAGTTGTTTAACTGAATAGTTTTAGCACACTCTTCTGATTGACTGCTCTGGAAGAAAAAAAAAAGATTCTTTAAAAGCAATAAGGTCCATTGTCAATTAACGTGGGCCCACGAGAGCTCCAAGGGAGACGTTTAATGAGAGTAATGCTGGACATATGCATGCTAACACAATGTCAATTCCGTAAACAGTAGAGTGAGTTTCACTTTTCAGTCTTATATATCACAAAACTATATCTACCAATGGCGGTGTATCCTTTGTTCTGGGCAAAGTAGACTGAAACTTTCTGGAAAGGATTCTCCATTCTATGCTCTTCTAAAGGTCTACGTGTAGCCATCTGATGAAGTTCATATCTGTAGTGCCACCACTTAGGGGGGAAGGGGATATAAGATGGCAAGTTTGAGGCCAGCCCAAGCTTCACCCATCCTCAAAACATTCAAAGGAAGTCAGCATTCTATATTAATAGGAGTTTAGAAGTCTATTGTTTGTTGATTGCTTTGAGAAACTCAAGAATTCACAAAAGAAGAGTGGCCACACATATGGTGGAAATAGAAAACTGCAATAGATAAGTAGAGTAAGTGAGTATTTGGTGGGGGTTACTTAAGATGGAGTGAAACCTTGTGAAGATTCTGTGACTTTTCATGAAACAGATATGAATATGGCCCAAATTTTGTAGATAAAGCAGCAGCATGGTCCCTTGCTTGACTAGTATTCTAAAAGTCCCAAGGACTTTTGAAATGGGAGATTAGTGTTAACTTCAACAGAAAGCTACCATCTGCGTGAGCATCTAACAAGAGACCCAGCATGGAAGAGACTTACTTCAGTTCTGGAAGGAGTTCTTTCCTGTGGGCTATGATTTTAGATCTTAATGTCTCCCATTTGTCACCAGTCTGCGTTGCTCCTGGGAGATGACAGAATCTTAGGAGGTAGGTCCTAGATGAAGAGATTTATCATTGCTAGTCTGCCCTTTGGGGGAGTTATTGAGATTCTCAGCTCTCATTGTTCCTTTCTGATTCCCAGCCCCTAAATCTGTCTCTGTCTTGATGTTCTGCCTACCCACGATAACCCTCTCCAAAACAAAATGTCTCCAAGTGGCCATGGACTGAAATCATATGCCACAAGAAATGTTTTCTTCTTGTTTTAAGTCACTTATCTTGGATATTTTATCAGAATGAGTGAAAGCTGACTAACAGAGTAAGGACATGAAACCATAGCATACTACAAAGAAATTATTCATCAAAGAAAAATCAATGTAGCAAAGATCTTTCTTATCTTCTATTGTGAAATATCCAAGCTACTGCAATCACCAGAATGAGGGTCTCTGATCTGTCAGGAGCCACCAGCATCAGACAATACTCTGCAGATAACAGCAAAAAACATGACTTATAATAGACTTACAACATCATTAAAATTTTCTGACAAAAAAAATCTCAAAATTAAAATATATACACTTAAAGAAGGTATATTTAGTAAGCTTGTAAAATTACTTTTTATATGATTGTATATTACTTTCTAAATACATTTATTCTCTCATATTTTATTTGCTGACTGCAGTTTCTCCTCTATCCTCTGTTCTCATCCCTTCACCCCCTCACAAAACCCCCAAATCCACTCCTCTTCCAAGTCCCTTCAGAAAAGAACAGGCCTTCCAAGGATATCAACCAAACAAAATATCAAGTTACAATAAGACGACACACCTCCCTTCATATTGAGGCTGGAAGAGACAACTCCGTAGGAGAACAAGGGTCCCAAAAGCAGGCTAATTAATCAGAGACAACCTTGATACATGCCCATTGTTAAAGTCCCACAAGAAGACCAAACTACACAGCTGTAATATATGTGCAGAAGGCCTAGGTCAGTCACAGGTAGGCTCCCTGATTGTCAATTCAGTCTATATGAGCCCCCAAGAGACCAGGTTAGTTGATTTTGTTGCTCTTCTTGTGGTGTCCTTGACTTCTCTGGCTCCTAAAATCCTTCCTCCCCTCCTCAGTAAGTCCTGCCTAATGTTTGGCTGTGAGTCTCTGCATCTTTTTCCATCAGTTGTTAGATGTAGCCTCTCTGATAACAACTGAGCTAGACACCAATCTATGAATATAGCAGAATATCATATCATCCCATATCATTTCATTGATTTATTGACTTTTTTTTTTTTCATTTGTGTTTGGTTCTATTCTAGATCTCTGGGCTATCCAGCCTGTGGTCCTAGCCCTCCAGGCAGTGACAGGAGTGGGCTCCCTCTAGTGGCATGGATCTCAAGCTAGACTAGTCATTAGTTGGCCTCTCTCACAATTTCTGTGCCACCTTTACCCCTGCATATTTTGCAAGCAGGACAGATTGTAGGTAGAAGGTTTTACGGCTGAGTTGGTATCCTAATCCCTCCACTGGAAGCCTTTTGTGGTTACTGAAGATGGCCAACTCAGTGTCTCTATTCCCCCATTACTAGAAGTCTTAGCTAAGTCACACTCTTAGATTCCTAGGAGTTTCTATTGTACTAGGTTCCTATCTCACCCCCTAAATGTCCCCCAATTCTAGTTGTCTCTCACACAACTCTTTCCCTGCATCCTCCTCCCACATTATCCCTCCCGGTCTCATTCCTACCAGCCCCCAGCCCACCTGCCATATCTATTCTATTTCCCCTTCCCAGAGACAGTCATGCATTCCTCCTACAAGTATTTTTTTATACTTTATTTACATTTCAAATGTTTCCCCCTTTCCAGATCTCCCCTTTGGAACCTCCCCATTTCCTCCCCCCTCCTCCTGCCTCTATGGGGGTATTCCCCCACCCACTCACCCACTCTCGTCTTCCCTCCTTGGCATTCTTCTATACTGGGGCATCTAACACCCTCTGGCCCAAGGGCCTCTCTTCCCCCTAATGGCTAACAAGACCCTCCTCTGCCACATTTGTGGCCAGCACCATGGGTCTCTCCATGTGTATTTTGTGGTTGGTGGATCAGTCTCCAGAAGTCTGGGGGGGTCAGGCCAGTTGACACTGTTGTTCCATTCATGGGGCTGCAAACTCCCTCAGCTCCTTCAGTCTCTTTTCTAACTCCTCCATCTGGGACCTCACACTCAGCCCTATGGCTACTATGAAGTGACTCTGGGGTATTCCAAACTTTTGGACTAATAACCAGTTATCAGTGAGTATACACCATGATCATTCTTTTGTGACTGTGTTACCATGATCAGGATGATATTTTCAAGTTCCATCCATTTGCCTAAGAATTTCATGAAGTCGTTGGTTTTAATAGCTGAGTAGTATTCCATTGTGTAAATGTACCACATTTTCTGTATCCATTCCTCTGTTGAGGGACATCTGGGTTGTTTCCAGTTTCTGGTTATTAGAAATATGGCTACTATGAACATAGTGGAACATGTGTCTTTATTACATGTTGGAGCATCTTCTGGGTATATACCCAGGAGTGGAATAGCTGGGTCCTCAGGTAGTATTATGTTCATTTTTCTGAGGGTCCGCCAAACTGATTTCCAGAAAGGTTGTATCAGCTTGCCTTCCCACCAGCAATGGAGGAGTGTTCCTCTTTCTCCATATCCTTGCCAACATCTGCTGTCACTTGAGGTTTTTATCTTAGCCATTCTGACTGGTATGAGGTGGAATCTCAGGGTCATTTCCCTGATGACTAAGGATGTTGAACATTTCTTTAGGTGCTTCTCGGCCATTCGAGTTTCCTCAGTTGAGAATTCTCTGTTTAGCTCACTTCCCCATTTTTTGATAGGGTTATTTAGATCTCTGGAGTCTAACTTCTTGAGTTCTTTGTATATATTGGATATTAGCTCTCTATCAGATGTAGGATTGGTAAAGATCTTTTCCCAATCTGTATATTGCCGTTTTGTCTTATTTACAGTGTCCTTTGCCTTACAGAAGCTTTGTAATTTCATGAAGTCCCATTTGTCGATTCTTGATCTTAGAGCACAAGCCATTGGTGTTCTGTTCAGGAACTTTTCCCCTGTGTCCATGTGTTCGAGACTTTTCCCCTCTTTCTCTTCTATTAGATTCAGTGTATCTGGTTTTATGTGGAGATCCTTGATCCACTTGGACTTGAGCTTTGTACAGGGAGATAGAAATGGATCAATTCACAATCTTCTACATGTAGACCGCCAGTTGAACCAGCACCATTTGTTGAAGATACTGTCTTTTTTCCACTGGATGCTTTTAGCTCCTTTGTCAAAGATCAAGTGACCATAAGTGTGTGGGTTCATTTCTGGGTCTTCAATTCTATTCCATCGATCTACCTGCCTTTCACTGTACCAAAGCCATGCAGTTTTTATCACTACTGCTCTGTAGTACAGCTTGAGGTCAGGGAGGCTGATTCTTCCAGATGTCCTTTTATTGTGGAGAATAGTTTTTGCTATCCTGGGTTTTTTGTTATTCCATATGAATTTGAGAATTGCTCATTCTAAGACTATGAAGAATTGAGTTGGAATTTTGATTGGGTGAAGTATTTTTATAAGCAACAGGAAAGTGAAGATTCTACAACTAGCTTTGTTGTGATGGCATCTTTATTATGGTGGCTTCTAAGCAAACCCACAGAATCTAGGATATATTTCTGCACTTACATGTAGGAATCAGTGCCTCTAGCCACCCAAGCAGAAAGGGAAAATGTGCAAAACTTTACATAATTGGAAGACTCAGTGCTCCTAAAAGAGGGTGCTATTGACAAGCAGATATGGTCAGATGAACAGTCTGTGAGATGGAGGGAAGGAAAGAATGGAAGTGGGAAAGAGGAAAGAGGAGAGAGAGAGAGAGAGAGAGTCTTGAGAGCATAGTCATAGAGTACTCAGGAGGCCTGCTCTATGCAAATAAGATAACATAGAACAGAGGCATACCTACTAAGAGAGAGACATGTGGATAAAATACTATGAAGACAGAAAATCAACTGCCAACCTAATCTTTAGAATTGTTATAAAACCCAAGCATCATCAACTCTTCCCCACATTTTCATTCATATTCATTCAGTAAGCTTACAGTGAAAACAAGGGGGGGGGTGAATAAAAGTAAATCCATGTGAAAAAAAACAGGATAAGTAAAACTCAGTGATAGCTTAAATGTTTACTGAAGCACAAATATAGTATAAAATTTAATTGCTAATATGAAAGGCATGATCATAAAACCCCAAGAATACAGAGGACAAGATAAAAAGAACAGAAGAAGGGGTTTATTGTTGCTGTTTCAATTTGTTTCCTTTCATTGAAAATTGCTTTTTTTTTCCTAGTGAGACTTCCTTAGAGAGCTAATTTTTCAATTCCAAGTGATTATTAATTGGAAATGTTTTTTGGGTAAAGGATGGGGTATGTGTTCCCCTTTCAACCTGAAGAATCCACTGGTGCTGACACACCTTAAGGTCCTGCAGTGTTGCCAATATGTGCCACAGTTCTGTTGAGTCTGGTGCCCTCCATCTCTAGAGTGTACATTCTTACCTTCTTCTGCAGAGCACCCTGAGCTTTTGATGGAGACATCTCATTTAGGTCAGAATGTTCTAAGACCTATCATTTTTTTACATATTGTCTAACTGTGGATCTCTGTACTTGTCTGCAGCTCCTGAAGGAAGAAGCTTTTCTTAGGATGGCTGAGGATGACATAGATCTTTGAGTATGGCAAAATATAGTTAGAAGTCATTTTATTGCTACTTACCTTTAGGAGAACAGTAGTGTTTGGGTTTCTCCTAGGTTGTGGACTATCTAGTTTCAGATTCTTGGCAACCCAACAAGCATTAGATATGGATTCCATCTCATGGAGTGGTCCTTAAACTAGATATTGGTTGTCTGCTCCCACAAGCTTTGTGCACAGTGTATTGTGTAGGCTTGTCATTTGTAGATTGAAGGATTTGTAGCTGTGTTCACGTTTACCTTTCTCCTTTGGTAGCATGCAGAGTACTTACCAATACCATGAAGCCTATAGAAGTGAAGGCTCTGGGTGAGCACCAGTTCAAATTTTCTGCATTCAATGAATTATGTAGTGTAGTGGGTTTTGCTTTCTTTAAAACCCAGTTATGTTATGTGATTATGTTTTTATTTTAACCCTAGCTGTGGGATATGGGGCTGCTTCAATTTGTCACAACCAATAACTATGATTTTCCTGTGCTCTCATGGGGCATGATTTTTGCTAGGTACAGATAGTTTAATTCTGGGGACTCTGAAGAGAATATGAATTTGAGAATCCCAAGAGGGCCTGTAGCAGCTACTCTTCCCCTACTGTTGCTGCCCACACTGCTGCTGGTTCATTGAGTTTGTTATTGCTGGTTTATTGGACTGCTGGACTGGTGGATATTCTGACAACAAAGACTGGACCTGCCCCCAAGAAACCTGACAAACCTAATCAGCAGGAAGTAGACTACAGAGGTCACATCCCCTTTTCCTTCTAACATTCTTTCTCTCCTACCCAGTGTCGGGGGTTGGAAGGGCTTAAGACAGAATAAAGGTTGGAAGGGAGGTAAAGATATAAGAACACAATAAAATAGTAAAAAACAAAAGCAAGCAAACAAAACCCTACCAACAGGGTAGGTGTTGTCTTCAGCAACAGGGCTTTATCATCAGCTTTTATAAAGAGTCACTAATATCTTTGGCCATAGCCTGGGTTGTTTGGGGTTCCCATGGGATCCCTTTGGCCAACAACTCGATTAGATGTAACCCATTCCCAGTATTGTGAGCTTAATTTGATAACAAGAGTTGACTAATTGGGGCTGTGTCTCTGCCATTATTTGTCAATTTCATTTAGATTACCTCCATGCATCTATATATGACCGGAAGCTTCTACTGTATTAGGTTTCCGTACAATCCTTCAAATGGCCCTTACTTTGAGCTGAGCCTTACTGTATCTTCTTCTCTCTTCCCTTTCCTTCCAGGTTTAGTACTCCTATCCCAGTCCTCCATCCTCATCCATCCATATGTATTTATTCTATTTCCTAAGGAAACCTACCTCTTCCTCCTAGTCATTTACACTCAAACTAACTTCTGTTTATATGGTTTGTAGGTTGCTTATCAATAACTGAATAGCTAACAGTCACATACAATATTTGTCCTTCTGAGTCTGGGATAGCTCACTCAGGATAATTGTTTCTATTTATATCCATTTGCCTGCAAATTTCATTATTTTCTTTTTTTTAATGGTTAAGTAATATTCCATTGTTAAATGTACCACATTTTGTTGTCCATACATGCATTGACAGACATCTGGGCTATTTCCAATTTCTGGCTATTATGAATAGAGAAGTAATGAGCATACTTGAGCAAGTATCTCTGTAGTAGAATAAAATGCCCTTCAGTATTTCCACAGCAGTATAGCTAGATTGTGTACATAGATTCCCAACTTCCTGAGGAAATGTCACACTTCTTTTCATGGCTGTACAAGTTTGCACTCCCACCAGAAGTGGATCAGTGTCCCTCTTACTTTGAATCCTCACCAGCATAGGTTATATTTTATTTTATTGATCTTGGACTCTCTGGCTGGAATAAAGTAAAATCTTAAAGTAATTTTTAACTAGCACTTCCCTGGTGGCTAAGGTTATTGAACATTTCTTTAAGTGATTCACATCCATTTGGGTTCCCTCTTTTAAAAATTTTGTTTAGATCTGAACCCCTTTTTTAAATTGAGTCATTCATTTTCTTGATTTTCAAGTATATACATTGAATACTAGCTCTCTAAAAGAGACATGCTATTGGTAAAAAAAATTTCCCATTCTATAGCCTGGCACATTGTCTGAATAATGGTGTTCTTTTTTTATACACAAGCTTTTCAGTTTCATGAGGTTCCATTATTTAATCTGTTCTTAGTACCTGTGCTACTGTTGTTCTGTTCAGAAAGTCTCTTCTTGTACCAATGAGTTCAGACTATTCCTTATTTTCCCTTCTATCAGATTCAGTGTATCTGACCTTGAGGTCTTTAGCCCATTTGGAGTTGAAGGTGATGAGTATGAATTTATTTGCATTCTCCTCCACAACCATCCAGTATGACCAGCACTATTGACGAAGATGATGGCTTTTTCTCCAGTTTGTATTTCTTCTGTATCAAAAAATCTGATATCAATAGGTATGTAAACATATCTCTGGGTCTTCAAAACAAATACCATGCTGTTTTCATTACTATAGCTCTGTAAGTCAATTTGATACTGGGGTTGGTGATACCTCCAGCATTTCTTTTGTCACTCAGAATTATTTTAGCTATCCTAGGTATTCTGTGTTTCTATCCAAAGCTAAAAATTGTCCTTTCAAATCTTATGAAGAATTGTGTTGAAATTTTGATGGCAATTGTATTGAATCTATATTAATTAATTATATTAATTCTACTGATCCATGAGCTTGAAAGATCTTTCCATCTTCTGATATCTTCATCAATTTTTGTCTTCAATGTCTTAAAAGTTTTTTTATTATACAAGTCTTGTAATTGTTTGGTTAGAAATACCACATGATATTTTATATTTCTTGAGGCTATTGTGAAAGGTGTTTTTCTGATTTTTTAGACAAATTGACATTTATATATCAAAAGGCTACTGATTTTTATGTTAATTTTTTATCCTGCTACTTTGCTGAAGTTGTTTATCAGCTATGGGAATTTCTTGGTGAACTTTTTAGGATTTTTTTAGGTATACTATTATATCATCTGCAAATAAACATACTTTGGCTTCTTCCCTCTCTATTTGTAGGTACTTGATCTCTTTCAGTTATCTTTTGCTCTAGCTAGGACGTCAATTACTCTACTAAATAGGTATGAAAACAGTGGTAAACTTTGTCTTGATCTTAATTTTAGTAGAATTTTTTTCTCTACATTTAAGTTGTTTCAGCTATAAAATTGCTGTAAACTGCCTTTGTTATGTTTAAATATGTCCCTTATATCCCTAATCTCTCCAGTATTTTTATCAAGAAGGGCTGTTAATTTTGTCAAAGGTATTTTTTGCCTCTAATGAGATGATCATATGCTTTTTGTCTTTCAGTCTGTTTATATGGTAGATTACATTTATTGATTTATGTATGTTGAACCATCCTTGAATCTCTGGGGTGAAGTCTACTTGATCATTGTGGATGAACTTCTTGGTGTGTTCTTGGATTAGGTTTGTAAGTATTTTAATGATAAGTTTTACATCTATGTTCTTTAGAGAAGTTGGTCTGTAATTCTCGTTCTTTGTTAGGCATTATATGGTTTAGCTATGAATTGGACAATATTTCTTCTATTTCTATTTTCTGAAATAATTTAAGGAATATTGACATTAATGCTCTTTCTAAAAATCTAATAGAATTCTGTGCTGAAATTTTCTGACTCTGGTCTATTTTTGTTAGTAGAGCTTAATTACTGCTTCTATTATACTTGAGTTTATAGATCTGTTTAAATTGCTTGTCTGTTCTTGATTTAATTGTGGTAGGTGTTATATATAAACAAAATTGTCTGTTTCTTTTATATTTTTCAATTTGGCGGTAGAGGTTTCTAAAGTATTTCCTTGTGATTCTCTGGATTTCCTCAGTGTCCCTTGTTATGCCCCCCCCTTCTTCACAAATTTTATTAACTTGAATCTTCTTTGTCTTTTAGTTAATGTGGCTAAGGGTTTATAAATCTTACTGATTTTCTCAAAAAAATTCATTTTTTCATTGATTCTTCCTGTAATTTTTGTTTCTAGTTCAATAATCTTACCCTAAGTTTGATTATTAATTGTCTGCTCCATTTAGCTTCTATTTCTTTTTGTTCTAGATCCTTCAGTTGTGCTCTTAAGTTACTAATATGAGATCTCTCTGTGAGTTATTTTATTTTATTTAGACACTTACTTAGGGCTATGAAATTGACTCAGAACCACTTTTATTTTATTTATTAAGTTTGGATATGTTATATTTTCAGCTTTTTAAACACTAGTAAGGTTTTGATTTATTTATTAATTTTTGTTCAGTAGTGAGTTGGTCAGTTTCCATGAGATTGTAAGCTTTCTGTTGTTAGTATTGTTATTGATATCTAACCTTAAGTTAATCTGTAGTTTGTCAGATAAAATGCATAGGGTTATTTCATCATTGTTGTATTTCTTGAGATTTGCTTTGTGTCAATTTTGTATGTGGTAAGTTTTGGAGAAAGTCCTATGAGCTCCTGAGAAAATATATACATATACATCATATACACATACACATACACATATACATATGAGACTTTTAAACTCTTTTGTAAATTACTTTCTTTACATTCCAAACATTGCCCCCTCCTGGTCTTCACTCTCAGAGCTCTTCACCCAAACCTCTCCCCCTTGACTCTGAGAGGGTGCTCCCCCACCATCCCACTCCTACCCCCAATAACTCCCTTCCCTGGGGCATTAAGTATCTACAAAATATTCTCTCCCACTGGGGTCAAATAAGGTAGTCCTCTGCTATATATGTGCTAGGGGCCACTGACCAGCCCATGTATGAACTTTGGTTGGTGAGCTCTGAAGGGTCCAGGTTAGTTGACACTGTTGTTCTTTCTATGGGGTTGCCATCTCCGTCAGCTCCTTCAGTCCTTCCCTTAACTCTTCCTCCTCGGAAGAGGTGGAAGAGCTCCTCGGTGGAGGAGCTTCCACAGAGCTCCTCCACCTTAGTCTAATGGTTGGTGCTAAGTATCTGCATCTGTGTCAGTCAGCTGCTGATACAGCCTCTCAGAGGACAGCCATGCTAGGCTCCTGTCTGCAAGCACAACATAACATCAGTAACAGTGTCAGGGTTTGATGCCCACCGATGGGTTGGATCCCAAGTTGGGCTGGTCACTGGATGATCTTTCCTTCAGTCTCTGTTCCACTTTTGCACCTGCATTTCTTTTAGACGGGAACAATTCTGGGTCAAAAATTTTGAAAGTGCTTTGGTGTTGTCAGAATTATTAAAAATAAGGTATATAACATGTTCCCACGCTATGCCCTGGTTCCCTCAGCCTTGGTGGGCTGGCCAGCCATGCACTGGCAAGCAATGGCCGACCTGCTCTTATCTTGTGGGGCTCTGACTCAGAGCTCCACGATCTCTTCACCCAGCTCACTAGGTTCCCACTAGCAGGTCACTACCACGCCAGCCCCATGCTTCAATACTCCCATGGCCTCTGTGGTGCACATCAGGCAAACCCACACTTTGCTGCTTTACCTTTCTCTCTTGAACACAGACAAGCTGCCATGTGAAGGAAAACACAACACAAACCAGGCTCAGAAACAATAGTAACTCAATCTCTGGGCACAACAACTAAAACCTAATCTTGTAAACCTTATCAAAATCTGATTTCTCTGGTAGTATTCCTTGCAGATCCACCATGATACCAGGAGATTCTAGTAGCTACATCTTACCTATATGCTGCCCCCTTCTTCCAAAAGGACCCTCTCTGTCTCCTCCTCCTCTCTTCCCCTCTCCGATCCAGAAGTCCCTCCTCTTTGCCCAGTGATTGGCTCCTTTATTCATTAGGGGATTGGTTTACAAGAAGTCACATGAATATGTAACTCACCCCTTGTCTGAAGCCCCTCCCAGTAGGGCAGAATTAACAGAATACAAACAGCCTTGTGGCTATCCACAACATGTTGGTGCCCCCATCCCTCTACTAGGGGCCCTGTCTATATATTGGAGGTTGTCTCTTCAGGTTCCATAGTCTCACTATTTGGCATTTTGGCTAAGGTCATCCCTGTTGAGTCCTAGGATCCTCTCACATTCAAGATCTCTGGGACTTTCTAGAGATTCCTCCACCCCTTACCCCCAGCAGCTGCATATTTCCATTTATTCTCCTGGCCCTCTGGGCTTTCTTTTCTGTCTCCCCCATACCTGATCCTGCCCTCTTTCCCCTCCCCCTCCTCTCTCCCACCCAGGTCCCTCCTTCCCTCTGCCTCCTGTGATTATTTTGTTTCCCCTTCTAAGAGAAATTGAACCATCATCACTTGGGCCTTCCTTCTTCTTAAACTTCTTGAGGTCTATGGGTTGTATCCTAAGTATTCAGTACTTTTTGGCTAGTGTGCACTTATCAGCAGAGTATGTATTCACTGATAAGTGAAGGTATATTCTTTTACATTTGAGTGAAATATTCTGTAAATACCTATTAGGTCCATATCGTTTATGATGTCAGTTAGCTCCAGCATTTCTCTGTTTATTTTTCTGGATAACATAATTATTGCCCAGAGTGGGGCATTGAACTCTCTCACTATCAGTGAGTGAGAGTCAATATGTTATTTCAGCTGTAGTAGTGTTTCTTTAATGAACTTGGTTGCTCTTGCATTTAATGCATAAGTGTTAAGAATTGATATACCATCTTGGTGGATTTTTTTTTCCTTTGATGAGTAAGTATATAGTATCCTTACATATCTCTTCTTATTAGTTTCAGTTTGCAGTCTGTTTTATCAAAAGGTAAAATGGCTATACCAGCTTGCTTCTTAAGTGCTTAGAATATCTTTTTCCAACATTTTACCCTAGGTAATATCTATCATTGATGTTAAATTGTGTTTCTTGAATACAGCAGAATGATGGATCTTGTTTTTTAATTTATTCTGTTAGTATGTGTCTTTTTATTGAGAAACTGAGACCATCAATATTGAGTTATTAATGTGCAGTACTTGTTGGTTTTTGTTGTTTTGTTCTTGTGATGTGGTCTCGCCCCCTGTTTAATTTATTGTTCTGATGTTACTTTTCTTTGTGTTTCTTGGATAGAGTTAACCTCTTTAAGTCGAATTATCCTTCTAGTGACTTCTGTAGGGCTGGATTTGTAGATAGCTATTGATCAAATTTGTTCTTAGTCATAGAATCTCTTTCTTCATCTATTGTGATTGAAATTTTTGTTAGGTATAGTAATGTAAGCTGACAACTGTGGTCTTTCAGAGTTTGTAGAACATATGTCTACGCCATTCTCGTTTTTAGAGTCTGCATTGAAAAAAGAGGGGTTATCCTAATAGGTGTTCTTTTATATGTAATTTTGTCATTTTCCATTGCAGCTTTTAATGTTCTTTGTTCTGTACATTTAGGATTTTGGTTAATATGTGCCATAAAGAACTTCTTTTATGCTCCAGACTATTTGGTGGTTATGTGTTGTTTTGTTTGGTTTGGTATTCTTCTTGTACTTTAATAGATATTTCCTTGTTCTTCTTCTTCTATTTCTATTATTCATAGACAATAATAATTTTAATAGCATCTCAAATTTCTTGGATGTGTTCTGCCTGGATTATTTTTTATTTAGTTTTTTCTTTGATCAAGGTATCCAATTCTTCTATCATGTCTTCAATACCCAAGATTTTCTCCTCTCTTGTAATCCGTTGATGAATCTTAGCTCTGAGGTTCCCGATCAATTTCCTAATTTTTTTAATGTCGAGTTTTTCCTCAATTTGAGTTATTGATTATATTTCCACTTGCATGCCTTGAACTGTTTCATTCCACTGTTTCTTTGTATTCTCATAGATTTCTTTAATGGGTTTGTACATTTAAGGACCTCTAACTTACTCGTAAAGGCTATTTTGAGGTTTTTGTCTTAGGCTTCAATAATAGTTCATTTCCCAGGATCTCCTGTAGTAGGATGGCTTGGCTCTATTGGAGACACATTGTCCCAACTGTTAATGATTGTTTTTACACTGGAGTCTAGGCATCTGGGTTTGGGATGATTGTAATTCTAGATGCTGATATATGTTCTTGTTTTTGTTGGGTCAGTGTTCTGTTCTTCTATCTCTAGTTCTTAGATCCTATGCTTGCTAAACATTTCATTTAATACTAATGATAAATAAAGCTAAACACATGTAATCATGTGCATGAGTACTAAAATATGTATATATTGGTTTTTTCTCATTCCTGAACTAGCACATGTATTGGTATAAAGGTTGTAAGAACTACAAAAGCTCACATTAATGACTATGTAGCTATAGTTTATGCTATAAAATACTAATGCTAGAACATTGTAAACATGTCATTATCCTTACCAGAGTATCTCTAATGCTTCAACGTAATTTAGTTTATTCATTTTATTTTATTTTTTATATGAATGTGTGTTTTGACTGCATATATGTTTATGCACATATAGCTGAATAAGATATAAAAAAAACTACAAATTGACCTATGGTGTTTTCAAACCTATACAGATAGATTCAAATAACTATACACAAGACAGTCTGACTCAAGGAAACTAAGAAGCTAGTCCTGTTTCTGCCTGGTTCCCCAAACTTGCCATTACATTACCCTTTTTGCTATATTTGAAGTTCAACTGATATTTCCATCATGATTTCAAATCCATTTTCTAACTTAAGCCATGTTTTCTGGAATGAATCTGTAACTGGCAACATTTTAAACAGTTCATTTGCACAGAACGAAATTCAAAACTTCCAAGCTAGCCAGTATATTTGAAGAAATAGTATGATTTCTGGACAAATTGCCATGTGTGTGCAAACACACAGATACACAACTACACATTATTTTAAGGTAATAAATGCTAGTAAGTTATCTTGGAAGATAAAGTAGTGTTCAGTCCACTATCCTTTGTTGGACTAGCATCTCATCTCTAGCCACTGTGTTTTCTTCTAATGGCCCATAATTCCTAATTATCCTTTGCAATTTTCCTCAGCTCGAAGGGAGAAGGGAAGGGGATGGTTTCCAGATCACTGTTCAGCTATGCATATGCACAGCCAAGAATCACCTACTTGTCAGTCACTTACCTGAAAGAACAAGGGAAATTGTTAGCCATCAAAAGACACTGTGTTAGTGTTCACACTCCTGATTCTCCCCTGTTCCTAGGCCAAAGCTCAGCTTTAGATAAGGCAAACCACATTCTTGCTCAGCTCTCTGTCTCCATCCTGTTGCACTCACTCTTTCTAAGCAATGGCATGCCCTTGATGAAACGTGCACTGGAAACCCACATCTGCTTCCAGGAAAACCAGTGAACAGTTTGCTGGCTTATTTTCTTTGTAATTCCTTGACATCTGATTTCATTATTTTTTTATCTGGCTGACAAATATTTGCTAATAAAAATATGGTGAATAAAATAGAGGAGATGGGAGATGCATCTGTTTCTGAGTATTTATGTTTTCTTTTTCTCTATATAAATAAATATATGCATTCCTGAGTCATATGGATCATGCTTCAAGACAGAAATAGTTCTTCCCAAGCTCAATATTATTCATAATCTTCATGACTTCTTTCACAAATCATTTCTACCCAAAAGCCTTCTTGGATCATCAAACTCAATGCTTATTACCTGTGCATATGAATAAATCTATGCTTTTGCTAGGGGACTTCTTGAAGTCACTTTGTCAAATTCTTATTTTATATATTTAGACAGACTTCACGAATCCATTACATAACAAGCAGCAAGATACTTACTGAAATAAAACATTTGCTTAGAAATAAAACAGTAGAAACAGAGCAACTGTGTTTATAATCTATTTGTGGGGGGAAACACAAGCATTTCTGCTTTCTAGAAATGCATGTGCAAGCTTCAATGTTTCAGAAATATTTTCTCCTGTTTTCAGCTCCTTCGTTAATGAGCAAATAAACCATTCTGTCACCTGGAATATAAAGGTAAGGGATCGGAAAAGAAAGCATGAAGCTTGAGCAATTTTCACGGCAACGCTGCAGTCTGAACTACAGAGAAGAAAGAAAGCTTGTAATAAGACATAAGTAGTTGTGAGAAAAGACGTCACAGGCAGTTTCCTGACAGAAAGACTGAGATTTAATCACCCCAAGCTGTGGCTAAGGCATGTTAGCTTCAGTGTCAGGAAGCAGGCTGCCCATCAAGATCACTGTAAAGCAAAGGGACTGCAGGCAATACACTGCCTGCAGACAACAGATGAGCCTCGGCTGCCATTCATTTCACTCCAGCACATTTTGAACTTGTGCTGTGTTATCTGTAGAAAACATACAGCTCGTATATCACTACAAAGAGGCAACAAGGACAAAAGACAGGTATTAACCCCACGAAGTGGGGGACTGTGAGTGTCTTTGGAGGTTATTTAAGATCCTCAACAGAATCCTGCTGCTGAGCATCACACAGATTCATTTAATCATAACTTCAAAAGCTATTACATCCTAGAGGCGCATAATTAAAATTTCTGGCATAGAAAGAGGGATGGGGTAATGAGCTTGATATATTCTGTGCACTGTAGTAATGGCTGTATGTAGTGATGTCCTTCAAGTCAGCCAAGTCAATGACACTGCTAATGTGACCTTGAGTAAATGACTTCACAGTTGTGTCATTCTCACAGGCATCTCCTCACTTAATGGAAGAACAAATGTGTTAATGTATATAACAACCCTAAATGGATTCATTTCTTTCTGTTCCAGAATGAATTTCCACATTATCAAACTTTATGCTCCATGTCATCTCCAAATCACTATTATGCATAACGGTTCAAGAAATACTTGGCATGAAAGCAAAAGTCACAATCCTATGTCCTAGTGCTTGCTTCACGTGGACACAAGTGAGGATGCAGAGATGATTGAAAGAGTAAAGAAGTGCGCTACTGTCACAGTGGAAGACAGACTAGTGCAGAGTTGCCATTAACTTCAGAATGTTTCAGTTGACTACACTGTAGGGTCAGTGGGAAAATTACAGGAATTTTAATTTATGCAATGGATTCAAACAACTTTTACGAAAGAATGTTTAGTCTCTATGTAATTATAAAATAAAATTATGGTAAATATAATAGCTACTGCTTGTGGAACAGATGTCATCTACCCTATAGAAGGACCTGCAACACACTGGGTGACATGTCACACTAAAGCCATATCTTCTCAGAAACTATGAATATGAATATATTTGGAAAAAGATAAGAATATTGTTAAGGCTTCTGATCGGAGATCACTCTAGACTGGGGAGGGTATGTATACTCATTGGTAAGTGTCTTTATAAGAGAAACGCAGGAGTAAAGGCACAAAGGAGGACTGTAGTGGTGGATCAGAGTCTACAAAGATGGAACATGGGGTGCTGAGTCACTGTGGTTCATGACTGGAACTTACAGTGGAACAAAGCTCTACATCTTCGCATAAGGTATCATGATAACAGCATTTAAGAGAGTATTTTCCTGTCCTTAGCCTCCAAGTGTGGCAAAGGAAAGTAATACAGTGCTTTTTTTTCTTTAATCTTGTTTTCATGATAATTATAAGAAATAGAGGGCAGTCTCCCATTTTCCAGTTGAAGAAACTGCCTCAAACAGAAAGGTGCTGGTTTGAGGGAGAATGGCCTTCTAGACTCACATATTTGAACACTTGGATCTCAGTTGGCAGAACTGTTTGAGAAGGATTAGGAGGCATGTCTTTGTTGAAGGAGCTGTGTCCCTGGGGGTGGGCCTTAAGACATCAAAAGATCCACTACATTTCAGGTCTCTCCACCTCTCTGTCTCTTACTCAAGGATCAAAATATGAGCTCTCAGCTGTCCTGTAATCAAGCCTTTGCTTTGCCATCAGGAAACTGTAACTACGAATCAAAAGCTTTCTTTGACAGATTTTTTTGGTCATGGTGTCTTATCACAACAGTAGAAAAGGAACTAAGACACTCAGTCCTTGAGCTGGAGACTAAGCCTAGGTATGTGGAACAACCCAGATTCCCCAACAGAGGGACTTCTTCAAAGTCAATTCTAGACCTCTTCCTGAAATAATCTTTAAATTTATAGATTATTTTCTTACTATTTGTTATGTTTCCCAGAAAGTAACAGTTTATTTTAAACATGCATTAAAGTCACTTAATTGATACTTTTTAAGGGGCACTGAAGTTCTGTATAGCCCTGGCATTTCCAGTCTAAGACAGTGTTGTCTACATTGCTACTGTGAGTACTCAGCCTTGGTGGCTGCTAGAAGCTTCCTGATTCCTATTCATTCCTGATTTCTAAAAGGGCCCAAGGGCTCTCAACCATGAGTTGCCAAGAATCTGGGAGTTTTCAAGATTATCCCTGAGACAACTATGATAGGCAGCAAGAGAAGCAAGCAGCTGGGTAAAAATAGTGACTGCCAGGAGATATCTCAAAACAAAGCAAAATCTGCCAATCAAATGAAGCCTTAGGCATCCAATGGCACTTCCACAAGGTCATTTGTCATAGATTATTTACACAAAAATGTCTGGGATGGCTTTCCATTCCATTCTGTATATTATTTCCTCTTCCTATATACTTATATCTATGTTTAACAATTTTTATAACCCATGGTTTCGTTGTAATGAAATTGATCATTTAAGTGTGCTCTTCAGGCAATGGTCTTTTAATGACAGTCATTGTACTAGTACTGTTGTATAGAATATTGTGTTCAAAACTATGCAATGTAATCATTTTCATCACTACAAACCCTTATGACTTTTTAAAGACTAATCTCTACCCCCAAAATCCAGCCTTGGACATTCCTCATCTGTTTTCTGTTACTATGGTTCTTAGAACATCATATGACTGCAATCATGGAGTAGAAATGTTTTGTCTCTAATTTCTTTCACTGAGCATTGCTTGCTCATTTTAAATGTCTTTTTAAATGTTGAGTAACGTGTTTCTATTTATTGCTGAATTTCCATTATATGGTCCCTCTACCACAGCTTGTTTATCATTGATGATTTGAAAGACATAAAGATTATCATCAATTCTAGTATGATTACGAATAATTCTAACATCTAATTCTATTTGCCTCAAATCTTCCTTTCTATGATACTGTTAAAAGAAAAAAGAAAAGAAAGAAACTTCTTTTCTTGTCCCAAACAGATAAAAAGTAGAATTCTATATTTCTAGGTCATGCCTCATAATTAGGGACAATTGTGGGTACCAGGGGATCTGCAATGATACCTGAAACTGTTTTGATAATTACACATTGATGTGTACATTATCCTACTATCTAGGATAAAGTACCCAGTGATGCTCACAAACGCCCTGTAATATACAGAAAAACAAAAGGAGACATACAATCCAAAATGTCAATGATGGCATGATTGAGAAAGAAAAACCAAATAGAATAATCTTGGAAAAAAATGAATATTCATGGACACTACATATCAGAAGATAGAATCTTTTGCAATGTGTAAGAAATGATCGCGTTGTAGGCATCAAACCCAGCAGAAGGCATTGGATCCCCTGGGACTGGAGATACAGATAATTATAAACCATCATGAGGACTTTGGAAATCAAACCCAGGTATTCTGGAAAAACAACCAGTTCTTTAGCTCAGCCATCTCTCCTTTGAATTAATGATGCTGCTTGAGAGACATATCCCATCTCATTTCCCTTGTGCATGATTCCCTTGTATATGCTTGATTTTTTTTACTTTAATGCCTCCCCTTTGAATTGCAAAACCATTTGAGATGCATTGTGCTTAAAAGGTATTGTAGAAAACAAAATGACAGTGCATTATCATGTTTTAAATTGCTATGTAAATATGTTCACACTTCAAATGAAAATTGAAGGAGAAAATCTTTGTCTCTTTAATAACTAGGTTAAAAAAAACAGTGAAGGAAAGAGGAAGGAAGAAAGACGAAATGACTAAGATAGAAAACTGCCTGCTTCCCTTGAACAGCAGCATAGCACCCATCTGTGTACAAAGCCTTTTGCATCTTCTTATCTGGAGGCCTTATTTCTTAGTCTCTGGGTCTGCCTCTCATAGAACATGCTAAGCTCATAATAGTAATGTATTCAGTGATGTATAGAAAGTCTGTTCTTCCCTCAAAGGGATAAAGGGAACAGATGTCTTTCTTTATGCAGGGCTCCCTCAGGGAATTACATCACTTAAAGAAAGGGGCTGAAAGAAGTGGAGAGAAGGGTTATACTCCCAGAAGCAAAATTGCAGAGTGAAACTTTATGTGATGCTCTCCTAGAGATTATGTGCACTGTTGGAAAAGGGGAGGCAAGTACTCTGCCATTCAGAGTGACTTTTTCAAATATGATTTTCAAGTCGATAATTCCAGATGTATTTTTAGTACATTTAGTTAAAACCCAAGTGCTGCTTTTTTCCTCGAAGACACATGTGAGCATCTCAACATTCTCCCCTAACAGCAGTTTCAAAGATTTTATCCTACCTCTAAACTGTAGGAGGTAGAGTTTCGGGTGAAATAAAATCAAGTACTGTAGAAATATGTAAGAAATGGAGGGAGAAAGACTGAAAAAAATCAAAGAACTGTGTGAAAATATACAATTACTTGCATTTACATTGAAAATGTATTCAGGGTTATTAACACAAGTCTAATCTTGCTGCCCTTTTCATCAAATTTTTGAGTGCTTTCTCTAATAAACTAGCTTGAGTTTCTAACAACTTTGACCACTTGAGTCTCCCTGATACACTCACCTTCAGCTACATTGATTCCTGACATGTGTTACTCATTTGCTCATATGTGCCTTGGTCAATTCTTTGTCACTGTCACTTCCTGGAGTCTAACCAATGTTATGTCCCAAGTTCTATCTTCTATGGCAGGATCCTGGTTCTACCTAGCTGACTATTTCTCTGTATGACTGACTGATTTTTTTACTCTGTACCTTCCTGCTGTATGAACATCTACAAATACTTATCACTGTGACTGTTAGCTACCACATCATATTATGAGCATAGAAATTCTTCCCATAATTATAAACATCTAATAAGGGTTTGTTGGCTAAACACATGAGTGAATAAATAGGCAGATGGATGAAACTATAAACTTACTGTCCTTAAAAACCAAAAGGTGCATACACACTCTGAAGAGCACCTCAAGTTGGAAGAGGGTCAACATTAGTATATAAAAAGAATTTAAGAAATATAACCTGAACACACTTAGGACTCCATCCTATCACCTAGGCAGTCTAGCAAACACACCTACATATAAGCCTCCTGTTTGTGTTCCCATTTACCACAAAATCTTATTCTTTCAAAAGTCTGCTCCATAGCACTCAAAACTTTTATGGGATTGCAAATCTACCTTTGCTACATGTCTCTCATGATCCAATTTCTTCCCAGCAAGAACTTTTGTCCCCACAAAGGTGCCTCACTGCTGTGTTTCCCAGTAGAGCATCTCTCAAGCATCAATAAGATACTGTCTCCAAGAAGCCCAAATCCCTTGCCAATTACTGGCAAGATCACCTGCCTCTGTGTCTGTCAGTGCTCTTCTGGAATCCCAGACTGAACCTGCATCTGAGTCCTCAGAGTGAACCTTCTTCCTATGCCAGTCTGCCCAGCTTCTCAAGCAAAGGCATTGGGAGCTTAGCCTCTCCATGGTTTTCTGCATGTTTGCAAAGATCAATGTGCCAAACTCTTCTCTAATCCCGCAACAAAAATTACCAAAATTTCTTGTAAACAGATGACTGATTGGTTCTGACAAAACAGAGCTAAGGTCATTTGACTTCTCCCTAGGATCAGCCAGCATTTGCTCTGGCTCCAAAATTATTACCCTGATGTAATAATTTCAGAATCTTACTCTCCTACCCTGGAGAAGTCACCTCTAGGTCCATTTCATACAGCTTTTTTCTGGCTACAAAAAAAAAAAAGAGAGAGAGAGAGAGAGAACAACAGTAACATCTAGGACAAATCTTTGATATTCACCTACTAGAAATTTAGAAGACGTACTTACATAGCAGTACGGAATGTAACTGTTTATAAATGAGACAATAGAGTAGATAAGACACACAGAGTCAAAATATATATAATAAAAGAAAAAAATATAAGCTGACATATTTCTAAGAAAATTGTTACCCTCTTTGTCATCAGCAACAAGTAACTACCTAATAAGTGTGCCATAGGTTGAATCAGCCAGTGACAGATTTCTCCAGTGAACACACTTCTATAATACAAATGCTCAGTGACAGCACTTCTCTTTGGAATATCAGCCATGTATGAATGAGCTCACTCCAAGCAACAAGTCTCTAAGAGTCAGTCTATGAAGCACACTTACCTAAGTAACTGTGTTTCTATATGTGTGACATCAGTCCATCCCTCAAAAACCGGTTCCCAGACTCAGTATTTCATAATGACCATTTATGAATCAATTGCTTGTTCTGCTCACAAAGGTAGAAATTATCCAATATAACATTCTGTCACTCAAGTAAGCAAAAGTCCCATCCATGCATATTCCAAGGTACTAAATGGTGCTATTATCCTTCACCATCACCAAACTTGAACAAGTGCCATTGGCTGGAAACACTGTCCTCCCAAAATTTAATATTGGTAATAATTACTAACAGACAACTTTTAGCTTAATGTCAACCCAATATGAGAAGAGCAGTTATTCTTATTTCCAATCACTAATTTTCAAATTTATATTTATTATTGTTGTTGTTGTGGTTATTTATTGTGTGAGTGTGCACAGTGTGTGCATAGGAGAAGGTGTATATGTCATGGCATGCATACACAGGTCTGCGAACAACCTTGTGGAATCCATTCTCACCTTCTATTATGTGAGTTAAAGGACCAAGTAGGTCACTAAGCTTGAACAGCAAATGTCTTAACCTGCTGAGCCAATACCATGTCCTCCAGCAGTGATGTTGGAATTACTTTCTGGTTCTTATTTTCACAAACTTTATGGGCCTAAACATTCTTAATCTTCCATTTATACCTATGGTATAGATACAATATCTGTCGGTGCTAATATAATTGTTTCATTAAGTAATAATGGTTTTACAGATTACAAAGTGCTAATATTGATAAAATATCCATTAACAATTTAAATAGCTCCATCCATTCTGGAAATTAAAAAAGGTACAGAGAGAAGAAAAGGGAAGCATACACACACACACTCACACACACACACTCACACACACACTCACACACACACACACTCACACACACTCACACACTTACACACACTCACACACACACTCACACACACACACTCACATACACACACACACACTTCTTCCTTGGCTCTGTACTGGCCTTTGTTCTTCTCATTCATACCTCTTAATACAACAAATGTCAGGAGTTCTTGGTAACTTCTCTCAAATTCATTCTTATTCTACTGTGAGTATTTGAGTATGATTTTTTCCTATTCTGTGTCTAATGTTTTTTCATTAGCCATTGATCTGAAGCTTTGTTCTTTAATGATATAAATGGAATAACTGTGCTGTTAATGTTTCTGTGCTTGGGATGTGTGTAATATTCTGTTCTGCCTCTGTGGTCTTAATCGCATGGATGAAATTAGCTTAGAGACAGTCTAATCATTGAACACCGTTATCTATTATTCCTTACAGTAATTATGCAATATTTGTGTCAAAACACTATAATTTGTTATTTTTCTAAGTTGGGTGTGGTGGTACACATCCATAACCAAGCACTAGGAAAACTGAAACTGAGGATCTGGAATGCCAGTTCAGTTGAAGATATATAATAAAACACTTCTCCCCAAATCACTACTTTTTTAAAAGGAATTTTTACATCAGAATTAAAAGGAGAGTGTTTTACTTTGTCTGTTGAGCACAATAATAGTGTTACACTCTGCCCAAGACACTGCCAGTTATGGATTCCAACCCAGTTAATTGTACAGGCATGAATTCCCTCTTTCGGAGTGGGCTTTAAGTTCAGCCAGAAATTGGTTGGTTACTCCAATAACATTAGTGCCACTATTGTACCAGTGGGCCTATTTTTTCAGGTATGTTATTATTGTAGCCCAACAGGATCCATAGCTAGTTGTGACAGTTGATGAGTTTGCAGCCCTGGTATCATACATAGAAAGTTCTAGGCCTATAAAAGTAGAGATGAAGTTTTGGAACCAGCTTGATTTTCACCACAGCTCATGACTCAGGTGTGCAGTGTCTTTAGCAATAGATCCTTACCCCCAAGTTCTGAAGGTTAGCAAAAAGGAAGAGCAGTGGCCTATAGTGCTTGTAGAAGTATCTCTGGGACCCAGTTGGTCACAACTCAAAACTAGGTGACTAATATCTAACACTGAGCTTCTTATTTGATAGGCTTTGAGGAGACATTTCTCCCATTGTAGGATAACTTCACTTAAGCCTCTTTTATTCATGCATATCTACGTATTTTAGGAAGTTTCCATAGTAGGTTTCCTATGGTATTTTCAAAGATCTTTAGTGTTATTCTTCCCCAGATTCCTGAGTGAATCTATAAAGATAGGAAGAAAAATGGTACGGGAAATTTCAGGAAGATATGGACAGGAGGGAATAGAAAATGAATTTGATTAAAACATTATATGTATATGTGACTATTAAATAAATTGTTTTATAATTTATCACTTTAGACAAAAGTAATATTTATGTATATTAATTTAATTTTATTAACTGAGCTCATACATAATGGAGATCTTGTATAATGAATGAAGTTTATGTTTGCAGAATATCTCACCCCTCCTCATAGTTTTATCAAACAAACAAGTACTTGCAGAACTTGACTTTATAATTTCTGAAAATACAATATATGTGTAATCTATGATAGCATTGAATTAATCACTAGGGGTCATAAATGAAACAGACAAGCATTGTAAAATTGAAAATGTATAGAAAAAAAATCATTCTTCAAACTCTACATGCATTTGAAATAACCTCGTTCACTCCTCTTTTGGTATCATTTGAAAACAGTCTCTTTTACTCCTGTATCTCCATGCTCAAAACCACAGGGCAAAACTCAAAAGGATATGGTTTTTTTCTGGCTATTCTCTGCCCTGTAAAAATACACTACTTCCATTCAAATATAAACCTTGGAGCCCTGATAAGACTTGGCATCAGGAATAAGTAAAAATTCTTAAGAAGTATTTCTTTAAACTTTCTCAAGAAGATGCAAAACTGTTTATAATATGGGAAGTAAACATTTTTTTCTCTGTAGGTGGCTGCTTTAAGGTGGGCTTTTAGATGGCCTTGGGTTAAAATAAAATAGAGGGAAAAGAATATGCTATAGATTTTAATTACTCCTTTGCCAACCACACCATGAACAGGAACTATAAAAGTTTATCATCTGATAAATGTTCCCTTTTACTGAAGTGTAAACCCAGTTCTAACAGCCATTGTGTTCTAAGCTATTGACTTCAAACTGCTCAAAAGGGAAGAAAGTGCAGGCAGAGGTGCCAGGCTCTGCGGATGCTGCACCTTCTAAATCTCAGCAGCTTCCCTTTGGGATCAGGCAGCCTCAAGTGACTGCCAGTGTCCCATAGAGCACAAAGTAAAAACATCCGCAATGCCTCCCCACCCCCAGTGTCCCATAGAGCACAGAGTAAAAACATCCACAATGCCTCCCCCCACCCCACGCTCAATGCTTTGTGAAAGTGTTGATGTCCTCTCTTCAAGAACAAGTCTAAAAATCTGAAAACAGGCATGAGACCGGAGACATAAGCAAATATGAATTTTTGTTTGTATTACATCAGTTAGAATAAACAGCTCTGATCTCCTCTTCCATGTGTGTGTGTATTATATGATATATATGTGTATATATACATATACATACATATACATATATACATACATATATATACACATATCTATACATATATATGTGTATGTATACATATATACACATATACACATAAATATACATATATACATACATATATATATATATATATATATATATATATATATATATATGAGCATGGACTTGTCCACATTCATTCCAAGTAAGAATACGTACTTAGAAAATCATGTCTCCACATTCAAAACTCATTCACTCACTCATGAACTTTGTGAAAGCCCTGTGAATCTTTTAGGTTTCAGTGAGGGAGAGAAGGTTTGAGAGAGGGCTACTGAATGAGTTGGACGCTACAGATCTGATAGACTGGCTCTGAAATAAAGCTACAACCTCATCTCCCACCATAGACAAAGCAAAGTGTCTTTGAATTTCTCTGAAAGGAAGTTCGGAGCAGGGAGGCTTTGTAGCTCAAGGATGTAGAGAACAGTCTCTCCAAATCACTGAGTTAGGTTGAAAGAACCTATTTGCCCTGTGATCTGGGCTGGAAGGGCAGGTATCTGGGAAAGCTAGGACACAGTTTAGGGTAAATATTCAGATGGAGACTTCTGAAAAATAATGGTCCTGGTTAATATGTATCATTAGGATGCAAAAGGGTGGTTAATTGGTGATCTGGGAAACATGTCTGTATTTGGGCTGCCTCTAATGCCAGAAGGCAGGAAGGGTATGGCTTTGTCCCCGTCTACTTGGGTCTACTTACCTGGAAGGCCTGCCTCCCTCATCGTGTAACATGATCCATGTAAGGCAGAGCAACACAAACTAGGAGAATTGTGCATGCTGGCTCTGTGTGAAAGCAAAACAAAGCAGTATACACACAAAGATTTGATTCCATATTGCTAGTTGATATTCAACCAATTCAGATATAGGTAAATGTATGCTAAATAAACATTAGTAATAACACCAGCCATAACTGTCAATATTTATTGAGCGCAATTGTGCTAAATAAGATGTATATGTGTATTCTAATATAATCCTTATTTATTTCCACAGAAAATTTTTCAATATCATTCATCAAAGATTAACATATCCCTGATACAGCCACCTCCTGTGATGGGTCTTCTAATACCTCTGGACGTTCAAGCAGTCATGGAGATCATTCCCCTCTCCTTTCTCAGATGAGATATTTTCAGCACAGAATCAGAGGTTTCCCTACAATTGTTCCAAGTAACTTGTTATTACAATCTACTGCCCATGAAGAAAGAGCAATACCACTGGTACTGTAGCAGTTCCTGAAAGATTTGAGTACTTGAGACTCTTCACACTGTACTTTGCTGATTGCTGGACCACATCATCATCATCATCATCATCATCATCATTTGACAACGGTAGTGCTTGACTACTGAAATCAGCTGAAGAGATGGAACACCACTAAGTCACCCCCTCTCTCATTGTCTTGGGTGTTATAGCTCTTGCATCTGACATTACAGAAGCCAAGAGTACCAACTTCCTGCTCAGAGGCATACATGCCAGCTCTGATGGATGTTAGCATAAATATACATCATAAAAATTACTATACCCCTTTAAGAAACAAAAAATGTCAGGCCAGTCAGAACTATCTTCAAAGCTGAAACAACCATATGAGACAGAAAATGACAAGAACAGCATAGTTAAGGATTTGCCCACATCCTTTCTGAATGTATTAGCATATGACTCAGAGCTTCTGGAAGCTGCAGAGACATTTCATCCTGGATTCTCTAAATGATTTGCCTTTATCACTTGGCCTTGGTTTGTGGCTCTCAAAGTTTAAAGAAATTTCTTGTTTATTCATTTGTGTGTTGTTTTTAATTAACTTTATTATTCACTTTACATCCTGCTCACTGCCCCCCTCCCAATCACCCTTCCCACAATCCTTCCCCTATCCTCCCATCCCCTTCTCCTCTGAGGGAGGGAAATGACTTTTTAAAGTGTACTCCAAAGATCAGAAATTCCGAGAAAGTATCTCAACGACCAAATGGGAGAGACTTCAAAGCATAGGTACTGAAGGAGGAAGTGTTTGCACATTGTGTTGGTGTTCAAACAAAGCAACTCCATTCAGTGTGGAATTAAAGACTGGAAAAAAGAATGGTTTAACTATTACAGAATTTTGGATGGCCATTGATTTAGTAACCATGTCATCTGGAAGATCTGTGGAATGAATATGTAAATCCCTTGATGCAGAATGTTACCATGCATATATTCTTCAAAGCAGTGAGTCATCCAGCACTACCCAAGGTCTAATTTATAATTCTCACAACAGCTGTAGATTTGAAGTTATATAAACTTATCTGTTAGGGAAAGAGACAGACATACAGGGCTAAAAGAGCGGAGTGAGGAAACCAGTCCTCTTGGGAGATTAGGAAGTGTGGAGAACATGTTCTATTTTGGGTAGCATGCCTTACAACAAAAATGTTAAGGGTAGGGGTGGGAAAGGGGGAGGGTGGTTTATATATTTAACAGTTCTCAGGGAGATTCTGCTTTAACACATAAACATAAATTGTGAAGCCGTGTGGAGATGTAGTGCTATAAATGTTTGCCATGCCAGTAATGTGTGTGTCTGTCAGACAGCTCTATGGAGAACTGTCATATGAAGAGCTCCATTGTGGGAACCCACACGGGGGAGAACTGAGAACTTGGCAAAGATGCCCAGTGTTACAGGAGAGAATCTCATAGGACAGGGGGATATTCAAATCATTGTTTGCATGCATAATTACATAAAATAATGTCAGGTTTATAATCCAGGTAAATGTCCATCTAAGGAAGATAAAACAGCTGATCAATCAAACAAACAAACAAACAACAACCTTCAGAATGGCTAAAACACTGCAAAGAAGAAGCTTCTCTACTTTTTTCACTAGATAAGTACAAAGTAGAGGAAATCAATGGGTTTTCAGTTCACCTACTGAGAGACAAGAGTTCATTGCTCCATTGTGTTTTAATCTCCTTCCTGTCGCTGCTATATTCTCCTTTTATATACTGTCGATGATAATACCAATTCTATTTTGTAAGATTGTCTTGTTTCTTTGCTATTGCGATCATTGCATCATTTCCTCCTGTCTCTTCCTATTCTTCAAACCCTCTCATCTATACCCTCTTGCTATCTTTTAAATTCATGGCCTCCTTTTCTTTAATTGTTATGATGCAAGTGTGAAAGTAAGTGTGTGTGTGTATGTCTGTGTGCACGCGCCTAAATATGCAAATAAAACCTCCTTGGTTTGTATAATATTACTTGTGTGTATGCTTTCAGTTAACCATGTGGTACTGGATTATCAATTAGATAATCTAATAGTCTCAGGGAAAGACTATTTCTCTTAATGTCAGCATTCCTTATTTATCTATAGTTCTATGTCTAGAGCTGAGGTCTCTTGAGCCTTCCCTCTTCCGTGTTAGCATGTGTATGGGTGTCTTCTTTGTTCAGGTCATGTTTAGACAGTCATGCTGGTAAGGCTTTGTGGGTATAGCTTCTTTGACATCTTTAGGAGACACAATCCCACAGCAAACTTCCATCATTTTTATGAATGTCTCTGTCAACTTTTGATTGTACTACCCAGTCCCCAACCCATATTTCTACTTCAAATTCATAGTCTGATTCCCCCAGCTAATCTTTGTTTAAGACAATAGTTCTCAGCATTCCTAATGCTGTAACCATTACTACAGTTCCTCATGTTGTAGTGTTCCTCAATCATAAAATCATTTAATTCCTATTTCATAACTAACTTTGCTAATATTTTGAATCATAATACAAATATTCAATATGCAGGTATCTGATATGCAACCCCGGTACAAGGATCATTCAAACCAAAAGGGGTCTCAATCCAAGGTTGAGAATTGCTGGTTTAAACAGTATTCACACATCAGATCTCTGTATGCTTGAACTATGAATTCCCTAACTATCTCTCTCAAGGCAGACAGCTCTCTTTAAGACATGAGAAAGTCATGTAGCACAGACCATGGTCACTGGTTTTTCTGCCATGACTGAGACCTTTTAGGCACCATGGACAAAGCAATTTTCCTGAAATGAACAGAAGAAAAGGCACATATACACTGGAGAAAGTCAGGTACAGCTACCATGTACCAAATCACAGCCAGAGCAGGGAATACTGAGGAACACTTTCTGAAATAATATTGAGTTGCTGAAGAGCCTCTTTAAGATAACATTATATTTCTTGGGCTGATAATGTTCATCACAAACACAATAGACTATCTAATGAAAATTTCAATCTTAGGTATGAGAAACCATCTTTTGAGTTGTTGCTTAGGGGAGTTCAGGGGACTCCCATAATAATATAGATTATTGCTGTTGTCATTTGTTGTTTCTAAGAAATTGAAGATAAATCTTTATTGCTGAAGATACCAGGGTCTTTAGACCTAAGACTGGGAGAATTTGAGCAGGAAATATCTCCAAAGCCTCCATCTTGAGGACTAGCTTTCATATTACCAGGAAGTAACATCAAATTAGCAAGCTGCCAATGGAAGGAAACAGTGAGTAGACCTATCCAGTTGTAAAATCTACAAACCAGGGTAGCGACCTGTGTGACAAGATAGGTCTCAAAGTGCAATAGTGGCACACATACTTGGGCAATAACCAGGAACTCTCTAATTAGACCCAACTCCTACTCAACAGGAAGGAAATCATGCCAGGTATCATAAATCAAGCCAACTACCTGTGGTCAATGAGTCATGAATCTTAGAAAAGAGCATACTATAACCACATTCATCAATAAGTATACTTCCTAATAGTACTGTATATACTTATCTTTATAGCCACAGATTAAAAGTGTCTCTCACCTTTCATCAAAGAAGCTTCTTTTTTTAGTATACAGAAACCATTTCAGAAATTCATGATGGCCCAAAATGCAGAAAAAAATTGACTATTGTTTCCCAGTCCCAGCTAATACACCTACAACACAATCCCTACATCTAAGGCTCATGGACAATCAAAGAAGAGGGGGTATAAAAATTATAAAACCAAAGGATCAAGAATTACACTTCAAGTATCTTCACTATATGACAGGTAAGCTGCACCCATGAAATTTTAGTAATATGACTACCTAAACAAGACCTGAAAAAAGGCAGTACCAGCTAACATGACAAAGTATATGGGGAAAGTCTCTTAAGGTCCTGCCCTAGATGAGAAGCTCCAGCACATTAATAACTGCCAAGGGATGAGCCCCTTAACTGGTTATTCAAATGGTCAGTCCTAAACACAAATACACAGAAGCAACACCAGCTGGACTGAGCAAGTAGTATTTATATATGTAGTTGTGTGTGTGTGTATGTGTGTGTGTGTGTGTGTGTGTGTTTGTGTGTGTGTAGCAGTAGTAATTAAAGAAAACAAAGCAATTAATTTGAAGGGTTCGGTCATGGGAGAGATTAAGAGAAGGAGATGTTTTTAAGAAAAGAAATAATGCTGAGTTGAAAAATGTTGTCATTAAGTCAATGTCATTTGCAGAGTCTCGGAAAAAACAAATGACAGAAAAGGGGAGACTAACATTGTGTCCTTTGAGTGCTAAGAAACAACTACATTCCTGCCAATACTTTATATTCCTCATGTTCACGTAGCTCTATTAGCAGTGCCTCATTAAGTTAGCAGCGCCTTAGTCAGACTCACATCAGGTCCATGTTAAATAAGAAAACAATGAAACCCATTTCACATCCAAATGTCACATCTGCAATAAAACAAGACGTTAATAACAACGAGCAAAATAATTTGTGCAATTTCAAAATTGAAGTCATGTGATATAGAAAAGGTATACATTTTAAAAATGAGTCAATATTCAAACAGATAAATTATTTTTTAATTCAACTCAAGTTTACTGCTACTTATGGAAGAAAATTGTGTTTATTTCTTAATCTTCAATTTCCATTTTTCTTCTGTAAAAATACAGTATATGGAAGAATATGATGCTAGTAAGCTGACATTACAGCTAGTGTGGTTTTGTACCAACACTATCAGTCAATGACTTAGAAATAGAAATGCTGTGTCCAGATTACAGTCATTGTCCTTATCAGTAAATGGATGCCCTTCTTCCTAATCTTCATCTTTGCTGTCTGAAAATGTAACAGCTGTAGTCTGACATCAGGTACATGACTAGAGATACTAACACCATTCTTGGATTTGAAGATTAGCTCACAGAGGCTAACCAGACTCATGGACCCCAGAAAAGCTATAATACTCAGAGTGGATTACAGATGAAAGGAAATAGACTTAATTAACAAAGAAATGAGACAGACAGGATGGAATCCAGGAGCTGGGGGTAGCTTTATCATAGGACTTCTCTTTCATGACCCAACGACTTCCCTAAGATGTCACATCCTAACAACAATGTCTTGGCAAAGCCAAGGCAGGCAATCATGAAGAAGGACTGGGGAACAGGCAGAAGGAAATGTAGAAGAATTCTCTGAGAAACTGAACAAAGACTTTCATATTTTCACAAAGAGAAAAAGTCAAGAAAAAAATTAAATTCCTCCCTAATAAGTGGAAGAGCAAGTATTAGTAGTGACCATGAGATGGCATCTGGCTAACCTTGTCTAAGTCAACATGGCCGAGGTAGGGCCATTCTTGTTTTCATTGTGGAGCCCAGGAGTTTATTGTATTAGCAGATTGACATGGCCAAGATTATCTGTGTGCCCCATCACCCTGGATTCAGTAACCTTGTCTACAATTTCTCCCATTTATTGCATTTCTATATAGAACAGCCTTTAATTTTTAAAGGACTATTTATTGTTTATTTTATTGTCAATAAGCATCTGCTCTGGGTTCCTGAGATTACTATCTTTATAATTAATGTCAATTCTTTAATATTATCATGAATAGGATTATATTGATTCCTTTTTCATATAGTTAGGTATTAATGTATATAAGTAATATTGATTTTTATACATCAATTTTACACCACAAACTCATCTATTAGTTTTAATGAAACTTTGGTGGCATTTTTAAAAAAGAGACGTCTACATATAAGACATATCATCTCTAAGCAGAGGCAATTTTGGTTCTTCCTTTCTGGTTTGAATATTTTAAAGACTTCTTTTAGTTATTCACTTGCTCTGAAGACCTTCCAATAATATGTTGAAAAGAAAAACTGAAAATGGATATCTGTAGTAGTCATCTTTTCACTGCAAAATACCTATAGGACACCTAAGTTTACAAAGAAAGAAAGTTTGCTAAGTTTCTGGTATTTTAATTTCACACACATGGCAACTGCTTTGGTTCAGTTCTGTCAAGAAGCCCTCTGACTGCATCACACCCTGAGGGGAGTATTTGAGGAAGGAAGTAGTCATTCAGAAATCAGAAGCACTTTGTTGTATGGCTCCCAATTGTGATAACTCATCAGAGTAGCCCAGCATTCTCTTCTGAATGCTAATTCCCAAGGCTTTCCCATGAAGCCCTACTTCTTAAAGGTACCACAGCACCATGTAGTACCAGCAATCTGGTGACTGGGTATTAAACACATGAATTATCAGAAAACAAAACTATATCAAACTTCCAGGAGGTAAGAAATGTTTTAGCCATTAAGAGGACATGCTTTTGCAGATAGCCTAACACTAGTTACCAGAACCTATATGGTACAAGTCACAGCTGTCTGTACCTCCAGGTCTAGGGGATCTAACAGCCCATTCTAGCCTCTGTGGGTGCCTTCACTCATGTGCACAAACCTACATAAATACATAAAGGATACACATAATTAAAAATAAAATCACAGCCACGTAAAAGTCCCAGCATATCAACGCATTGCTTCTAATCTTAGAGGAAAAGCCATTCAGCTTTCATTACCAAGAATAATGTGAAGCAAGCTTATCATGAATTATCTTTATTTTGTACATGTTTGTGCCTTCTAGGCCTAATTTGTTCACAGTTTTATCTATCAGAATGTCATTTTGTTAAATACTTATTCTATAAGTATTGAAATTGTGATATTTATTCTTCATTCTATTATTAAGATATGCATTTCCTGATGCATAGCTCAAATCATTCTTGTATTCTGAGGCTTGTCTCAACAAGTCATGAAAGATGGTCCTTTTAATATTTCTGGAACTTTGTTTGCTAATACTTTGTTAAGAATCTTTTTTATCTGTTTTTGAGCAACAAAGGGAACAAGAGTATTGCCTATAGCCTAGGAAAGCAATTACAAGCCATGTGTCTGTCCATATAAGAAAGCATCACAGACTGCACTTACAGCTCAACAGCAAAGAGATCAGTGACTAATTAAAAATTGGCAAATTACCTAAATAAATGTTTTTCCAAAGATGAAATTTGAACAACCAATAAGCTTATGGAAAAATGTTCCCCACAGTTCATCAAGGACTAATGGAATTTTATCTTTTATCCCTGATATGCCCAATACAACAGCAACGGAAACAACAGCAACACACACACACCTCAGAAGCACACACACACACATACTAGAAGAAAGGATTTAAATTTCAGAAAAGAAGACTGAAATGAAAATAAAACCCATACCCCATTTAAAGACCATATGGGGCCTGAGACTGATAAAAGCTGGGTAAGGATAGATACAATCTCCATCCAGACCAAAAACATGACAGGTAACTGAAGTCTAGAGTAAAACAAGAGAAAGAATGCCCATTTCTCAAAGTGGAGCATCAACCATAAAGCAGAAGAAATCCATCCAGCACTAAGAACAAATAATCTGCAATCTGTCTGGAGGAATGTAAAAGCTTTGCATCACTGCATTTAGACAAAGCAGAAAAAAACAAAGCAAATCTTAGAAGAGCTACTGATAAGAATTTTTCAATCCTCAAAGCTAATAACTAGAGAGAACAGCACCTCAACAGTTTAAATTAAAATACTATTTTTGCATGTAAAACCCATGAAAAATTAAGATATAATATTGAAGCAGATGAGATCCACAGATATTTAGAATGTTAGATGTATTAAGTTAAATCCTTAAGATAATAATACTTGTTACATTCAAGTTTCTGACAGTAAAGACATATGAGATCCACTGGGAAATTAAACAAAAGGTAGAAGTGATGAGTCAAATAAGAATGCAAGAAATAAACATAGAAATGTGAAGAACCACATGGGCATGACAATCAGACTAGGAAAGGTTGAGAATAATAACACTGAAGCTAGGTCACTAGAACTTATAAAAACATAAAGAACAATGAAGTGAAAAACAAAGCACAGGGTTCCAGAGTTTCAAGACAATAACAAATGGTCTAATAAGGTCTGGAAGCAGACAACAGAGCAAAAGAAACATTTAAAGAAATAGCAGCTGAGAATTTTCAAAATCACTACACAATGGCAAGCCACTGTTCTAAGAAGCTTGAAGGAACCAGAGTGTCATATGGACTTATGAAGAGACACATCACCACTAATGTGTTGAAGACACATTAGCAAGACAAAAGAAAAATGGTGACGATGACCAAATGACAAGGATAAGTAGCCTACAATTACACCAAATTTCTTGAGAGAAATTCATAATACAAAACTAGTCACAATGGAGCACTGAAACAAAAGCTGTCAAAGCAGAAATCATTGCTCCATAAAATAGTTTGCAAGATTAAAAGCAAAACAAAAGGTTGTAAAGACACTAGAAAGTAATATGTATTAATAGAAGACCGTCACTGTAAAGAACTGTTAAAGAAGCAGAAGATGGCGACAAAGCTGTGGAATCTCAGCACTTGGAAGTTGGAGCTGAGAGAATCAAGAATTCAATACCATCTTCAGGTGTGTACTGAGTTCAAGGCCAGCATAGAATACGTAAGACCTTGTCTAAGAAAAAAGTTATGAAAAAATATTTAGATTTAACAGGCTACAGCCATTTTACCAAATAGAAATTTTCATTTACTTGAGGAATCAAAGACCTAGAGAAATAACCCAAGTTTATAAGCTATGGTTTTGTTTTGATTGTCGTCTTGGTTTTGGTTTTGATATTCAAATCTTTTCAAAAATAATTGTCAAAAAAAGGGGAGTAGATGTTCTACTCTGCCTTTGGACCAGTAGATTTCTATAATAACCTCCATTTACTGCTAAAAAGAACATTCTTTGATGAGGGATGTGGACGGCCCATTGGGTAGATTTGAGAGGTGGTATAACAAGATAATATGATAGATCTGTTTTTAGTCTTTTTTGAGAATTTTCTACACTGATTTCCATAATGACTGCACCAGTTTGAAATCCCAACAACAGTGAATAAGGATGTATTGTGAGATTTATACATATTATGGAAATAAATCTAATGACAACATTATAACAAATGGAGAATGTAAAAAGGAAAGAAAAAAGTTATACAAATGAATCTCTGACAAACTATGATAAATGCTGTGAGAGATACACTAGGCTTTTAGGGACTGGGTCGTTTATCATTTGACAGCATGAGGTAAGAATGCGGGACTGCATCAAGAGGATGGAACAGTTGTGAAGAAATGCTATATTGGGGGAGCCTGGAGAATCTTCTCATTTTATAGTAATGGGGGCAATACAGACTCAAGGACAGCAAATGGGGGCCTACTGCACAGCACAGGGACAAAACTATGAAGCTGGGAACTGGAGTGGATGCAAAGGAAGGATGAGATAGGCTGACTGCAAACAAATTTAAAATGGTTTTTTTAAAAGATGGATGAAAAGTTACAAAGGAAGTTCTGCTGTTTCTTTTCTCCTCTAGGTGTCATGCAGAACTCTTGTGTTGACACTTATATTTCCCATCACAGAGAGAAAGAGAGAGAGAGAGAGAGAAGAAGAAGAAGAAGAAAAGAAATAATATTCAGAAAATAAATTATTTATGTAAAGTTTTCTGGACCCAAATATGGTCATGACTTAAGATATAGAACATATTATAATGATCTCTTCTAATTCAGGTATCAAATTAATAGGCAATAGATATTATAGACATTTCAGTTCTTTCCCCTTCATTGGATCCCTGGGCTTTTTGTGTTTCTGCAGGCTACCATTTATGACAACAGTGAACTGCAGGATTTTAAATATAGATGGTCATTAGTGCACAACCATGACATTTTCTCCCAGCTTGATTTTTAATAACACATTAAGCCCCCTGTTGCATTCATTTGCCAAAACACAATATTCGCAGCTTCTAAGAACTGTAACCTGCTAGATAGTCAATGCTCTAGCCCCTGCCACCTAACATACCTTAAAGTTTTACAAAGCACAACGAGATTACTAATTATTCTTTATGTGAAATTTACTCTTTATGATTTAAAAACAAGCCAGGCAGTGGTGGCCCACACCTTTAATCCCAGCACTTGGGAGGCAGAGACAGGCAGATTTCTGAGTTTGAGGCCAGCCTGGTCTACAGAGTGAGTTCCAAGACAGCCAGGGTTACACAGAGAAACCCTGTCTCAAAAAAAAAAAAAAAAAAGATTTAAAAACAAAACTACAAGCAATCTCTTAAATAGTACAATCAGCCTCATAGTTATATGCAGTTCCTCTATTGATTTCTGCTGGTTGTTCTAAACATTAATTTGATGATAATCTGCCATTTTTCTGATACTTCTCTCTTTGCTATTTCCACTCATTTAAAATCAAGAGCATAGACACAACTTATCAGTCTCTAGACTGTACAAAACATACACATACACACACACACACACACACACACACACACACAAACAAACCAAAAAAAAAAAAAAGATTTTTTTAATGTCTTATGGTTTCTGTAAGGTTTTTCTGAGCATTTATATAGAGTGTCATAGTTTAGAAGTAAGACCTCAGGTAATCTTAATTTACCACTTTATCCTAAGTATGTAGTTTTCTGGGTGTTCAGTAACCACACTTGGGAGCCTAGACTTAAAGGGGATTAAAATTTTTCTCCCCTTTTCCTCCAAAGTCAAATAGTATCAGAAAAATGTGGAATACTTCTCAACATATTCTGAGGTCACCTACCTATTCTTTTGTTCAGGGAGGTCATAGACATTTCACTGGATAGACTATGAGCAATGTTTGATCTACAAAGAAAAGGGCCAACACAGAGAGAGAGGAATGTTCTCAATGCTTCTAAAACAAAGTCACACCAAGAAAATTCTTTGACTTAGCCTCACAGATAAGGAACCACTGGCAAAAGAAAGAAAGAAAGAGAGAGAGAGAGAAAGAGAAAGAGAGGAAGAAAGAGAGAGAGGAAGGAAGAGAGAGGGGGAAGGAAGAGAGAGAAAGAGAGAGAGAACAGAAGGAAGGAAGGAAAAGAAAGGTTAAAAGAACTAGAGGCTCTTCTAAAGCCTGGGTGAGGAGCAGAGCCTCTACTAACATTAACAACAAAAAGGAAATGGTCCATCTTGTCTACCTACATGGTCTTAAACACTTAACAGCAACATATAACCAAAAACTATATGATTAGCATATCTCAAATAGTTCAGTAGTTCAAAGAGTTCAATAGTCCAAATAGTTTATGGGATTATATTCCCCAGACATTATGTTCAAGTTCAAACGAGAGGATGATTAGACAACTATTTTTCACTAATGATTTTCTTCTTGATGAGTGTAATGAGAATGCTCCTCATAGGCTCATATATTTGAAAGGTTGGCTGCCTGTTGGTGGAGTGTTTAGAAAGAATTAGGAGGCATGGCCTGGTTGGAGGTGGTGTATCACTGGCAGCTGGTGGGCTCTGGGTTTTCAAAAGCCAGGTTTAGTCTCACTCCAATGCTATGTCTACCTTGCTGAGTTCCTCCTGACCATGTAAGGAACAGTGTGACATAGTTCCTGCCCCTGAAACAGAGCCAGCAGGGTGTGGGTCTCCACAAGTGTTGATGGTTGCTATGAACCTAAGGCTAGTTTGTACAATAAAGTATACTTTTTCCATTTCCTCCGTTGGGGAATGTCCTTTCTACCAAGGACAATGACTCCAAGATAATCAGGGACAGTAGGAGTCCAGGAGGCAAGGGTGTGGCTATAGTCTTCCACAAAATGGTAAATGCTGAGATCTTCAGGACCACCTTTAAGACTCCAGGAAAGAACTCTGGTTCAAAAATATATAATTTCTCAACTATGTAAAATATAAGGATGCAATATGAATTATATGTGGGGCTTCATGAACCTAAAACAACAGAGTCAGCTGCACTATGAGCCAGCTTGTCAGGAAAATGCAAAGGCAGGCAGATTCCTGAGTTCAAGGTCAGCCTGGGACAGATCTAGTTTGGGCTACTTGTGGTGGAAATGGTGATCTCAGGACCAGATCTCACCCAACTAGCTCATTATCTATACTTGCAAAGGCAGGCAGATTCCTGAGTTCAAGATCAGCCTGGGACAGATCTAGTTTGGGCTACTTGTGGTGGAAATGGTGATCTCAGGACCAGATCTCACCCAACTAGCTCATTATCTATACTTACAAAGGCAGACAGATTTCTGGATTCATTTGCAATGTTTAAAAAAAAAAATGTGCTTACTGTCTGCTTTCTAAAAATCAGGGGTCTGAAGTCTTGGGATGATGATTCATCAGATAATCAGAAGGGAATCTGGAGTAATGACTGAATTGATAAGTAAATAAAAGACTGGGCTTTTGATCTTCGTGAAATGATCCATCCTGAGAGTTTTTAGAATTGCAAGAAAAAGATGCCTTGGGCATTCTGAAAGCTGTCTATGTCTAGAGCATAGGCAGTCAGCTAATAATCCATGATTTGATTTCAAGTCTTCCTTCGCTGCTCTCAAACACCCCTTCTCTCAGGACCCCCTCTCCAAGCCGAGGCTGGTCCTTGGCACTGCCTGATTGCAGCCCCCAGCTAAAAGCTTTATTTTTTAACTAAGTTGCCTTAGTCATGATATCTCGGTCCATAGAACAGTAACTATGACAATGAGGAAAATTCTTCAACAATGACCTTCAACAAAGCAGCACTTATCTCCAACCATGATTCACAGACCCACTATTGTTTCAACCAAGGAACTGAAAGATGTTTAAACTTCTTCCATCTTTCCCTCTCTGGGAACCACAGTGGCAGGCTCTCACATTGTGATTCTAACTAATCAGCAGCCATCAAAGGTTTCCTCAAGTCCAACCTTGGAGACCAAAGGGAAAGCAGGAGGAGCTCAATAGATGGATGTGTTTGTAATTCCATTGAAAGACCAAAAAAACTAGTGGACATTGATTTGGATGTTTTAAAAGTACCCTGTTCTGGCTTTTCCTGGTATTTTGCCTAGAACACGGAATTCTCATAACTCTTACCTTTTCTTTCCCCTCATATGTCCTTCCAGCCATTAGTCAAAGACTCCCCTTCTCCCTACCATTTGGCAATTATACAAATTAAAACACTGGTGCACTACTGGGGTCTTTTAGATAGACTCACAGGAGGAACAACTCAACTGCCACTGGTAGGATTACTGCCACTGGTAGGATTACCTCTGAGGAATAATGAGAAATGGACAATAAATACTGAGCAGCATCTCATGTCAGAGACCCAGAACAGGATAGTTTCCAAAATAGCCTTAGCTCTCTGGGAGAAGTCTGATTTCTTCTCTCCTTGTAAATGAGCAGCCTCGGCTATTTGTGAGAGTGGGGCCTACAACCCCAGCCCCAGCATTGATCCCGTCTATGAAGAGTTTTGGAACAGGTTCTCTACTTTTCATGGTAAAAGTGGATTATATCTATTGTCCAGCTTCAGACCAGCACCCAAAGAATTTTAAGGCTACCTCTTTGGAAGAAGAGATGTTTTAGTAAAGAATAAACACTACCTCTAGGTGGAGACATGCCTTTTAAGAGAGTCCTCCATTTGGGAGTCCTCCATTAAGAGAGTTAGGCAGGTCCATGAACTAACCCATGGTCACTCCTACTGAAGGCGGGGCCACCTGCAGGACGCCCTTTACACCTTAAACCATGCAAAAGAGACATGAAGAATGATTCGCTCTTTAATGAGATAATTCACTTTCCTTTACAGAATCCTAGCTCACCAGTGAAGTAGTTCAGAGAGTGCACCCATGTGCTTTTTAAGTTGACTCAAATGTTTCATTAAAGAGTAATTTTTCTTTCCTTCTTTCTATCTTAATAAATTAACATAATTAAAGATAAGTTAAATCAAGAAATTAAGATAAATTTCTATCTTAATAAATTTTTTCCAAGAAAAGGAGGAAGACAAAAAAGAGGAGGGTCAGGGGAGAAGGAGATAGGGAAGAACAAAGCAGCAAAAGCTCAAAGGCATAAAAATTTCTCTGAAATCCAGATTTATATCTATACTACTTCCTTTTAAACGCACTGGCTACCTTCCTAATTACATACACAAGCACAACTTAAATTAGCACTGATTAATAATAGTAATATTTCTTATCTGTAAATAAATTTTGTCCTAAATAAGAATATTAAAAAAAGAGATGATTCAATTGTGTGTGTGTGTATATATAATTAAATATTATAATAGGATCATATTAATTTTCAAAAGGTACAAAAATAATTAGTCTAAATGAAAATATGTAATTAGAAAAGTGTTTGCTATTTTTGATGTTTTGGTATTGCATCACACATATACATGTGCTGATATTGTATCATATATACATACATACTTGTGCTGGAGTTGAGTCATACACATATGCATTTTCCCTTTCTCGTCTTGCTGAAATTATAAAATTGTAAGAAAATATAGCATATCCCTAAAACCTTTTAATGCAGAAGAAGTTCTCTGGATGACAGTTTTTCTGTCCTATAAGTCCCCAGTGCAAGTTCAAGGACTCATTCACTGGGGCAGAGAATAAGAAAGGACCATGAAATGATGATTGAGGTTATTCTGAGAGACCACAAAAGAACTGATTGGTCCATTTGTAGATGTTGTGATTAAAAGTTGCTACTGTACCCACATCCTGCTGATATCCTTCACAGCAGTCACCATGTCTTAAGCCATGGGAGAAAACAGTCAACTTAACTTCTCTTTAAAAATTATCTTTTATGCAGACTTTCCAACTCACTCAATAGGGTTGTACCTACCATTTACTGCTAAACTATTTAGATACTAGCTGTATCTACTTGGATGCATTTTCTTTTATATTCTGGATGTTCTTAATTTATATTTCCTACTATCTAGTCTTAGTCAGAATTACCTTTTCATCCCTCTTAAAATTCATAAAGATTCATACTTTTCATATAATACTGGGTGTTCTTAAACACTTCAGCTTTCCTCCAGCCTCATCCTTATCACACGTATTACCCATATGCTTTGCAAGACAACCTTGTAAACCTTCCAGCAGAGTTACCCACATCCCTCACCGCAGTCAGGGATTATCCCAGCAATACTAATTGTTTTCAGTGGCCATCCCTACAGAAGCATTTCAGCAACCTCTAGCTATGCACCCACCAGGGAAAGGGCATATTCTTAGGTCTCTAAAAGCCCTGGACCCAAGTAGCCTCCTTTTGTCCTCCCCATTTTACCTGTACTCCTATAAGTTGGCTGCTTCCTCATTCTACTGGCTATTCCTCTGTTGGGAGCAGTCATCCTTGCTATCTTTTGTTGTAAACAGTCCAGTCTTCATATCACAGGTGAAACATTACTTCTTAGAATTAAAATCCTCCTGATCTCTTTGAATAGAATGACTAAGGACCCTAAGACAACTATTCTAGCACATGATACTCTTATCCCTCAGACCCCTCCCAATCATAGTTTGTACTGTTGAGTAGGATTGCTCATCCTGTCTCTCTGCCTCATTGGAAGCAAAGACAGACATGCATTAATTGGGCTTCTGCTCTGTTAGAAGACCTGTGTTTTCAATAATTTTTTCTGTCTTAATTAATGATGCTGATAAATCTATGCAATTTTGAGATGAGATGTTATAGGATTGATAGAAAAATACTTTGAATTGGAAAACAAACACTTTTAAGTTCTTGAATTACTTTATAGATTCCGTTTCCTCTATGATTTAATGATTTTTATATTGAGTATCTTTGTGTTTATTCTCCAAGTTTCTTTTCCCTGGATATAAAATATACTTCTGTTTTTAGTTGTTATTCTTTGGAGACTTCTTTAAGTCTACCATCTTAGTATATGTTATCAGTTATATATTTTTAATATTTAAGAATATGCTAGACACTTGTCACCTGTTCCAGAGAATTATCTTTTTAAAATTTTTCTTCCAACCTATGTGTTGTTTCTATTTTCTTTTAATTCTACTTCCTATTTATTTATGCTAACTTTTTATTACATTGTGTATGTATCCCTCTAATGTGTAACAATCATTTTCAGTTTATTATTGTTTGAAAGTAGTGGACTATTAAGAAATTCCACATGAACGAGCACATTTTTCTTTTAGTAGAATCGAGAGAATTTGTTTCTATTTCCCCAAGTGTTGGTACCTTGCTACAGAAGCTATGCAAACTCTTAAAAAAGAATGTACTAAGTACACTTTAACTGCTCAGCAATGTTATACCAAGAAGCACAAATACAAAAGTAAAACTCACCATTAAGAATGCAGATTTTCATTAAACAATCTCTTTGTAATCAGGTAACAGTTGCTTATATTCTGCTATGCTTTCCATCTCTCACCTGAAGCCTCTTGGTTCAAATTTCCCAAAATGAAACCTCCAGATCTTAAGTTAGAGGGGTCAGATTCTTACCTGTGTAGGATGAAAGAGGGGATCTGAGTGTCTAACTGATCTTTGACTTTCAATGTTGGTGGGTTTCATAGAAACATCATAATATTTGAGAAGAAAATAAATGTGTGTGTGTGTGTGTGTGTGTGTGTATGTATGATGTCTGTGTGTGTGATGTGTGATATGCCTGTCTATATGTGTGTGACATGGGTGTTTAGGTATTTGTATGTCTATGTGTGTGATATGTTTGTGATGTGTCTGTGTGTTTATGTGTGTGTGGCTGTATGTGTGTGTTCATATGTATATGTTTTCATGTGTGTTTGTGTGGGGCAGGGGTGATTCTATAGGCCAGATGAGGAGCAAGAAAAGGCACTGGCTGTGTAAGCATGTTAACCTGAGTTCAATCCCTAGAGGTCATCCAAAAATTTTGGAAAAAAGAGAACTGGTTCCCCAAAGTTGTCCTCTGATCCCCACACTTGAATCATGGGCTTGTAACCTTCCCACTCCCACCCATGTACTTACATCATAATAAAACCAATATTAAGGTGACTCTGTAATTAGACTCAAGATACTATTTGAGACTAAGGTGCTTCAAAATGAGTCCCTGTGCTAGAGTCAGTTGCCACATCTAGTATATCCAGAAGACAGCTCATTCTGCATTTTTCCTTGGGTGATTCTTCTCTGACAGTAGAACAGAGTTTGCACTTAGGCTTAAGTGACTAAACAATCACAGCTGCTGTAGTTAGGAACTAGATTTGCTTGAGAATAACATGGATAAATGAGGAAAAATATATCAGTTTGGGAACACAAAGACATAAACAGTAATTCTCACTTTCTCAAGATGTTTAACTCTACCTTCTGACAACCCAGTTAGCTTAGCTGGATATATGACAGAGTTTTCATCTGGGAAAAATGAGACTGGATTGGTGAGCCCTAAGATCATTTCTGTGGTTTGTGTCCTAGGACAGGTAAACATGATGAGACTGAGCATCAAGCACATTGTAACAGTAGAAAATTACCTACTTGGTTTGCAGTAATGATTCTTCACTAAAAGACTAAGTATAGTTGCCCAAACATGAAAATAGCACAGCATGAATGTCTTAGATTCTTTTCTATCGCTGTGATAAGACATCATGACCAAAAGAAAACATTGAACTTAGGGATCACAGTTCCAAGGATTAGAGTTCATGATTATCAGGATGAGAAGCACAGCAGCAGGCAGGCAGGCATGGTATGGAATCATTAGCTAAGAACTTACATCTGATCCACAGCACAAAGCAGAAATAGCTAACTGGGAAGTCACAAGAGCTTCTCAAACAAAGCCCACCACAGTGTAACACCTCCTGCAACAAGGCCACACCTTCTAATCCTTCCCAAACAAGTCCACCAACTAGGAACCAAGTATTCAAACATATATTCATATTATACTATTTGACTTAAAAAAATCTTAAACATGGTACTAACTAAATTTATTTTTTTTATGTCTATGCATGTCAGTGTGTGTATATGAAAGTGTGCATATTATACATATGTGAAAGCTAGAAGATGGGGTTTGATTCCCTAGAACTAGAGTTATAGGTACTTGTAAGCCACTCAGCATTGATTCTGGAAAACAAACATGTATTATTTTTAAAAGTGATAGTTTCTTTTACTCTCTGAGGCATCTTCCAGCCCCAGATTTAAGGGTTTCTATGTCACATAATGTAACATGAATATTATGTTGGTTTGAATGAAAATGGCCCTCATAGGCTCATATGTTTGGACACTTGGTCCCCAGTTAGTAGAACTGTTTTGGAAGGATTGGGTGTGGTCTTGTTACAGGAAGTGTATCACTGGGGTAGGCTTTGAAGTTTGAGAAGCTCATGCCAATTCCCATTAGCTCTCTCTGCTTTGTGCTGTGGGTCAGATGTAAGCTCTCAGCTAATGCTTCCATACCATGCCTGCCTGCCTGCTGCTGTGCTTTTCATCCTGGTACTAGTCTCATCACTATTCCCAGTGCTGTGTCTAATACTCAGTTCTTTAGCAGTTTCCTTCTTAATACTGCCAGTGCTGGGTTTCTTTATACAAATGTTTATAAGAATTTTATATATGTATATATTGTTTTATTTTTTCAATATATTTACTTGATTTTTTTCAATCTAACTCAAATAACATCAAGAAACTAGGTAAAGCAGGTCTAGAATTTTTGCCCATTTTCAGGTGGCAATTGTGAAGGTCAATTTTATTGTCAACTTGACTAGAATAAGAATCACACAGGAAATATATTTCTGGTCATGTCTGTAAAAGTATTTCCATAAAAATTTAATTGAGGAGAAAAAAATCTACCCTAAATGTGAGTTACATTATCCTACAGCTCTGCTTCTCAGAGTTACTAAAAAGGAAAACAGGAGAAAGCAAGTTGAACACCTACCAACTCTCTCTACCTCTTGACTACTGACAAAATGTGACCACTTGGTACTCCCACTACCTCACTTCCTACCCAGATGGTGCTCCCACTACTATACTTCCTGCCCAGATGGTACTCCCACTACTACACTTCCTGCTTAGATGGTGCTCTCACTACCGTACTTCCTGTTCAGCTGATGCACACATTACTATACTTCCTGTCATGATGGAGTGTTTCCCATTTAAAACCAGGAGATGAAATAAGCTCTTCTGCCTGAAGGTGATTTTTCTAAGGTAACTTTGACACAACAATAAGAAAAGTAACTATGATAGCCATATAAAGAGTCTCCAAATATCTCGAAGAGAGACATTGTCAACATAAGGACCTTTCAGTCAGTACAGATTCAGTGTCTCCTGTTCCTTTCCCTATAGGAAGAATTATGAAGTGACTACACTGTAGTTACTTATAAACAGATATAGCTGAATAGTTTAGTAAAATACAAAATTGGGTGAATATTATGAACTAGTTCTGGACACAATGTCTCCTAATATTCATTCTTAATGTGAAGTCTCATTTCACACCTTAAATGCTTAAGTTTAACTCCATTTCTAAGAATTGGTAGCAGTCAAACTTACATATGTCATATTGAATTTCTCCAAGGCCCTTTCTGATGTACACAGTTAAAATAATCAGCTAGATGTGGTGGCCCATACCTTTAATCTCAGCACTTAGGAGACAGAGGTAGGCAGATCTCTGAGGTTCAGGACAGTCTGGTCTACAGAGTGAATTCCAGGACAGCCAGGCCTACACAGAGAAACTCTGCCTTGAAAAACAACAACGACAAAAATCATCCTTTCCTGGGGAGTCTATTTCCATTCACTTGGGTAGGGAAGGCAACGATAGAAAATTGACTCCATCTAAATGCAGCTTGATGGGCTTGGACATGTGGCTTAGCGGTGTAGCTTTAGCCTGCCATATGTAATGCCCCAGCACAGTAAAAACAGAAACAAAGACTAATTTAGCTGAGTGAATCAACGAGTTCATTAGGGCTACAAAATGAGTATGAGTAAGAAGGTTGTTGACAGAAATATGAAAAGCAGCATAGGAAACTTCATCACTGAGAAACCCCTCCCAACAGACAGACAACTGTAATCCTCGTGCTCTGTTCTCACCTGCCACACAGGAATATCAATGAGCCTAATCTCTTGAGAATCTCACGTTTGTAATCACAGCTGCTGTGACTCCAAGGCGCCTGTGGCTATGTCATGCTTGAAGGACAGCACTCATCCCCAGTTTGCCCACAGACATTTTTATAACTTCTGTATCTTTGTGGTCCATGGAACTTAGAATACAAACGACATTTCCATTTAGTAATTTTACCTGCCCACACTGAAGGGAAAAGTATCGGCTCAGGACCCCCATGACCAAGTTCTCTGTACAAGGGAGATTTATTTTCTCCAGAGGGATGAAAAGACATGGAATAAGAAACAAAAATAGGAGGTAAAGAATGAGGAGAAGGGGAAGGGAGTAAGGGAGAGGGAGGAGAGGTATTTATTTGTCTCAGTGGAGACAGAGGTGGTACACAGGAAATGGCAGTATATAAAGGTACAAGGGGAAAGGCTGTGTTGAGACGAGATGTTTAATTTTAATTTAATTAAGGCATGTTAATTACATGAGCCAAAGGGGGCTTTTATTGCTGGACTTCAATACTTTAATTGCTGGACCTTGGTTGTCAGCCTAAGGAGAAGGAAGTGGCCAAATAAGGGAATAGATAGACCTTGGAGGCTAGCTTTAAGAATGTAATCAAGTCAGAAGGAATGAGAAGGGCAAGGCCTACCAGAGCCATGTTTTCCACACTAAAGCTAAAGAGCAAAGCAAGGAATCTTTTGTCTGATGTCTTAGTGCCCTCAACATTAAAACGGGCAGTGAGCAGTTTTAAATAGGGCCCTCTACAATGATCAATACACTGGTAGGCTGTTGTATCATGACCATGATGTATATCCCTCTACATTTCTAGCTATCTTCTTCCCTGGCACTGAAGGATCATCTTTGTTTCCTTGGTTACTACTTCTCCTAGGCTTCAGACATGTCTCCCTGAAGTGTCCATGTTGGAAATCCAGTACATTGTCACCTTCATTCTCAGCAGCCATGACCCCATCCTGAAAGCAAAGCTTGTGCTTCTCAGGAGTGAGTCACTGCAAATGCATTCTCCACAGAAGCTGCCAGAGTTGCGGGGATGTAATTTCATCAGAATTCACTGAAGCAAGCAATGAGCTGAAATGTATCATTTATCCCACTTCCTGTGAATAATTCCCAGCCCTAACTTAGATCCTTGAAAATCACATCCTTTCTATAATGAAATGGAAAACAGGGGATAAAATTATAAAGGAAAACTCGATGTTTTCATTCTGAGATCGCCTAACAATGAAGGGAAATATGACTTACATAACTGACCTGTATAGATATCTGGAGGATAAAATGACTTAACATGGATACTCCAATAGCATCACCAAGACTTTGTGTGTTCTAACTAAGCATCACTGTGCTGTGCTAAACAAATTCTCATGTTCAACTTCCCACTGTAACTACCGTGGTTCCCTATACCTTACCAGTAAAAGAAATACCTATGTGGTTTATAAAACTCTCATCCTCATGTCCCAGCACAAGTTTTCCTCATCTCTCTGGCCTTGCCTGGGTCACTTCCACCTCCTGGTAGCTCTCTATGGAGAATAATTTCCAAGTTCAATTCAACTACATTCAAAACATATTAAACGAGATGAATGAATGAAATGAGGATCTAATCACTCCTAAGAATGATTGGGGAGAAGATATTTATTGTAGATAGGAGAGAGAGAACAGCCAGGGCACCTAAAAGAATCCAGACTGAACACAGCCAACAGGATAGACAGAACATAAGAGGAGGTGGTGGAGGCAGGGGGCAAAGAGAAAAGAGAGGGGCAAGAGAGGGTACCCAGAAAGGGAGAAGAAACTAAGAGGCTAAGAGAATCAAGAGAGCCAAGAACTAAGAGAGAACATAGGCAAAATGGCTGAGGTCTATAGGAATCAGAAACTGGGGAAAAGAAGCAGAGCTCAGGGACCAGAGAGATTTAGGGTAGGGTGTGGCAGGGGTGTGAGAGACTGGTGGCCAGAGTCCACTTTGGCATGTTAATAGGCCATTTGCTTTGGGTTTCTTCAGGCATCTAACAATGACCATTTCCCAAAGGGTCTTTTGTGAGCTGTGCATTCAGTGCCAGGTAAGAGCAGTGATGACTTTTAAAGAGGTTTTAGAAATAGAAGTGTAAGAGAACACCACCAGTCAAAGATTTTTTTTTCCTTGAAACTTGCTTAGTTTTATATAAACGTATACATATTTGGTGGAAAGTAATGCACTCTTTTTTCCTATAGACTGCAGTAGAATGTTTAAAGGGCACATTTGGAGTAGGAGAGGCAAGTCATCCCAAGAAAAGCCACAGTACTGATTAGGAGTGAATTCTGGGAGCTCCACAAATAAATATACTCTACATGGTATGAATATGCTACCCACTGATTTATAATCTTTCTAATATGCAAATGATTTGTTCGCTCTTGACTAACTATATTTTGAATATGAGTAATAGCAGTTTGACAAATGTCTTCTGTACCTTTAGGAAAGCAATATTTTAAAGGCCATTTAAATCTATCTTCTTTGTCACCATAAGTAGAAAGTATTCTTTTTTCCACCTAATGAGCTTATTCCATCCATGATGTGGAGTGAGACCATCATAGCTAAAGTCTTCCTGTATACTCAAACAACACTGTATGTTCAACAAATCTGTATGGACAGATTTCTCCATTTCTGGGCAGTGCTTTCTTGGATAAAGAAGGAAGCAAGTCAGACCACATAAGAACTGCCATACATGAGGCTATACCGCACTGTCAATCAGCCCCAAACTCTTGAAAGAATTCCAAGTTCACTCTGGTTTAGTTTCTTTAAATATTAAAGGAATGAAATTGGTGAAGTTGATGCCTAAAAGACCTCTATGTAAGATATTTTGGTAACAGGAAGTTGAGCAGAGTTGTTCAGGTGCATCATCATCATCATCATCATCATCATCATCATCACACATTTTTGTGATTTATCATTTTATATCACAGCAGACAAAAAGAAAGTGACTGACTGCAGTGAACAAAACAAAACACATCCACGTGGGAAATGCATAGTAGGCCAGGTAAAACTGTCCAGAAGGTTCCCCTTATTGTAACTTTTATTCACAGTGGCTCCTGCTTCCTTCTCTGTACCCTGTCTGTGCATTTTGCATAACCCTCATCTTTTGTTTGTTAATTATCAAGTGTGGTCTTCTTGCCTATTCCTATTTTTCTCTTCTGAAGTGATAATTTCAGGAGCCTAGAATTCTAAGAGCTGGAAAACAGACAGAATCTCTGTCATGTTAACTCAGATATCTTCTCAGGATACTTATATCCTTGTTTTCAACAAACTAGGGACAAGACAAAAGCCTCCCAGAATCATGTTTGTTAATCAAATTAACATCCACGCAGAATCTAGCACACTGAGTGCTGTTAAGTGCTCAGTAAGAGGAGGAAATGTCAATAAATATGTGGTAAATAAAGTTTACTTTCATCTGCAACTAAAGAAGTACAGATAGCACAGTAATGCACTGCATCTCACCAGTAATCTCAGCAAAGGTGAATGCTGGTCATTGTGTTCAAAATTCTAAGCATGAAATATGAACATACAGACATTCATATAAGTGGTATCAGGAAAAGTAGAGTTGTTAAGTAAATATAATCATTCCATGTTGAGGCAAAAGCAATTAACAGGAATATACAGGAAATACATTTAGATCCTCCAAGACTACATCCTTGACAAACTATCCAAAGGGCCCAATTCTGTTCCCCATATAATATAATTTCTGGAGTTCCAGATCCATTGTTCAAACTGTAAGGAGCATTGAATCTGAACTGTGTCTCTCATGCACCAAGATTGGAGCTGTAGATTTTAGTGAATATAAACCAAGAACTCATTTTATAAAATAGATTAGCTTATTGAGAAGACTCTATATTAGAGAAGACAGCCTCCTCACTACAAAAAGTACAAGCCCAGAAATAAGCAGCTGGTAAGAGGTGTCGAGCCACCCATGAGGAAGAACACACAGACTACTGGGGAAGAAGCATTTTCTGAGAAAGACAGAATCTGTTGTAGTCTTCTGCGGGATACTTGCAGTGGTCCCTAAATAAACCAAGAAACACATTTAACACATACGTCTGAATGCTCTAAAGGGTAAAGACACCAAAGAAAGGGTATAATAGTATTTGGAAAAGCATCTCCAAGTTCTTGCTAGTGGACCCATTCTTGGCAGTCACCCTCCATGTTCTCTATTACTCCCAAACCTTGAGACCATTTTGTGCTGTAGACACTCATGCGGGTTGCTCTATAGCCGTGACTGGTGCCCACCCTTGCTCTACTGCTCCCTCAAGTTTATCACGAGTCAGTCTCTGCAGGAATGAAATGATGAGTGTCAGTGTGCTGTGTGAGATGTGATTAAGAGCAAGTGTTGCTAGGCTCCAGACATATGAAAAGGCAGTATCCAAAAACAGAGTTACATGAACATAAGCACCGGAGCAATTTCGGTGGACTCTCTGCTATGAGACTCTGTAAAGCTGAAGGAATCTTTTGAGCTGCCCTCAGTTACAAGGATAATCTCAAGGGGATGCGCCATCGAAGACAGGTTGTTCTGACACTGCCATGTGATCAGGGGAAAGAGGGCTTTTCAGCAGGCTGTGGGGTGTCAACTGCTGAAGGCTGCCTAGCTGCAGCATATTCAAAAGAAGGGGCATCAAATCTGCAATTCTGAAGTAGAAACCTGGGTGGTAGATAGGTGCCCAGCATGTGGCCAAGTTGTTAATGAGTCATAAAGGACTCCACCCAGAGTTCTACATACACACACAAACACACACACACACACACACACATATACTGCCCCTCTCTTTGATGCTATTTCCTAAAGGCTTCAACCTAAACCTATGAATGGAAACCTAACCTAGGTGAGGCTATATGGACTGTTCTGTTTTGAATTTTGGTTTTTTCTGTTAACTACATATGGAGCACTTACCAGCTGCTTGCTTCTAGGCGTGTACTCCTTGTAGCAAGAAGGCTGTCTTCTCCAACATGGATTAGCTTCCCAATAAGCTAATCTATTTTATAAAATGAGTCCTTGGTTTATGTTCACCAAAATCTGCAGCTCCAAACTCAGCATGTGGGAGACACAACTCAGCTGCAGTGCTCCTCAGTCAGGGTTCAGTATGTGTAATGAATATATATTGTGCCCTGGGGGAGTGTTCCAACAGTTTGGGAATCTGACCACAGGTTGCTATAATGAACAAGATATTTCAGCAGACCCCACATATTGGGACTTTTGTGTGAAATGTACCAGTTTTTCAAATTTTGCCACTAATTCAAGGTTTTATTCTACTCAGTTTCTACAAGCTCTAAATTTTATGTGGGAATAAAAGTAAGGACAAGATAATACACCATAGACTATCAATGACGTACAGCCAGTCTAGCTTTTCTTTGTTGATTCTTCCCAGTATTTGATGCACAGAAACTACTCCCTCACTAAATGAAACCTGTGATGTCATAAACAAGTGCTGGGGTGAGCCCTAACATTTACAAGGACTCCAGTGTGTATATGCACTATGCCACATGTACACTTATGAAAGTAATTATTTGAAATGAAGTGCTCCATACTCATCATGTGATGAACACACAAGGAAATCTTTTATTTCTCCTCTGTCAAAGTCTCTCAGTAACTCCATCTATCTTTCAGTCATCACTTCCCATAGACAACATCTTCGTATCATGGATTCCACTTCTCTGTGATTTAATTCAGAATAACACCGTGGATTCAGAAGCGTTTGTTCAATCCTTTCACCTAGTTAGCTACTATAATACAATCATTCATAGCAGATGGCAGAAACAAGAACCAGCGGATCAAACATCCTCTGAGGAAATAGCAGTTGGCTTTAGTTTGTCAGAATCAAGCCCATTGAGCAATGGTCACTGAGAGAGAGAGAGAGAGAGAGAGAGAGAGAGAGAGAGAGAGAGAGACTTAAGTAGTGATCCAAAAGGACAATCAAAGCAGTTTCCACATGCTGTATCTTGTGACTCCTGGATTACTTCTGAGTTGGAGTGACTCAGTGGTGGACGCTTCCATTTTTCCATACCACATGCTTTTCTTGTTGTGGTTTCAAAAGTCTAAAGATTATGGGCCACGCTTAATGTCTGAATATGAGAGAAAAAAGCTTGTACAATGATGATATTTACAAAAGAGAGACTCTTTGACTGTCATGCCTGAGGAGCCATTGCATGGGCGATAGTGCATAGTTGTCTAAGGTAAGCATTGGGACCTGAGCAAATTGTTCTAGAGCTCCAACTGATCTGTTGGATAGCAGCACAGAAACCACAGTCTCTAAGCAAGCAAAAGATCTCTCAAGTGAAGCTGAGAAAATCTTCCACTCTCATAATACCCACATTGGTGGGGCCAACACTCCAACATGGGCCCCTGCCAAACAGCCAGAGAACTCAGGAAAGTAGGAAGCTAGGTCTTGCTGCTACCCCTTTGTGTTCTCCCTGGTTGTCTTTAATTCATAGTTTGCTTGTTTTTTCTTATCTTCCGTGAAAGTTTAGCCGAGTTTCTGAATAATGGAGAACCACAAAATAAAATCCCCCTAACCTAGTCATTGTAAGGAAATGTGCAGTTCAGGGAAAAAACAGGCCTATGAAGGAAAGGTCATATGCTGAGGTCAGGAAGGTGGAAAGTCAGGGAGCCCCAGGCAGAGACACAAGAGACCTCAGCAACCAACCAACAGCACCTAGAAGAACATATGCATTAAATGCACTGTAATGAAAGTCACTTGGAAAGGGCTATTGGATAAAAGTAATGGGTTATTGAAGAGAGGAACACTGCATCTTGTTTCTCAGATTTATAAAAGAAATACAGAGCTTATAGGAGAAACTGCAGACCAAGAAACTCTTTAAGATATGGTAAGATGTTTAAGATAGAAAACTCTTACAGAAGCCAGAATAAAGACACAGACACATGCATGTACAAAACAGACTTTTCAGATGAGAGTATTAGCCAGAAAGACCCCAGTGTCCCATAGTAAATCCATGATTTATTTGTTTTAGAATATATCAAAAACTCTGTCACCAATCTAGTTTGGTAGACCATAGGCTATGAATGTTTTGATCGGTTGACTTATGAAGAAAAAAAAAAAAAACTCAATGAAAACTGCAACATACTTAATCTGAATATACTTTCGAAATGGAAACACTGTTCATCTTGAAGGATGGGGATCCCACTGCAGTGAGTGAATGGCCAGCAAAAAGGAGGCACCAAGACAACATCAGTGAATTGGAGAGCTAGATTCTCTGTTCTTATGTAAAGCATAAATGATTTCTTCTTTAGGATTAGCAGGGGGGAAAGACACTTCATTCTCTGGCAAATAATATACAATCTCTCTGGAGAGGAAATTTAAAATACTTCTTTTCTTTATAGATTAAGTACATTTTAAAAATCTCACTTGAATAACTGTGGTTAAATAGAAGCAATGAGCTGTTTAATGTGAGGATAAAAGTCATCTTGCTTTTCAGAGTTTTACAAGAGGTATGTGTATCAAGTCAAATACAACTCTAGATCTGCAATCTGACAGTCTGAATATGGCTTAAGGATTTCCTGGGAGTTATTCTGATCTCTTCTGTGCATAAAACACTCTGGAACTGAAAAAAAACTTTTTTCACTGATTTTTGGCTTTTTCACTTTGTGTTGAATCTGCCACTCTTTCTGGCCAAACGAGTAAGTGAGCATGCACCTCACTCTGAGTGTGAGGTACTAAATGAGTTTCCTTCTAAAATAGCTAAAATATTCTAAGATTACATTATTTCTGGTTTCAGTGTGATATAAAAGTTTTGTACCAAGGGTGGAGTAATCTAAGTAGAGCTGAGATTTCTCACAAGAATGCTGACTGGGTCCCAGAGGACTTGTTTGGGTATCAACCTGATTTCTTGGAATGGGTTCCTCCCAATCATTAAGAACATGTGCAAGTTGCATACAATTTTATAAAAACATGAATACTTTTGTTTCCAGCAGGAAAAAACAAACATACCAAAGTATTTTTTCTTAATTTTTTAAAAAGATATCAAGGAAAAAGTAGAAGCAGTAACAAAAGTAAAGTAAAAACAATAAATTGAATTATAGTCTTCATCTGCTGAACCCATTTCGCTGAACAAGACAAAAGTTTCTAAGAGCTAACACACGCAGCCCCGTCCATCTCCCAAAGATGTTTAAAACATGGCAAACAAACGAAGGCATGAAATGTTGGTTTTACAAGGTCAGAATATAGCTGCTTTTAAGGGCAACGTGTTTAAGTTAAGCCCACTTTTTGATTCATTGTTGTTTGTTTGTTTGTTTTTTCTGGAGCTATGATCTCCGTTCGGGTTTTTACAGGATGGATATTATGTATATTTGGTGGTTGTGGCAGCATGTTTCCCGTAACTGGGAGTCCAAAGAAATTAATTAATTTAATTCCTTGACATGTGCCCAAGACTAACATTGTTTTGAGGCAAATGATTGCTGCCTCTGTACAAAGATGCAAGAATCATTATGGTTCACTTCAAAGCTGCACAAAGTTATCTTCTGTGTGGCAAAATCAGATACCATTTTTTTTCCACATTCGTTCAGCCATGTGATCCTGAAGGCTTATTTACTAATCTTCTTCTGGCCTTAATATTGGTATTATAGACCGTTAAATAAAATTCCCTAAAATTCATGCTCACCCAAAACATCCAAATGTGATTTTATTTGAAAACAGCCTTTAAGAGGTAATTTATTGAGGGCCTTAAAGTGTAATCATGTTGCCTAGCAGTAGACCTTAAATCCAAGCATACACGTAGTATTAAGAGACACAGAAATGCCCAAATAAGTGTGCCACATGAAAATAAGGGACAAAGAGCAAACACTGAAGTGACATGTCTTTAAGCCAAAGAATCCCTGTTCTGTGGCTGGGACCATGTAGTTTGTCTAAAAGCCCTGGTGGCAAAGTTACAGACCCCAACTTGGCATCATTGGAGTGATGGAAGCTGTTAAAGGTAGGGCCAAGTAGAGTTAGTTCTTCAGTCACAGAGGAATGTCTTTGAAGGGCACAGTCAGATACTCCCTCCTTTACTTCTGTCCCAGCCATAAGATGGACAGCTTTGGTTAATCCTTCTCTACCCTAATGACTGTCATGGGCCAAACGGAAGCCTCAAGAAGTTGGGAGCCAAAATTAACCTTTTCACATTCTAAAATAATTATTTCCAGTGCATGTAACAATAACAAGAAGCTGAGAATCTAAACAGAGAGGAAGAAATATGCAGCAAAAATACAAAATTATATTTCAAAAAGCATACAGCCACATACGAAAGTATGCAGTCAAATGTGTGAATCAGAATGCCAATAAACACCTGCCTGGTTCTATCAGTTATTGCAGCAGATGTAAGTCTGTTTGGAAATATAAGTGGATGAGATGGAGAAAAAGTGTTCATTAGATAAAAAAGCTCAAGTGAATCTCAGTGATACATACTTTCACAGCAGGTCCTGAAACTGTATCCAGAGACATATGTCTCAGCTAACACTGGGATCCATATGTTAAGTAGGAAATGGATGGAGCCCAAACTGGAGATTAGAGGATGGGACTTTTGTCATAAATGTTTCAATAAATCAATAGATTCATATAATATACACATTTAAAGATGGTTACTCTTTAAAAGCTCAAGTTACATGTCTAAAACTAATAGTTGCTATGATCCTTTAGCTTTTCTTCTGGGACATGCCTTAGGCTTTTGTCCTTGAGTTAACAGTATTCACAATATTCTATTATTTATTCTTTGTTATTTAATCTGTTATTATATTTCAGCTTGAATCACTGTCATATATTTTGTCATAGCACATGAACTGGTTACATCCTGATTCAGTAAATTATTCCCATAAATTAAATTTGTTCTTTTTTTTCATCATAAATATTTCTGTAATGAGCTCTTTGTATATACCTTTATTGAGTGTTTCTTTGGAGTAAGTTCCTAAAGAATAGAAGCACAATGTCAAATAATTTCTCTAAGGTTTACAGCAGGTAATATTAAACTGTTTTCTAAGAACTACATAGGTTTGCCTTTCATGTACCAGCTTTATGGAAAACAGCGTTAAGTTGATGTATTTGTAATATTGGTGCTAATTTACAAGTTGTTAACAAGCTGCATGGTTGTGGAAATTCTTCTTCCCTTAGACATTAGTAAGGTCAAAGTTTATTAATAATAGCTATACTGGATTACACATTTAAACAATAATTTTCTTTTCCTATGTGAAATGTAGAAATAAGCTACTTCAGTATGTATCCTAACAGCAATGACCCTGAAGAAAGAGAAAGAAGACGAGGAGGAGTAAGAGGAGAAGGAGGTGATGCAGGAGGAGGAGGAGGAGGAGGGGGTAGGAATTCCTTGGTTTGTGCCAGTATCCAACATAGTCTACAAGTCAATAATTACTGATACTCGGGACAATTTTTTTTTTTGGAGACAGTCCCTGTAATAGGGTGTTTTGATACTCTAAATATATAGAGAGGAGTTAAATAATTATTTTCTGTACAATATTTAATTCTGAAATAGTTCTATGTACTTGAGTCAGAAAATAAGACAAAGGTAATATTGATTTCATAATTCAGTCTTATTATTGGTATTGGCTTTGTCTGAATTCTCTAGGACATTTTAATGCCACTATAGAATTGGACCTAAATGCAAACTACCCTTAAAGGAGTTGATCAGTTACAAAGCATTGTCACACTCCCCTAGCAGAGACCATATTTCCTGACTGTCCCTTCATGTGGGTTTGGAGTAAGACATCTCTTTATCAGGTTCATTGCAGCTATAATATTTCTCTCTGATTTGAGCAAAGCCTATTCATCTGATTTTTGTTTGCCATAATTCAAAATAGCCATATATACCCACCAAAGGCATGTCACACTAAGGACTATTTCTAGATGTCCCAGATTATTTGTTCTTGTTGTTTGTGTTAAACCAAATGGAAAATGTTACGTGGCTAAAATAGATGTCACGAAATTGAGTTTCAGAACTGAAAAAAATTAATAATTATATTAAGCGTTAATGTTAGTTATTTTAAATTTATTTTCATGCTTTTTCTTTTATGTTTTAGAGTAGATTGATAACAAAGGGTCCGTATAACACTAGAAAGAAGGCAAGTTCTATACCAAGTATGTAATTTGCAAAAGTTAATCTCTTACTTTTGTTTGAACAGACTGTAGGTATTTGTTTTGTTTTTTTCAAATAAAGCTGAAATGCCGTTAGGTGGAATTGTCAGGTATGAAAGAATCTATAAAGATTTTGTTCTGCAGAGTGCAGTCACCAGAAAGGTCACCTCCAGTATGTCATATGTTTGCTTTTCCAAAAATATATCTTTCATGTCAACTTCCCATTTTATCATTGTTATTTATAGCTAGAAGTTAGAAATATTACAGTAAACAATAAATCATGAAGTACCTAAATGCATGTTTACTACAAAATAAAAGAAGCAGTGCACACAGGGGAAAGCAGGAAGATGGACAGGAGGAAAAAAGGAAGGAAGATTAAAGACATAATGTGGAATAGCAAAATTCCTGAAGATATGGTAAATATTAACCCATCTCTGGTTGTAGGGAAAAAGAACTAATTGAGTCAGTTAATATAGTACACAAAAAAAGAGATCTGTATCTCATCATTTTAAAAAAATGGTAAAAGGTAAAAGACCAAAAATAGGAGAAAAAACAAAAAAACAAATGGAATCATATATAATCATAGTTAACAATTATCATATGCAAAGTTCCTATGTGAACTGTTAAGAAACTCTCAAAGGCCCAGAGTGCAGACATCAGAAAAGAAGGCTTTTGTTCGATTATAAATTCTAATTTTAGTTTCAACCTAAAACATGAAAGCGAAAACAGTGAAATTTCACATCTTACCCATCAAATTTCTGAAGATTTGGCAACTGCATAGTAGAATGTAAGAAAAAACCACCGTGCTGCTGAATGTATCAGCTGGCACACCCTGCTGGGATAGCAGGTCTTAAATATGCACCAAATGTCTTAAAAATAGTCAGACCACTTGATGAGACTTCTCTCTCAGCATTATGAATGCAGAAAGAAAAATCCAATTTATGAACAAATATGTATGTGAAGATGCAGTAACAAGCATTGCATCATTTTATGACAGCAAGCCTGATAACCCCACTTAGATTTTTTGTGACTGTGCATTTATATAAGATTAATCTTCTTTGTAAATATGTCATTTGTAAGTAATATATATATATATATATATATATATATCCATTTAATTTATTTGCCTCACATATATGTATAATTATGTGCAAAGAAGTATTAAAGGCTAATCAAATTTATTTTTACAACTTCAATAACATATTGGCTAAGTAATCAGAAATTTAAAAAAACATTTAAAATGAAAATATTAATTTTATATTGTTCACTCATTTTCGAACATACTTCTAATTACATAAAGAATGCAAACTCGAGGGAGTGTGGACAAGCCTGTGAGTGGAGGCAAGACACGCCACTGCTCAGCAGAACCCACCATGAATCTGCAGAACACTGAGACAGAAGAACAGCCTGGGACATGAGTCTTCTGGTTTATGCCTGTGGTCTGTGACACATGGCTCCATAAACAAATAGCACAGGGAAAGAGCCACCCTCCCAGGAGTGTGGACAAGCCTATGATCACGGGTAAGGTCAGCACCTCTGCTCAGAGAGACCCGTCCAGAACCCTCAGGACACAGGGGACTGAGGACTCCATACTCAGTGCCAGGAGAGAGCTGGCCTTCCAGGAATGCTGACGCACCTTTGAGAACAGGAAGACCACCACATCTGTTCAAATTCCTCAGTCAAGACAGACCCTTGCAAAGCCATCAAGACACAGGAACCAAGAAACTGCTGGGAAGAGGATCCTTCTGGTTTCTGTCTACACCCCAGAGCTGACCCTGTACCACAGCTCTCCAAACCCAAATTGCTCTCAGAGAGGTGGTCTCCAAGGAGTACTGATTAAACAGGCTTGCAGGAGGGACAAGCCACAGTCAGAGAGAGCAAGACCAGCTAACTCCAGAGATAACAAGATGGCAAAAGGCAAAGAATATAAGGAACAGAAACCAAGGCAACTTGGCATCATCAGAACCCAGCTCTCCCACCACAGTGAGCCCTGGATATCCCAACACAACAGAAAAGCAAGATTCAGATTTAAAATCACTTCTCATGATGATGATAAAAGACTTTAAGAAGGAAATAAATAATTCCCTTAGAGAAATACAAGAGAAGACAGGTAAACAACTAGAAGCCCTTAAAGAGGAAATACAGGAAAACACAATCAAACAGGAAAAGGATCCAGGATCTAAAAATAGAAATAGAAACAATAAAGACATCACAAAAGGAGACAACCCTGGAGATAGAAACCCTAGGAAATAGATCAGGAGTCATAGATGCAAGCATCACCAGTAGAACACAAGAGATAAAAGAGAGAATATCAGGTACAGAAGATACCATAGAAAATATTGACACATCAGTCAAAGAAAATGCAAAATACAAAAGGCTCCTAACACAAAACATCCAGGAAATTTAGAACACATGAGAAGACCAAACCTAAGGAAAATAGGTATTGAAGAGAGTGAAGATTCCCAACTTAAAGGGCCAGTAAATATCTTCAACAAAATCATAGAAGAAAACTTCCCTAACCTAAATATTTAAGAAGCCTACAGAACCCCAAATATACTGGACCAGAAAAGAAATTGCCCCATCACATAATAGTCTAAACACCAAACGCACAAAACAAGGAAAGAATATTAAGAGCAGTAAGGGAAAAAGGTCAAGTAACATATAAAGGCAGACCTATCAGAATTACACCAGACTTCTCACCAGAGACTATGGAAGCTAGAAGATCCTGGACAAATATCATATAGACAGAATAAGAATACAAGTGCCAGCCCAGGCTGTTATACCCAACAAAACTCTCAATTAATATACATTATGAAACCAATATATTCCATGACAAAACCAAATTTACACAATATCTTTCCACAAACCCAGCTTTACCAAGGATAATAGATGGAAAACACCAACACAAGGAGGGAAACTACAGCCTAGAAAAAGCAAGAAAGTAATCTTTCAACAAACCCAAAAGAAGATAGCCACACAAACATAAAAATAACATTGAAAATAACAGGAAGCAACAATCACTATTCCTTAATGTCTCTTAACATCAATGGACTCAATTCCCCAATAAAAAGACATAGACTAACAGACTGGATACATAAACAGGACACAGCATTTTGCTTCATCCAGGAAATGCACCTCATGGTTAAAGACAAACACTACCTAAGAGTAAAGGGCTGGAAAACAATTTTCCAGGCAAACGGTCCCAAGAAACAGGCAGGAGTAGCCATTCTAATATGAGATAAAATCGACGTTCACCCAGAAGTCATCAAAAAAGATAAGAAAGGACACTTCATCTTCATCAAAGGAAAAATCTACCAAGAAGAACTTTCAATTCAGAAGAACTATGATCCAAATGAAAGGGCAACCACATTCATAAAAGAAACTTTACTAAATTTCAAAGCACACATTGCACCCACATAACAATAGTGAAAGGCTTCAACAAACGACTCTCATCAATGGACAGATCTTGGAAACACAAACTAAACAAAAACACAGTGAAACTAACAGTTGTTATGGACCAAATGGATTTAATGGATATCTATAGAACATTTCATCCTACATCAAAAGAATATACCTTCTTCTCAGCACCTCATGGTATCGTCTCGAAAATTGAACATATAATTGTTCACAAAACAAATCTCAACAGATATAAGAAGATTGAAATAATCCCATGCCTCCTATCAGATCACTACAGATTAAGGCTGGTCTTCAATGGCAACAAAAACAACAGTAAGCCCACATATACATTGAAGCTGACCAATGTTCTACTCAATGATAACTTGGTCAAGGAAGAAATAAAGAAAGAAATTAAAGGCTTCCTAGAATTGAATGAAAATGAAACTACAACTTACCCAAACTTATGGGATACAGTGAAAGCAGTGTTAAGAGGAAAACACATAGCTCTGAATGCCTCAAAAAGAAACTGGAGAGAGCATACACTAGCAGCTTAACAGCACACCTGAAAGCTCTAGAACTAAAAGCAGCTAATACACCCAAGAGGAGTAGAAGGCAAGAAATAATCAGACTCAGGGCTGAAATCAACCAAGTAGAAACAAAAAGAACTATACAAAGAATCAACAAAACCAGGAGATGTTTCTTTGAGAAAATCAACAAGAAAGATAAACTCTTAGCCAGACTAACCAGAGGACATAGAGACAGTATCCAAATTAACAAAATTGGAAATGAAAAGGGTCATATAACAACAGAATCTTAGGAATTTCAAAGAATAATCAGACCTACTACAAAAGCCTATACTCAACAAAATTGGAAAATCTGGATGAAATGGACAATTTGTACACAGATACCAAATAACAAAATTAAGTCAGGATCAGATAAACCATCTAAAAAGTCTCATAAGCCCTAAAAAAATAGAAGCAGTCATTAAAAGTCTCCCAACCAAAAAAAGCCCAGGACCAGATGGGTTTAGTACAGAATTCTATCAAACCTTCAAAGAAGACCTAATACCAATACTCTTCAAATTATTCTACAAAATAGAAACAGAAGCAACCCTACCCATTTCATTCTATAACACCACAGTTACACTGATACCAAAACCTCACAAGGACTCAACAAAGAAAGAAAACTACAGACCAATTTCCCTTATGAATATCAATGCAAAAATACTCAATAAAATTCTCACAAACCAAATCCAAGAACACATCAAAGCTATCATTCATCATGTTCAAGTAGGTTTCATCCCAGGGATGCAGTGATGGTTCAATACCCAGAAATCCATCAATATAATGCACTACATTAACAAACTCAAAGGAAAAAAACACATGTTCCTTTCATTAGATCCTGAAAAAACATTTGACAATATTCAACATCTCTTCATGATTAAAGTCTTGGAAAGATCAGGAATTCAAGGCCTATACCTAAACATAGTAAAAGCAATATACAGCAAACAAGTAGCCAACATCAAACTAAATGGGGAGAAACTTGATGCATTCCCAATAAAATCAGGAACTAGACAAGGCTGTCCAGTCTCTCCCTATCTATTCAATATAGTACTTGAAGTTCTAGCTAGAGCAATTAGACAACAAAAGGAGGTCAAAGGGATACAAATTGGAAAGGAAGAAATCAAAATGTCACTATTTGCAGATGATATGATGGTATACTTAAGTAACTCAAAAACTCTACCAGAGATCTGCTACAGCTGATAAACAACTTCAGGAAAGTGGCCGGATATAAAATTAACTCAAACAAATCAGTAACCTTCCTATACTCAAAGGATAAACAGGCTGAGAAAGAAATTAAGCAAATGACACCTTTCACAATAGTCACAAACATTATAAAGTATCTTGGTGTGACTCTAACCAAACAAGTGACAGATCTGTATGACAAGAACTCCAAGTCTCTGAAGAAAGAAATCAAAGAACTCAGAAGATGCAAAGACCTCCCATCCTCATGGATTGGCAGGATTAATATAGTAAAAATGGCCACCTTTCCAAAAGCAATCTACAGATTCAATGCAATCCCCATCAAAATTCCAACACAATTCTTCATAGACTTAGAAAGAGCAATCCTCAAATTCATTTGGAATAACAAAAAACACAGGATAGCAAAAACTATTCTCAACAATAAAAGAACTTCTGGGGGAATCAGCATCCCTGACCTCAAGCTGTATAACAGAGCAGTAGTGATAAAAACTGCATGGCATTGGTACAGTGACAGGTAGATCAATGGAATAGAACTGAAGACCCAGAAATGAACCCACACATCTATGGTCACTTGATCTTTGACAAAGGTGCTAAAAGCATCTAGTGGAAAAAAGACAGCATTTTCAACAAGTGGTGCTGGTTCAACTGGTGGTCAACATGTGGAAGAATGCAAATTGATCCATTCCTAGCTCCCTGTACAAAGCTCAAGTCCAAGTGTATCAAGGACCTCCACATAAAACCAGATACACTGAATCTAACAGAAGAGAAAGTGGGGAAAATCTTGAACACATGGGCACAGGGGAAAAGTTCCTGAACAGAACACCAATGGTTTATGCTCTAAGATCAAGAATCGACAAATGGGACCTCATAAAATTGCAAAGCTTCTGTAAGGCAAAGGACACTGTAAATACGACAAAATGGCTACCAACAGATTGGGAAAAGATCTTTACCAATCCTCTATCTAATAGAGGGATAATATCCAATATATACAAAGAATTCAAGGAGTTAGACTCCAGAGATCTAAATAAACCTATCAAAAAATGGGGAACAGAGTTAAACAGAAAATTCTCAACTAAGGAAACTCGAATGGCTGAGAAGCACCTAAAGAAATATTCAACATCCTTAGTCATCAAGGAAATGAAAATCAAAACAATCCTGAGATTCCACCTCACACCTGTCAGAATGGCTAAGATCAAAAAATCAGGTAACAGCAGATGTTGGTGGGGATGTGGAGAAAGAGGAACACTCCTCCATTGCGGGTGGGATTGCATGCTGGTACAACCTCTCTGAAAATCAGTTTGGCAGACCCTCAGAAAATTGGACCTAATGCTTCCTGAGGATCCAGCTATACCATTCCTGGGCGTATACCCAGAAGATGCTCCAACATCTAATAAGGACACATATTCCACTATGTTCATAGCAGCCATATTTATAATACCCAGAAGTTGGAAACAACCAAGATGTCCCTCAACAGAGTAATGGATACAGAAAATATGGTACATTTACACAATGGAATACTACTCAGCTATTAAAAACATTGACTTCATGAAATTTGCAGGCAAATGAATGGGACTTGAGAATATTATCCTGAGTGAGGTAACTCAGTCACAAAATAACGAACATGGTATGTACTCACTGATAAGCAGATAGTAGGCCAATAGTTCGGAACACCCATGATTCAATTCACAGCAACTGTTGGACTGAGTGTTGCTTCCCAGATGGAGGAGTTGAAGAAGGGACTGAAGCAGCTGAGGGAGTTTGCAGCCCCATGGAGAGGGAGCAACCGTGGCAACCAGTCAGTCCCCCTGGTGCTCCCAGAGCCTGGACCACCAACCAAAGAATGCATATGGAGTGGCCCATGGTGCTGGCCACACATGTGGCAGAGGAGTGTCTTGTTTGCCATCAATGAGAGGAGAGGCCCTTGGGTCTGAGAGTGTTAGAAGACCCAGTATAGGGGAATGCCAGGGAGGGAAGATGGAAGTGGGTGGGTAGGGGAATACCCTCATAGAGGCAGGAGGAGCAGGGATGGGATTGGTGGGACTGGGGTTTTCCAAAGGGGAGACCTGGAAAGGGGAAAACATTTGAAATATATATAAAGTATTAAAAGTTTAAAAAAAAAAAAAGAACACAAACTCTTACCTTTCCCGAAGACTTAAAAATTTATAATTCTTTAAATTTAAAAATTTAAAAATTTATGAGAGCAAATTTTTCTAACCAACTGGAGGCATACTATGTATGATTCTGCATGAGGTGATCTCCTATAATTTCTCCTCATTTTTGTCTTCTTTGCCTTTTCCCTTTAGATCAGAATACTATGATTTCCCTTCACATCAGGATACTCGAATGATTCTATTGTGTACTTTAGTAAAACCCTTTGCTTTCTTCATCACTAATATGAGGTTGAGTTTGGTCAACAAGCTTACAGTCAAGTAAATTACCTCTCTCTGTAGGACAGAGACCTAGAACTGCTGGAAAAAGAAATTCTCTCTAACCTGCAAGATGGAGGCATATCTCTTCCTCCCTTGCTTACCCTTCGACCTTTTAATTATGGAATCAAATTAAAAGTATTTTTAAAGGCCTTCTGTAATTAAATATTTGTATCTTAAGCTTGTTGCAGTTTTATGTGGTTTCCTGTTACACAAATGTGAACAATTATGAGGTCTTCTTGCAACCGAGTCTATACTACTTCAGTTTTGGAACAAATAAGCCTTTCAGCTTCCAAATCACTTAGTCATCCTTCCATTTGACCTCTCAGTACATCTCAGAATCAAAAGAAAAAAAAATCAAAGGACCTTCACAACCCTAAATTCAAAAAAAGCATCGGAGAGCAGATTTTATACAAAATATTTCCCGCAGGCTAAAGGGTGAGATCACACAAGCTTTCTCTAGTTCCTTGGAAACTTAATTCTTTGTCTTGCACTTTCTCATAGACCAGAGCTCAGGCTTTGAATGATGATGCTCTCCAGGGGGGGCAGATTGGAGCTAGAGTGCCCATTAAACCCCCAGATGTGGACATTTCTGAAGTTAGTGATAAATGGTACCTTCCTATATTAATGTGTTACTTTATTCACCATTATTATTGATCCCTAAAAGCCATTCTTTTTGCTAAAGTGCCTTAACCACTGAGGATGAAAATTCTTGAAGAGAGGACATGGTTACCTGACAACATGCTGATCAGGACCTTAGGGATTATGGGGATGTTGAGATCTGCAGGTCCAAGGCTGGCTTTTTGTGGCCCTAAACAGCCGTTTCTTACCACCTCTTACATGGTTTAACATTCCTCTGACTACTAACATGTTCTTTGGAAAATACAAGCAGATCTCCTATTTCCACCAACCCTAAGGCTAGGAATGGCATCAAATTGCATCTGAGGCGTATGACTGATATTTCTCTAATATTTTGATACTCATCTACCTTGTATTTCTATCAACATATTTGAAAAGTGTACAGGTTTGTGATTTCTTTTGTTCTATGGCTATTAAAATCTCATGAAGCTTTTACCGTAATGGAACATGAATTAGACGTAGTCAGAATCTGTGTTTCCAGTGCCATGACCACTCCTAGTTGGCTCCAGAATAAACAATCACCATCCTCTTTGAGGTGAGGATTGCCAGAGACCACAGCATTCTGATTGAACGTTCATTAGTGACCTCATAAAATGGCACTGGCAAGCCGAAAATAATTAGGAGTATTAGGTCACACAAAGCAAAATCTTGAAAATATTGTGCGTCACTACAAACCCTTCAATAAATTTCACGTATGAACAAGTAATGTAGAGAACAATCCAAAGCATGTAGACACTAGGCTCTGCTCAGAATGGAGACAATTAAGATTCTTTTAAGGGAAGCTATAACCATTAATCTTAGAGCACACATAATAATACTGTGGGAAAATGGTGGTAGTGTGGTAAAAATCCACTTTCAGTAGACCTCAGATCAGGCTCCGGAAATGTACAAATAACAGATTTTGAGAGGAGGATTGTGTTCTGGCTTAGTAGGGTCATTCTTTTTTCATCTAGTAAGGACGCACACTCCCCTTTTCTCCTCTGTTCATACTGTAGTTTTTTTTATCTTTGTGTCCCGGGATTCATGTGCTCTTACCCTCTACAATTCAGTCAAGAAACTATGAGAAGAGAGAAAAGATGCTAATAAGAAGTAATACTATATTATTTAAAGATCAAGCTACGGTACTTCTCACAGGAATATGAAGGGAACTTGCTGCCCCGTGGAGCTCCTGACACTTCTGGAAGGGTGAAGATTCATCTTCATCTCTAATTTTAGGGCTTCACACAGTAATTTCATTTTATTCTTCTCTTCTCTCTGCTTCAAGATTCTTCAATCATTCTGATTTTATTTTCACTGGGTTTTTTTGCAGTGCCAAATTCTTGCTGAAATGAAGCCCAACTGTGAGCAGTTATAGGGTATGTTGCCAGTGTGACCCTTCATCAAAACCATCTCCCTCAGCTCCACTATACTGCCATTCTTTAAGGGCCTAATGCCACCCTGGTATATTCTTTATGGGGAGGAATATTTTCACATTTGAAAGCAGGAGCAAGGAAAATCACACAGCGATGAATTCTTTGGGAATTTTAGGTTTAAAAAAAAATAGAGATGCCAAAATGTTTATAAGTTAACTGCTAATTCTCTTTACTAATTATAACTTTCAATGATAGACTTGATAATTTAAGAGACTAAGTCCAAAATTATACTATATGAGAACTATCAGGATTCCTAGAGATGGAAAATAAAAGGATACTTCAAATCTTTAAATATTGCATGGTTCCATATCAGAATGAGGGAAATTCAGGAAGAACAGGAATTAGGGACCTTCTGCTTCGCAGTGCACTGCAATCACATATGGCCACTGGTAAAATGCAGCTCCCTAACATTCCCCACCAGGGACTGATTAAGTAGGTCTCAGCAGGTTTTAGAGGCTCCTCATTTTAGTAGAACCATTCTCCCTGATTTGGATTTAGACTCTGAGTAGTGCTTGTATAGACAAACAGAACTCAGCCTCTATTCCAGGCTTAATGCTGTCTCAGAGTATTTATGCCTCACTACAAAGTCTTTGAATCTTAAGGATTCTTTAGTATAACTTAAACAGTGTTACTAACCCTTAGACCTAAGCTGACTACATTGAAATTCCAAAATGCACACTGAGTTATGGCCATGACTTTCAGAAACTAATAAGCAGAAATAGCATCCTCTCTCTGAGTACTTGCCTGCTTAACTACACCGAAGTCACGCTGCCTCTGTCTGTAGTGTTGTCTTCAGCCACTAAGGAGTAATGACTAAGATGTGATTTGTGACTCTGACTTAAAATATAGTTGGGGGCATGCAGTAGAACAGAATCTCTGACTAGTGATGAGATTTACAAGGACACTGCCACCTTCAACACACCTGGGAGCACGCACAGCAAAGCTCATGATTTAATGCCATGAAATGCATTCTGATAAAGTGGGCTGTACATCTCTGCAGTTGGAAGTGATTCTTAAAACAGAAAATCATTAAAATATTTTTACTTTATACTGAAATGTTAAAAACTTAAACTTCATCAAGGTAAAATCTAGACCTGTGTATGAAGTAAATTTCTATAAAGAGGGAAAATCCATTTCTCTACCCTAAACAGATTTCTGATTTACCTAGTAAAAGCAGAGCCACTGCCCATTCTATCTTGATCAGTCAGAAAACTCACTAGACAAAAGACTGTGCAAAATAATGAATTTTCACTATGAGAGTGGTAAATCCAACTAGACAGTAATTTTGAGATTCTGTAACTTAAATAGTTTCTTATAACTTAACTTAGCATGGCATAAAAAGGATACAACAAATCAATGGTCATTTTCATAGAAAAATAAATAAATATTTATTCCAGGAGGATGAGTAACCAGAGTTGGACTTCATTCTTCTAGGGGCTTGAACCTCTGAAGCTTTTGTTTGCTTCGTCAGTGTGAATGTCCTAGTAATTATCTAAGAGTTCAATGAAACTGTGTCCAAAAAGCAAGACTAACAAATGTGGGGAAAGGCAGAAAAGAGAGATGCACACACATGCTTGAGGAGAAAGAAAATTAGAACAGTCATGAGTTTTTGGACACAGTTTCACTGAACTCTTAGGTGATTACTTGTAGGTTCACACTGGTGAAGCAGACGAGAACTTCAAACACATTCACTCAAGACTTGGTTCCCTCAGGGCTTCCTCTGCTCTTCTCCTTCATGCCTTTGCATGCTACTCTGCTTCTCTCACAAGGAACACCAGTTATTTTATATGACAAGCTTCTTCCATGAGCCAAAGTGGCCATGAAATCCAGTGACCAGAACCCCTCCTTATCATGACATAGGACCGTGAGATTTTTGCAGATTTCCAAAATTCATGTGTGCATTTCTTTTTCCTCAGTTTAAACACCTTCTCCCCTCATGTGTAAAATTAGTTAATACATGCTTCATGGGTATAATCTTATTTTACCCAGTAGAAAATGCTGGTTTTAAAAATCAGATTTATTTATTTATTTTATGATCTTAAGTGCAAGGGTAGTTTGTCTGCATATGTGTATGCTCACCTAGCATATACACCTAAAGAGGCTTTGGAACCCTTGGGACTAGAGCTACAGTTTCTTGGGAAGCACCACAGGAGTGCTGGAAATCAAACTAGGTTCATCTGAGCCATCTCTCCTCCCCAGAAAATACATTTTTTTTTCTTGGAGTGTTAACCTGTGTTTATCATGTAGCTGTCTATTGACAATTTGTATGTAAAGGATCACTCATAAGCGTGCCTGTTTGCAAGCTGGTGAGGATTTTGGGGTGTTGGGATCTTTAGGCAATAGAATCTAGCTGGAGGAAGTAGGTGGCTCAGGTTCTGGGCATTTAGGATGATAGCCCCACCCCACTCCTCTCTCTCTCTCTCTCTCTCTCTCTCTCTCTCTCTCTCTCTCGTATGTGTGTGTGTGTGTGTGTGTGTGTGTGTGTGTGTGTGTGTGTTTCACTATAGCTGCCTCCACAAACAAGAACTAACTCTGATGACTCACTGAACTGTAAGGTAAATAAGCCAGTCCTCAGGAAGGCTGCTTTTCTGCTTCTCTCATGGTGATGAGAAAAGTAACCAGTGTGATTCCCAACAGAAATACTAGCAATTCTTAGCTGTGGGAAGTCAAGCAGAAGGGAGGTGAGGGAGCAGTTGATTATCCTGGACAGTCTAAGAGGAAACATCTGAGCTGGAAGATAGAAATCACAGAGGTCTGACTTGTGAAAATTCATGGAGATGGTGAGAGATGTGAATGAGAATTCTTACAAAAAAGCTCTGTCTCCAGAGATTGATTCCTTAGACCTTCAATACTCTAGAATGTTACAGGGTCAGAGGTTAATGACCTCATCTTAGGCTAGCTTCAGCCCCAGAACAGCCACTCCTTGCTCACCTCTATGTCAGAACTAACATCCTGTGAGGGGCAGACAAAGTGACAAATCAGAGAAAGAGTTAACAGAATGAGTCAGGATAGGATACCAAACTCTTCAAGAGAACAAAGAAGAAAGAAGCTACTTAAGAGCAGTGCAGGAGAGAGTCAGTCACTTGGGTGTCAGTTCAATCGACTGTAGTTGAGTTTGTGCAAAGGCATTTGAAGCCAGAGAATAAGAAGGAGCCAGAATATTAAAACAAACTACCAGAGTTTGTGTGAAGCCAAGCATAGCAATTCAGTAAGAAGCAGAGAGAAGCCAGATTGAGTCAGTCAGCTTGGAGAGAACTTTGGGCCAGAACAGTTGAGCTGAACCAGCCAGCCAGAGCTCAGAAAGAGCTAGAAAGGTTGAGCTTATTCAGCAGTAAGCCTCCTCCAAGATGACAATAAAAATGGCAAGATGGCAAATAAAAGTTAAATTTATAGCCCAGCTTTCTGGCTGTTGTTTAAACCCTACAATGTCCTATTAATGGTTGCTTATCACATAAGCTCCTCCAATGTGGCCACTCAGTACACCAAGCCAATAAGAAGATCTTCTGCAAGAAAACAAATATACACTGACATTGACTGTGAATAAGCCACATGTCCTAACTGGGCTCCAGTTAGGTAAAAAGACATTTTATGAGGGTCCAGCCAGCCGCAGGTTGGTTTGTTGACACTTAACCAATTCTGCTCCCATAGGACGATACCTAAAAATTACCATTCACTTTTTTAAAATTATTTTTTATTGATTATTTGGGTATCCCACATCCTGCCCCCATTGCATGTTCACCTTCCAGTATTCCCTGCCTGCCTCCCTTCCCCTGTGACCACCTACCACCCCACACCCCAAAATAAACAAGTCCGTTTTGTGTGATCCACATATTCACTGGAACATGGTTAAATTCCTAGTGGGTAGTCCCCCCTCCATCCCCCACAAAGGAGGATAAGACTTTCTCCTCCTGCATCCCTGCCAGGAGTCAACAGCTGAAGAGAGCCATGCAGTAGCAGATCCAGGAGGAGCCAGCTTGCCCTTGCCCACAGACATTAACATAGTTTCCGGCAGCAGCCCTGTCCATGGGCATCCTCATCAACTTCAGTAGTAACATGGACTGCAGACATCAGCAAGACCCTAGCAGTATCAGGACCATTCATCCATTCATGGCCCTTAACAGTTAGATGGACCATGAGACTCAATATGGCCTCAGGGGATCATACATGCCACTCTCATTAGCATGCCTTGCCCTGTCCCCCATGCAGCAAAGCTCAAAGACATCACCCAGGCTTCTAGCAGTGGTTCAAACTGAGTGTGTCAACATAGATCTTAGGTTTCATAGAGGTCTGGAACAGCAGCATGGACCACTGACAGCACCATGACCTCTGGTGGTACTGTGGACCATGGTGGTCTGTGGTGGTTCTAGGAGATCCAATCCAAAATGAACCCTTCCTCATCTCAGGCCTCAGCAGAGCCACGTGACAGGCTCAGGGGCTGAGTCTTCATCTGCATAAGCTCTAGACTATTGTACACAGTCCCAACAACTTGCTGCATTTTCTAGCTGCCCAGGGTGGCCTCTGGCTGCTGGGACCTGGGGGTGTTACTTCCATTCACTCGTTTTAAGAGCCCATTGCCACCAACTGAGCCACAGCTGGGCAACAGAGCCACTTTTTCTTCTAGATGGCCATGCATTCCAAAACAAATGCTTCAATTATGAAAAGAACAGATTAAGTGCTGAAATATGACGAGCAGATTATTTTCTACTTGGAACTTTCCTAGCACCTGCGTGAGTGGAGAAAATGACAGTATCTAGAAACAGTCAAGAGACTACAACTATAACATTATTAGTATGTTGTGGATTTGGTCTAACTCCTCTTGTATTATGTTAATCTGGTTCGCAAAAGAAACTGAAGGAACCTGCCCCCAGTTGGTTTTGATTGGTTAATACAGTTGCCGGTGGCCAATGACTGGGCAAGGAGACAGAGGCAAGACTTTTAGGATTCCTGAGCAAGGAGGAGGGAGAGGAAGAGGGAGACCTGCTGTGCTGGGGAAGAGAGAAAGATGCTATATGGGACAGGGAACAAAGCTGCCATGTAAGAGAGGGGAAAAGCGGCCCCTAGACTGGGTCTAGGGTAGCAGAGATGGAATACAGATTTTAGTAAGTAGTAACTTGGGGATATCGGAGGGTGGATCATTCCCATGGAAGTTAAAAAATGGCCCAACCATTGAGCTGTTTAAGGCATATCCAAATATAAAGGCTGTGTGTGTGTGTGTGTGTGTGTGTGTGTGTGTGTGTGTGTGTGTATTTCATTCGGGAGCCCAGAACATTGGAGAAGGTAGTGAGGAATGCACACAGATGCCTCCAGGATCCATTTGAGTAGCATTTATTGGATTCTGCAACACTCGTGGATGCAGCTTTGTTTGTTATGATAACAGTTAAAGTCCTTTAAAAGAAGAAAGGCATTGCAGCTGTAAAGATAACCCAGTGGTTAAGAATGCATGTTGCTCTTCTAGAGAACCCAAGTTCAGTTCCCGGCTCCCACATCAGGTAGTGCACAACTTTCTATAATCACAGCTTGTGAAAGATCCAAAGACTCTGTTCTCCATGGGAACACACACACACACACACACACACACACACACACACGTAGACATAATTAAAAATAATAACAATAAATCCTATTTTTGAAAGATGTGTGACTATAAATCATGTTTATTTTCTCACTAAGATTTAAATTTCAAATAAACCAATTTAGTTAAATATTTTTTTATTCCTATAACTTTGTTAATCTGATAAATCCATCATCTTCATTGTTTCTGTATAACCTTTTAAGAACACCATAGCCCTGTTCCCATTGTGTCTTAAATTACCCCTTCAAGGGTCCTTTCCTTACTGAAGGAAGATCAAGGGACTAGCCTAAAATTAAATAACTGGCAAGTGATACTGCCAGAGCAGAGACGTGGTTCTGTCTGCTCCTGCCAAGACTCTGCTGTACTCCAAGGCCATGACTTCATTGAAGAAAAGTGCAAGTTAGCTAGTCGTATTCCAGAAATGTGGGGAAATGGGATAAGAATTTGTGGCTGGCCCTCACTGCTCTGCTGAATGCCATATGCTCTCCAGCTTAAAGAGTGGGCAATAAAAGGGGAAGGGGGAGAAATGGGTAAAAAGAAAGAAGGAGAAGCGAGGAAGCCAGAGGGAGGAGTAAGTGAAGGACTAACGCGTTAGGATTGAGGGATTTTAACATGAGAGTAAGTGTGAAAAGTTTTTCAGTAAAGGAAATGGTTGTATCATTCATCTAATGCTCTGGAAAGCTGGATACTGTGGCTGCAACACAGCCGCCCTTCCTAAATAAGGGATGCCTGGAGTACTGAAATTAAATTCTCCCACCATTCCCTCTACTCATCTGTCGATTGCCCTGGATGTGCCAGGGAGTGCATGCGTGCGTGCATGCGTGTGTGCGTGTATGTTTCCTGCTCAATAAAACAAACACATTCAACTAGTTAACTTGATTGATTGACAATCAGCCATTCACCATCTCCACATTGCCTTTCAGTCTTTCCCATTTTCCTTAGGCTTGGTCATTTTGTCATGTGTTAGGACTCAAATTGTCATTAACTTAACATGAAAATAAATGAACCCAAACAATAGAAGATCAGGTGATGGGAGGGGGGAGCTTTGGCATTCCTTACTAGCTTTGCATGCCTTCCTAGCTCACTGTGTGATCTTGCTGCTACATACACTTCATGGTCGGGGGCCACCACACATATTTACGAGCATCATGAAAATAACAAATTAATTGGGAAAGCACATCAATTTGTTAAAAATTAGCCGGTATAAAATACAATTTCTGCCTTTTTAAATTTTCCTTCCTTCTTCCCCAGTTCCCCTAATCCACATCGAATGTGACCATCAATGTGCTTTGATTACCTGAACTTGGCTTTCTGCTTCTACACAATTATAATAAATCTGCTTTGCTGCTGTCTTATACAAACTGACTAATACAGCATATAGAAAGCTAAGATTTATGACAAGTGCTTTCCTGGCCAAGCCTGATGTCAGGAGGCTAACAGACATTGACCTGGGCACAAACTACTAGAACAGAATCTTTCAAATACTATATTTTATCTAAGGAGATGAAAAAAATGACCATTTTAATGATTAAGTTCACTTGATCAACTGGTCCTTATTTTCCTTTCCATGGGGCTGGCTAATCCACTGAATGGAAAGTTAACTGAGTAGAGATATCCACAATTAAAACTAACATCTATGCTTGAATATTAGTTCCTATAATTTCACTGTGCACAGGCTTATGCCTTTGATCCCTGGGTTATTGACAATGATGGGTCAGAGCATCTACCACCTTTGCTCTCAGAATTCAGAAGATGATGACCAACACTTAAAGCCAGTACATGGCAATAAACCTCCCTGTAAGTCTTCATACCTGATACCAACAAGGACACCTGCTCTTGTTGGAGGGATGTGATCTACGCTTCCTTACTGTGCTTCTGATATGACTACCCTGACTGACACTCCTTCTCACGTGAGAAACTGTATCTTGAACTGTGAGCTAAAAGAAACTATTTCTCCTCTAATATTTGTTGTTGTTTTTTGTTGTTTGTTTATTTGTTTACCAGTGTGTCTTATCATAGCTACAGGAAAGTGACTAAGACAAACGGGAAACTATTAGATTTTTAATTTTCATACTCACAGATCTCTAACTTATGTCTGGTGGGGATAAAACGCCTCAAGTCTAAGACTTGATCTTAACGTACAAGGGTCTCAATTTTTGCATCTACTCCCCTGCCATCCAACAGCTTTCACATTTCTATTGTGAAAACATAGCTTCAAATTTAATTCACACAACTCCTTGAATATTTATTATTTTTTTTTCAATCTCTTGAAATCCAATGATCAGATATAATGGAGAAACATCACAGTTAGGTGGTAGTGAATGTATTCTGTGGTCTTTACGAAGCCCATTTTCAGACAAAATGAGAAAGAAATCATCCATTTTATTCCCACAATGTATCTTGCTGTACTGCGTGGCATGAGGCCAAGCTATAAAACGATGTTTTAATGTGGCAAGCCACATGAAAGAAACACCTTAATGATGTTTGGTCCTGCCTGAATATTAAGAGACAGCTTTGAAGACTCACACAGTAAGGTCCACAATCTGATGATTGCTTGTATTTTCCCATTAAGATGCAGCAAATCTTATTTGAAAGTTTTGTGCTAGGCCTTCCTATAGATAGGGACGTTTCTGCTGCCAAGTTGTCATCACCCAAAGCTCTCAATTGATGACACAGCTTATGATCAGACATAAAATTGTAAATTAGTCCCGTATGGGAAAAGCTATTTCTGAGGACAACACATTTTTACAAATTGAAATGGAATTATACAAAATACTGTGGAAAGGGGGTTTATTTAGCCAAGAAAACGTGTTTTGTTTTGTTTTTTAATCCAGGCAAAATAATATAAGGTGATTTCCTTCAAGGACAGGATAAAATATGACCTATAAAACTAAGCAATTTCTTTTTTTTTTCTTTGTTGTGGATTAAATGACCTTCAATGTACAGGGACAGAAAACACAGAATGAGCCTGTGATGCAGGAATCCCTCTGAAGTGAAAACAGAGCTCTTGTTTGCCAGTTTCCAGATCTTACTACTTTAAAGAAAGGCTTTACCTAACTGATCATATGGAAACCAATGAAAAGTACCAGGTTTGTTGTATATTTATTGAGATTAAGGAATAATCTGAAAACTTTGTGAACCAAGTAGTTTACATAGACATAAAGATGTATTCTTGAAAATGTGTAGAAATTAAATAAAAACATTTTATTTCCTCAAAAATTCTCTAAGTCTGCATTTCCTCAATTATGGATGGCTGTACCTGAGCCTTCATTGAAATGCAGATTCTTGACCCCACACTTTGATCTGAATAGAAAACACTAGGGATAGAAAACAGAGTCCTGGACCCAATTCCCCTGAAACAATGATACCACTAAGGCTGGAGCCATATCCCCAACCTTACCACAGAGCTATAAACTACTGTTTCTTAAAGACCTTTGGTTGCATGAAGGTTTTGATGGGGGAGTCAAACCCCATTTGTTTTCTCCACCAATAGGTTAGCATGTCTATGGATACAGTCCTTGTTGCTCAGACTAAGAGAGTGAGAAATAGCATCAACCAAGGATGAGTCCTTTAGTTGGTTACCCAATACAAAAAGAAAAGCCCTGAAATCATATATACAACAACAACAGTAGACAAAGCATATTAGTACAAATAAATATTTGGAATAATAACAATCAAACAAAAACAAGAAAAAAAGGCCTTCAAGGTGAGAAGGAGTGGAGGGCACACAGGAAAAAGGAAAGGGACAGTGTTGTAATTATATTTTAATTAAAAATTATATTTTAAAAGGACCTTAATACAACTTAATCCACCTTGTTCATTTACCAAAGACACTATCCATACAGACAGACAGGTGGTGGCAGCTTATCCACCTTAGCTACATAACAGTCTGACTCATGTTCACATCTGTCCTCAGTCAATGGCTTTGCTGAGATGTTTGGTTTGGGTCTATTCTCAAACAATTATCCTTGGAGATAATAAAGGAAGCTGGACTCTTCCTCTTTGGGCTGCATTAGAAGTTGCTAACTAGAACTTAATTTCTGTTAAGTCCTCATCCCATTACCTTAAGCATATCAACAGAGTCATTACTACAAGTCTTAGATGATGATTTTTAAAAAAATTGTAATACACACACTTATTATCTGTTTCAGATAAAAAACAATGTGTCCTCTATATATTTGATTTTTAATCTTGTCATAATAGAATAATGCATGGGTTTAATTTAAACATTGGAAAATTGACGAGAACTCTGCAAATTGAAATAAGTTTCTCAAAATCCTTCTATAATCAATACCCTCCATGTATAAGAATTGAGAGGAGGACTAAGATCCCATCATGGGCTGTAATTTTAATTTATATAAAGCACGTTATTAAATCTCTCCATCACTGTGAGTTAGTACTACCAGACACCTTCTGTCAGAGTGGCTAAATAGAGGACTAATTATTTCAACATACTAAACTACATTCTTTTCTCCTTTTGTTTTTTCTTCTTAATCATTTCTGTAAAATTTTCATTTATAGGCCTCTCTCCTCTCTCTCTCTCTCTCTCTCTCTCTCTCTCTCTCTCTTTCTCTCTCTGATGGGTCTCTGATAAACAAAATGTTTCATGTAGTCTTGACCAGGACTTCTTGGAGATTTGTCTTCTTCTACTTTTGAGGTCCTCACTATTTACATCAATAGTCAAACTACAAAGACCAAAGGTAGTTATCAAAAGTGTACTATATCCCAGAGGTCACTACTAATGTAGCTCATTTATCATATTAAACATGTTGAAGAAGCTAATTTGGAGATGAATAAATTTGAGGTGCTTCCCCAGCATGAAGCCCTGACTCGGGTGAGCACAGGTTCATTGTTGCCTATAGTGAACAGAGTAAGACACTGGGGTATCCATCCAGGAGAGTGAAAATTATTCCCTGAACCATTGTCTCTACATAAGGGAAATAAAATAGAAAAAGAGAGCTAATGTTGGCACTCATGTATGTTTTCTTTTTCTCTCTCTGCAGGCAAATAGCTCAGGGATAGAAGGAAATACAGGCAATAAATCAAGCTGCTGCAGTAATATACACACAGATGCAAACTTCTATAATGGAGCTATGAGATCAGGACTTATCTTAGAAGAAGATGACAGTGTAAATTTCAGCCATCTGCATGTGCAAATGGTCAGCTGGGAACAGCAGCGCAGAGTAAAATCAGCCACACTCTCCAAAGCATCCAGAAAGTTGAGTGTACCTCTTTTTCTCCCTAACTAGAAAATTTTTAAAAGACACTCTAACTACTGTATTCTGTAGAAGAGGTTCTGTGTGGGCTTTACCCCTTTTGGACAGAGAAGATAGAAAAAGAGAGATCAATAGTGAAGGCCTTTTCCTAACCAGGCTATACATGGTGGACCATTCGGGGGTGTGTGGATTTGTGAGTCTTGTCCATCCACTGTTATGTATTGTTTGTGCCGTAGCAACACATTATAAGCAACTAGAAGGCAAAAACTGTATCTGCTTCCTGTGTTTATTTATTCAGTATTAGCGTATTCCCAGAGCCACTTAGTTGGTGTTCAATACTTTTCTACATGTATTTATTTTGTAATTAGAAATAGATTTTTTCATACAATATGTTCTAATTATGTTCCCTTCCCCCTACTCCTAGTTCCTATTCCCCATCTCTGCTCACATCTGGATGCACACCCTTTCTGCCTCTCTTTAGAAAATAAGATAAAACAAAAGAAACAAATCAGAATATGACAAAACAACCAAACAAGAAAAGGAACCAAAGGAAAAATACAAGAAGCATATATAGATGCAGAGACACACAGTTTCACACAAAACCTGAAGTCATAATGTATACGCAAGGAAAACATTTTAAAAGCCTAACATTAAGAGTCAAAGGTGGCTCTCCCTGGGCCACCAGGGCTCCACAGCCAAATAGTGCCTGGAGAAAGCTAGCCTCCCAGGAGTGTGAAAAATCCCCTGAGTGGGGGGTAAAACAAGCAACACTGCTCAGAAGGAGTCTCCCAGAATCCTTGGGACACAGGAACTGAGGAAGAACCAGGAGGAAGGAGCCTTCCCATTTCCATCTGTGGCAGGAGACCTCTGCCTGCCACCAAGGCTCTATAGCCAAATAGAAATGGGAGAAAGCTAGCATCCCAGGAGTGTGGGCAAGACTGTTTGTTCAGAGGGACCCACGTGGAGTCCCCAGGACACAGGGACTGAAAAGTGGTGCTCTGGTTCCTTTCATTGGCCAGAAGCAGATCCTGTGACACAGGACTCCATACTCAAACAATGCCAGTTAAGAGCTGGTATCCAAGGAGTGCCAACACACCTTCAAGCACAGGCAAGACCATCACTTCTGTTCAAATTCACTGGATAAAGAGGGACCCTTGCAGAGCCATCAAGGGACAGCTGGGACAAGATCCTTCTGGTTTCTGTCTGCACGCCAGAGCTGACCCTGTAAGACAGTGCTCCAAACCAAAATTCTTCTCAGAGAGAGATGGCCTTGAAGGAGTATTGACACAGAGGCTTGAGGGAGGGACAAGACACAGTCAGAGAGAGTAAGACCAGCTAAGATGAGAGATAACAAGAGGACGAAAGGCAAGGGCAAGAACATAAGGAACAGAAACCAAGGTTACTTGGTGTCATCAGAACCCAGCTCTCCCACCACAGCCAGCCCTGGATACCCCAACACCAGAAAAGCAAGACTCAGATTTAAATTCACATCTCATGATGATGATAGAAGATTTTAAGAAGGAAATAAATAACTCCCTTAAAGAAATACAAGAGAACACAGGTAAACAACTAGACACTCTTAAAGGGGAAACACAAAAATCCCTTAAAGAATTATGGGAAAACACAATCAAACAGGCAGAATTACAAGAAAACACAATCAAACAGACTAAGGAAATGAACAAAACCATCCAGAATCTAAAAATAGAAACAATAAAGAAATCACAAAGAAAGACAACCCTGGAGTTAGAAAACCTAGGAAAGAGATCAGGAGTCATAGATGCAAGCATCACCAAAAGAATACAAGAGATAGAAGAGAGAATCTCAGGTAGAGAAGATACTTTAGAAAAAACATTGACACAACAGTCAAAGAAAACACAAAATGCAAAAAGCTCCTAATGCGAAACATCCAGAATATCAAGGATACAATGAGAAGCCAGAACCTAAGGATAATAGGCATAGAAGAGAGTGAAGATTCCCAACTTAAAGGACCAGTAAATATCTTCAACAAAATTATAGAAGAAAACTCCCCTAACCTAAAAAAAGAGATGAACATAAATATACAAGCAGCCTACAGAACGCCAAATAGATTGGACCAGAAAAGAAATTCCTCCCGTCACATTATAGTCAAAACACAAAATACACAAAGAAGGAAGTAGTATTAAAAGCAGTAGGACAAAAAGGTCAAGTAACATATAAAGGCAGACCTATCAGAATTACACCAGACTTCTCAGCAGAGACTATGAAAGCTAGAAGATCCTGGGCAGATCTCATACAGACCCTAAGAGAACATAAATGCCAGCCCAGGCTGCTATACCCAGCAAAACTCTCAATTATCATAGATGGTGAAACCAAAATATTCTATGAAAAATCCAAATTTACACAGAATGTTTCCACAAACCCAGCCCCACAAAGGATAATGGATGGAAAACGCCAAAACAAGAAGGGAAACCACACCCTAGAAAAAGCAAGAAAGTAATCTTTCAGCAAACTCAAAAGAAGATAGCCACACAAACATAAAAATAACATCAAAAATAATACTCACTATTTCTTAATATCTCTTAACATCAATGGAATGAATTCCCCAATAAAAAGACATAGACTGACAGACTGGATATGTAAACAGGACCCAGCATTTTGCTGCATCCAGGAAATAAACCTCCAAGTTAAAGACAAATACTACCTCAGAGTAAAGGCCGGAAAACAATTTTCCAGGCAAATGGTCCCAAGAAACAGGGTGGACTAGCCGTTCTAATAACAGATAAAGTAGACTTTCACCCAAAAGTCATCAAAAAAGATAAGGAAGGACACTTCATACTTACTAAAGGAAAAATCTACCAAAAGGAACTCTCAATTCTGAACATCTATGCCCTGAATGCAAGGGGCACCCACATTCATAAAAGAAACTTTACTAAAGCTCAAAGCACACATTGCACTTCACAAAATAATAGTGGGAGACTTCAACACCCCACTCTCATCAATGGACAGATCTTGGAAACAATAACTAAAGACACAGTGAAAGTAATAATTGTTATGAGCCAAATGAATTTAACAGATATCTATAGAACAATTCATCCTAAATCAAAAAATATATAACTTCTTCTCAGCACCTCATAGTACCTTCTTCAAAATTGATCATATAATTGGTCACAAAACAAACCTCAACAGATGTAAAAAGATTGAAATAATCCCATGCCTCCTATCAGATCACTACAGATTAAGGCTGGTCTTCAATGGCAACAACAACAACAACAACAGAAAGTCCACATACACATGGAAGCTGACCAACGCTCTACTCAATGATAACTTGGTCAAGGAAGAAGGAAAGAAAGAAATTAAAGACTTCCTAGAATAGAATGAAAATGAAAGTACAACACACCCAAACTTATGTGACACAATGAAAGCAGTGTTATGAGGAAAACTCATAGCTCTGAATGCCTCCAGAAAGAAACTGGAGAGAGCCTATACTAGCAGCTTAACAGCACACCTGAAAGCTCTAGAACAAAAAGAAGCTAATACACCCAAGAGGAGTACAACGCAGGAAATAATCAATTTAAGGGCTGAAATCAACCAAGTAGAAACTAAAAGAACTATGCAAAGAATCAACAAAACCAGGAGATGGTTCTTCGAGAAAATCAACAAGATAGATAAACTCTTAGCCAGACTAGCCAGAGGGCACAAAGAGAGTCCCCAAATTAACAAAACTAGAAATGAAAACAGATATAAAACAACAGATTCTGAGGAAATTCAAAAAATCATCAGATCCTACTACAAAAGCCTGTACTCAACAAAACTGGAAAATCTGGATGAAATGGACAAGTTTCTAGACAGATACCAAATACCAAAGTTAAGTCAATATCAGATAAACCATCTAAATAGTCCCATAACCCCTAAAGAAATAGAAGCAGTCATTAACAGTTTCCCAACCAAAAAAAGCCCAGGACCAGATGGGTTCAGTGCAGAATTCTATCAGACCTTCAAAGAAGACCTAATACCAACACTCTTCAGTCTATTCCACAAAATAGAAACAGAAGGAACACTACCCAATTCATTCTATGAGGCCACTGTTATACTGATACTAAAACCTCACAAAGACCCAACAATAAAAGAATACTTCAGACCAATTTCCCTTATGAATATTGATAAAAAAAATAATAAAATTCTCGCAAACCAAATCCAAGAACGCATCAAAATGATCATTCACCACGATCAAGTAGGCTTCATTCCAGGGATACAGGGATGGTTCAATACCCGGAAATCCATCAATGTAATCCACTACATAAACAAACCCAAAGAAAAGAACCACATGGTCATTTTTTTAGGTGCTGAAAAAGCATTTGACAAAATTCAACATCCCTTCATGATAAAAGTCTTGGAAAGATCAGGAATTGAAAGACCGAACCTAAACATAGTAAAAGAAATACACAGTAAACCAGTGGCCAACATCAAACTAAATGGAGAGAAACTTGAAGCAATCTCACTAAAATCAGGGACTAGGCAAGGCTGCCCTTTCTCTTCCTATCTATTCAATATAGTACTGGAAGTTCTAGCTAGAGCAATTAAACAACAAAAGAAGGTCAAAGGGATACAAATTGGAAAGGAAGAAATCAAAATACCACTATTTGCAGATGATATGATGGTATACTTAAGTGACCCGAAAAACTCCACCAGAGATCTGCTACAGCTGATAAACTACTTCAGCAAAGTGGCTGGATACAAAATTAACTCAAGTAAATCAGTAGCCTTCCTATACTCAAAGGATAAACAGGCTGAGAAAGCAATTAGAGAAACAACACCCATCACAATTGTCACAAACAATATAAAGATCTTTATGACAAGAACTTCAAGTCTCTGAAGAAAGAAATCGAAGAAGACCTCAGAAGATGGAAAGATCTCCCATCCTCATGAATTGGCAGGATTAATATAGTAAAAATGGCCATCCTGCTGAAAGCAATCTACAGATTCAATGCAATCCCCATCAAAATCCCAACTCAATTCTTCATAGACTTAGAAAGAGAAATTCTCAAATTCATATGGAATAGCTAAAAATCCAGGATAGCAAAAACTATTCTCAACAATAAAAGAACTTTAGGGGGAATCAACATCCCTGACCTCAAGCTATACTACAGAGCAGTAGTGATAAAAAGTGCATGGTATTGGTACAGTGACAGAGAGGTAGATCAATGGAATAGAATTGAAGACCCAGAAATGAACCCACACACTTATGGTCACTTGATCTTTGACAAAGGAGGCAAAACCATCCACTGGAAAAAAGACAGCATTTTCAACAAATGGTGCTGGTTCAAATGGTGGTCTACATGCAGAAGAATGCAAATTGATCCATTCCTATCTCCCTGTACACAGCTCCAATGTGGATTAAGTGGATCAAGGACCTTCACATAAAATCAGATACACTGAATCTAATAGAAGAGAAAGTGGAGAAAAGTCTCGAAAACATGGGCACAGGGGAAAAGTTCCTGGGTTATGCTCTAAGATCAAGAATCAACAAATGGGACCTCTTGAAATTACAAAGCTTCTGTAAGGCAAAGGACACTGTAAATAGGACAGAACAGCAACCAACAGACTGGGAAAAGATCTTTACCAACCCTACATCCGATAGAGGGCTAATATCCAATATATACAAAGAACTCAAGAAGTTTGACTCCAGAGATCCAAATAACCCTATCCAAAAATGGGGAAGAGAGCTTTACAGAGAATTCTCAACTTAGGAAACTCAAATGGCTGAAGAAGCACCTAAAGAAATGTTCGACATCCTTAGTCATCAAGGAAATGAAAATCAAAACAACCCTGAGATTCCACTCACACCAGTTAGAATGGCTAAGATCAAAAACTCAGGTGACAGCAGATGCTGGCAAGGATGTGGAGAAAGAGAAACACTCCTCCATTGCTGGTGGGATTGCAAGCAGGTACAACCACTCTGGAAATCAGTTTGATAGACCCTCAGAAAAATGAACATAAAACTACATAAGGACCCATCTATTCCACTCCTGAGCATGTACTCAGAAGATGCTCTAACATGTAATAAAGACACATGCTCCACTATGTTCATAGCAGCCATATTTATAATAGTCAGAAGCTGGAAACAACCCAGATGTCCCTCAACAGAGGAATGGATACAGAAAATGAGGTACATTTACACAATGAAATACTACTCAGCTATTAAAAACAATGACTCCAGCAGGGCAGTGTTGGCTCACTCCTTTAATCCCAGCACTTGGGAGGCAGAGGCAGGAGGACTTCTTCTGAGTTCAAGGCCAGCCTGTTCTACAGAGTGAGTTCCAGGACAGCCAGGGCTACACAGAGAAACCCTGTCTTGAAAAACCAAACCAAACAAACAAACAAACAAAAAAACAATGACTTCATGAAATTCACAGGCAAATGGATGTAACTTAAAAATATCATCCTGAGCAAGGTAACTCAGTCACAAAAGAATGAAGATGGTATGTACTCACTGATAAGTGGTTATTAGCCCAAAAGTTCAGAATATGCAAGATTCACTTCACAGCAACTTTTGGGCTGAGTGTGAGGTCCCAGATGAAGGAGTTGGAGAAGGGAGTGAAGGAGCTGAGGGAATTTGCAGCCCCATGGGGAGGGAGCAACGGTGTCAACTAGACTGACCCCTGATGCTCCTGGAGACTGGTTGACCAACCACAGGATACACATGGAGAGACCCATGGTGATGGCCACATATGTGGCAGAGGAGGTCCTTGTTAGCCATCAGTGGGAGGAATGGTCCTTGGGCCTGAGGGTGTTAGATGCCCCAGTATAGGGGAATGCCAAGGAAGGAAGAGGAGAGTGGGTGGGTGGGTGGGGGAATACCCTCATAGAGGCAGGAGAGCCGGGAAGAGATAGGGGAGTTCCAAAGGGGAGACCTGGAAAGATGGAAACATTTGAAATGTGAATAAAATATCAAAAAATAAATAAATAAAATCCAGTGGAAACATTCTAGAATTAGAAGAGAGAGAGAGAGAGAGAGAGAGAGAGAGAGAGAGAGAGAGAGAGTCAAAGGTGCTGTTGATTGGTTTTCTGTTGGCATCTACTGCTGGACATGGGGCCTACTTTTAAGAGTGGTGCCCAGTGAGACTCCCTTAGAGAAAACTAAGTTTTTATTTGCAAGTGATTATCAACTAAAGAAAGCTTCTGGCTTAGGAATGAAAATGTTTATGTCCACTTCTCCTCTCATCTCTGTGTTTCCATCTGGTTCAGACCTGTGCAAACCCTATGCAAGCTGCCCCAGTCTCCATGAGCTCCTATGTGTGCCAGCCCTGATCTGTCTAGCAAGCCTTGGTTTCTTGGTGTACTCCATATCTTCTGGCCTAGCCACTAAAGAGCTAGATTCTGTGCCCAGGTGTGAAGTTCAGAGGATCACTTGGAGAAGTTGGTTCTCTCCTCCCACCACGTGGGGCTGTTCAGACTGAACTTGGGTTCTCTGACTTGGTGGCAAGCTCTTCACTCTTAAGCCCTCTCCCATCTGGAAGTTTTAGGTGGCTGCAGGGATGTCATGTTCTCTGGAGCGAGCATATAGAAACAAATGTGGTGTTTCTCACCATTCTTGGTAGACTAATAACTCCCAAGAGAGACTCTAACAATCAATCAATCAATCAATCAATCAATATTAGGAGAGTAGATCTGTCATCTAGCCAAGGAATTTTGCCAGCAGAATTCTTCTGCAGCTCCAGAATAGCGATTATTTCCCCCACTTCTCTACACATTTTGCCCAATGGAGTAAGAAAAAGACACAATCATTCAGATTCAAAGAGAAGGGGGAGGGAGGGGGAGAGAAGGAGAGAGAGGAAGGGAGGGAGGGAGGGGAGAAGGAGAGGGAGACAGAGAGGGAGAGGGAGCAAGCGACAGCGCCAGGCTAGGAACATGTGTGGCTCAATGGCAGAGAGCTTCCTTAGTCACTACAGGATTCTGGGTTTGAGCCTCAGCAAATACACCAAAGAAAAGAAAACTAAGTTCCAGCTAACTCAAGACTGTGATCTGCTGAATGGTGTGGCCTTGCAGCATACATTCAAATGTCTTCCTAAAACCATTAAGCAATGCAAAGTGTTTGGCATCTCTATCATTTTTGTCTCACTTCTAGTCGCTAGAAAATATAACCGGAGCTGTCTTAAGCCGAAAGTCAATTTATGAGTCGTGTATGAGAACAGGTGGAGGTGGGATGTGTTTCAGTTTTAACTGGGTTCAGAGTGCACCAGTGCACGTGTGGGTTTAGCTGGTCTCCAACACCCAGGTTTGCTTCGCTGAACAGTAGTGCTGTCTTCAGTTCTCACATGACAATGAGGATCCAACTGCACCTCTCTGATCAGATCCCAAAATACGACCGTCCACTTGCATAAGCAGGGCCCCAAAAGATCCAGAAATGTCATCTTTTGACTCTGAATGACTAAGCTCGATCACATTCTAATCCTAACTACCAAGAGAACACCCGCACTGCCTTTAGGCAGTGACCTATGTCACTTAAAGCAAGTGGGACATGGCGCCCTGTGAAGTGGTGACTGATCCTCGTAAGTATTTTTGTGTCCACAGAAATGCCCTTTACGTGTTACAATCCACCGGTGGGCTGTCCCTGACTCAAACACCTCTGCCTTGGTGCAGACTACAGTGTATAGGAAGGCACCTTCCATTTGGGCTTTTGCCCACCCTCACCTTGAATCTAAAATGCCTTTTCATCTGCCCTTGGCCTTGCACTGGTCTTCAGGATGGAGGAGCTGGCCTTAGAGAACTAGCAAGCAGAGGAAAGCCTGCGAGCTGCCCTATCCAGCCAGGGGCACCAGCACCTGTGGTGCCGCTCCGGCTCCTCCCTGACTCCCTTCCGCAGCTCCCTGGGCGGTCAGGAACAGTGTCCCAGCTCGCGCTTCCTCTGGCTCCAGTGCGCGCGCGCGGGCAGCCGGCACCCGGGAGACTGCGCGCCGGCGTGGGGCGAGCGCCGGTCCAAGAGCGCGCACAGGAGCCGGGCCGCCCCGCCTAGCCCCGCCCCGCCCCGCCCCGCCCTGAGCTCCTGGACCACTCGCCCTGCCAGCCCCGCCCGCCCAGCGCGCCCAGCTCACTGGCTCCGGAGCGGATGCTGTGGGAGGCGGCTGCAGCCGTGGCTCCGCAGCGGGAGCGCAGAGAAGCCGAAGACCGGGATGCCGGCGCTCCACAGACCGAGGTAATCACTAGGATGGAGGGCAGGTCCTCACCTGACCCAACCCTGGCCACTTGAAATACACGGACTCCTGAGGTGGCAGAGACCGCCCCAAGTTTCTAGAGACTGGAAACGAAGGATCAGGGTCTTGAGATCTACACTCGTTGAATTTGTATGCAGCCTCTCCTTTCCTGTTAGAAATACGTTGATTTAAACAATGCAGAGACAAACCCCGGAGTCACTATGGGTTTGTAAATAGAATCCTGAAAGTTTTTTTTCTTCATAGTATGGTTCTTTGCTTACGCGTATTTATTAACCTGTTAACTCGGGTTAGTCTGAAATCGGCGTTTAAAATATTCTTTGAGGAACACGGTCAAGTTTAGATGGTGCTTTCAGACATCTGGCATTTGTCAGCTTAGTTAGCATCTGTCTTCCCTGAAGTGGTCTCCACGCTGGTCCCTTGGAGATGGGTCTTGCATGTGCCGCTCTTGCCCTCTAGTGCCTCGCCAGCTTGGTAGCAGTCTGATGGCTAATATTAATAAGATGATGTTACATAACATGAGGGTACTGGCCAGCACTGCCCTCACAGCCACTTGCAAAGGCAGAAAGCCCAACCAAAGGTTGGATATACTCCTCTTTTGATTTTTTCTTATTTTTGTCTGTCCGTTGAAACTTTCCCCCACATTTTCCAACTCTCTGAACTTTAATTCCAGGTGAGTACATCTGTATATTTATGCTTTGTATTGACAGTTCACTCCGAGGTGGGGGTGGCTTTCAATAAGAGATAACTTTGTTTTTATCCCATCAAGTAAGAGTCGCTGCCCTGAACAAATGCCTAATTTTATTAACTAAGATAAATGATCTAGTAAGGTATTTATTTATTTAAGGATTATTTTAAAGTTTCTTTAGATTAAAGAATTAAGGAGGTGACCCTCTGAGTTGGTTAAGATGTGTGTATGTTAACAAATTGGTTGTGCAGCACCAGCATAGTTAATCAACCATATGTCTTTTGGCTGGTATGAATTTTGGAAATAACATTAAAGATTCAAAATCTAATCACTAGTTTATCATGTAGCAATGCTTAACAGAGCTTCGTGTTTAATGCAGTTTGTGTCTCAAACCATTATTTAAGATGATATTATAGAAACACTGAGTGTAAATTAAATAATTGGCCTAACTATTGAATCAAGAAGCTTTAGGAGCGAACAGGGGGAAACTAAATTACATTCTCAGGAGCACAATCTGATCACTTCCCAACTATATGGGCACTATGTAAGCTTGAAGCACATTTAATACCTGTATTTTTATAAAAACATTAGGATATAGTAACATCTGGAGTTTGTAAGAGCACTGAGGAAAGCTGCATAAGCAATGAGGTCCTGATGTTAGGCTAAGGCTCGAGTTAAACTAGGGAATCAGGGATGGAACTCAAATCCATTCCTTGTCTTCTCATCCTTGGAAAATATCACATGATAAAGCGTAAAACAATGCTGTTCTTGAGAGAAGATATGAGGGAAGTCTAATGCTCGGCTGAAAAGATTTCTTTTTCTAAAGCCATAATTCCTTGTCAGTTTGTATTTGAGGAGGTTTCAAATATAAGTAAAAATGTGAAAGAGCTGAGTTTTAAGATTCTCCTGCTACCCATGCCTTGACTGACAGGGACCTCCTCCTGCCTTCTCTGCTTAGCATTGTATCTGCACTCTGTAAGGCTGCTTTGTCCCCTCTGAGCTACTGATGGTAAAGCAGAAGGCTTAGCTCTTCCTAGAAGGAAATGCTATTTGCAAACTGGGCACTTGAGTTGGTAATTTTCTTCACAGTCTTTCTCAGCTTACTAACATGTTTGAGCTCAAGTGAGATTTGTATCTCTTTGTAGAGAATTTTGTTACAGTTTGGTTTGGTTCAGGTCTAGTCTATCTTCTTCTCTTGGAATAAATCTTCTTAAGAAATCTTATTTCTGAAAATTCCAGCAAATAGGAGATTTGCTTTTTTGTTGTTGTAATTGGAAGGTTCCTTAAGAAACCATCCTTCCTCTGAAGCAACCCCTCTGTGGAGAAGCTCTCGGGAGCTGCAGTTGCAGTGACTGGCTTCATCTCAAAACTTGAAAACCACAAAGAGATCATAGCTGTTTATTTTGATCTAAAGTCCTTTGTCATAGATGAAACTTCACCTAATCTTGGATGGATGATTGTGGCCAACTTCTGAACTGAAAAGTGTATCTGCTAAGGTTATTTACAAAAGAAACTACTTAAGTGTATATGTTTACAGCGTGTCTGTACTTTATCTGAGAACAAAGAAATAGAGATAAGGATAGCACTTTGTCCCCAGCTGCTCAGCAGTTTACACAGCGTTGGTGCCTTCCTTTCTCCAGGATGTGGTCACCAGAGCGAAGCAGGACACAGACATGCAGGACCTCTGAAAGCTATTCCAGATGAGGGATGTTACTGAGACACAATAATATCAGCTGTGATGTAAAGATCATTAATGTGAACCATACTCGAAAATTATTGTATGATTGAAGTTCCTCATCATTGTAGGAGAGAATGAAGCTATAGATTCTGTCTTTTTAGTAAAGTGGATACAAGTAAACCACCTGGTTATAAATAACAGTTTACGCTTTTTAAAATTTTTATTTTTACTTTATTTTATTTGTATAAGGATTTTTACCTGCATGTATGTATTTGCACCATGTTCATCTCTTGTGCTTGTGAAGGTCAGAAGAGGGCATCAGATCACCTGGAACTGGAGTTACAATTGGTTGTGAGACACCATGTGGGTGCTGGAAACTGAACTCGGATCCTCTGTGAGAGCAGCAAGTGCTCTTACCCACTGAGCCATCTCTCCAACCCTGGTTTATACTTTATCTGGTTCTAAATATTTTGATCAATTTCATTTAAGTTATATGACTAGAAAAAGTTCAGCTTTGTTGTGATTAATGCCCATAACACACACATACACACACACACACACCAAAATCACTGAGTGCTCTAACTATTATGTACCTATTGCTAAACCAGAGTTTAATCATCCAGCATCATAGACCTCAGCTACAACCATTAATTGTCTCAGTTATGGCGTTCATTTTAAGTACAGGACAAGTTCTAATCCTTTTGTTTAATTACAGTACATGTAAAGGTCTAAGAAACCTGGATTCTAGGAATGACTCTGCTATGGCAAAGTACCCAGAAGGCCCTTGCTGGGTCTAGGGTGGGTTTTGTCACCTTTGTGATGGTCTCAGAGCCCTTTCCTCTGAGACTCATTTGTTCAGCATTTTAGAAATCCTTATGAAAAGTCTTCAGACAATAACACTTAACTTGTTGGAGAGTTCTTTTTCAGAGCTGTCAGTACTTAAAATAACAGCTAACAGTCATTTATCTTATATCATGACTATTGACACACTTCACATATAAAATTCCACTAACTCATTTCACCTAGGTACTATTCCCATGACAAATGAGGAAATTAAGCCACTAAGAGATTAACTATGTAACTATACCCCTGGCTAGCAGTGGAGCTGGAATTCAGTTGAAATCTGGCTTCAAATGCTCACAGCAGTAACCACTGCTCTATTCTGTCAACATCTCTGCCATCAAATATGCATGTTTGATATGCCTCTAGCCCTAATGTAAACAATCTGGGTACTTCCCCAGCCATTCATATCACTCTACCCTAACATGGGAAAAAAATGGTATTTATAAGTTATCATTCGGAAGGTTATTTGCTGAGCATGGATTCTGTCCCAGACATAAAGCAGTGCTCAGAACAATCCAATGTGGCACGCTCTTTAATGAAGTATGAGCACTCACGTTTAGTTGCTACTCTAACGGCTGGGGTAGTACTTCTTCTAAAAGATGCCCACAGAAAACAAGGAGAGATTAATCTGACTTCCTTGTGGAGCCATGGGACCAGCACGCACACCCTGGTCAGAATTCCCTCTCATCTTCTCTAGTCTTCCGTTTCCTACTTTGACCTCCTTTTCTTTCTGCAGATTGATCATCTTTCCTCTTCTGGTTGATACAATCTTCCTAAAACATAGCCCACAATCATACAGACAACTATGTGTTACAGCCGAGCCATAGCTTGTGGGAAAGTCACAGGTAACACTCTCTGGTACTTGGAGATATTATGAACAGATTAAAGTCTTAATGCTGAATTGTGGGTACCACTGGGCACTTATTCTAGCTCAGCCTACAACATAATAGGCAGACGTTCTTGTGCTTCAGCCTTACAGGCAGCAAACAGCAATGGAATATTTTTCTTCTCTGCCTTGCTAGATGACATAACGC
>JADRCH010000245.1:1489990-1547687 GCA_019843965.1 Rhynchomys soricoides
TAGAGCATAAGCCATTGTTGTTCTGTTCAGGAACTTTTCCCCTGTGCCCATGTGTTTGAGACTTTTCCCCACTTTCTCTTCTATTAGATTCAGTGTATCTGGTTTTATGTGGAGGTTCTTGATCCATTTGGACTTGAGAGAGGGAGACTTTGTACAGGGACTTTGTACAAGGACTTGGACTTTGTACAGGAAGAGAGGAATGGATCAATTTGGATTCTACTACATGTTGACTGCCGGTTGAACCAGCACCATTTGTTTAAAATGCTGCCTTTTTTCCAATGGATGCTTTTAGCTCCTTTGTCAAAGATCAAATGACCATAGGTATGTGGGTTCATTTCTGGATCTTCAATTCTATTCCATTGATCTACCTGCCTGTCATTGTACCAATACTATGCAGTTTTTATCACTACTGCTCTGTAGTACAGCTTGAGGTCAGGGTTGCTGATTCCCCCAGAAATTCTTTTATTGTTGAGGATAGTTTTTGCTATCCTGGGTTTTTTGTTATTCCATATGAATTTGAGAATTGCTCTTTCTAAGTCTATGAAGCATTAGGTTGGAATATTGATGGGATTTACATTGAATCTGTAGATTGCTTTCAGCAAGATGGCCATTTTTTCCTATATTAATTCTGCCAATCCATGAGCATGGGAGATCTTTCCATCTTCTGAGGTCTTCTTTAATTTCTTTCTTCAGAGACTTGAAGTTCTTGTCATACAGATCTTTCACTTGTTTGGTTAGAGTCACACCAAGATACTTTATATTGTTTGTGACTATAGTGAAGGGTGTCATTTGCCTAATTTCTTTCTCAGCCCTGTTTATCCTTTGAGTATACAAAGACTACTAATTTGTTTGAGTTAATTTGGTATCCAGCCACTTTGCTGAAGTTGTTTGTCAGCTGTAGCAGTTCTCTGGTGGAGTTTTTCGGGTCACTTAAGGACATGATCATATCATCTGCAAATAGTGATATTTTGATTTCTTCCTTTCCAATTTGTATCCATTTGACCTCCTTTTGTTGTCTAATTGCTCTAGCTAGAACTTCAAGTACTAGCTAGAAGTAGGGAATAGATACGGAGAGAGTGGACAGCCTTGTCTAGTCCATGATTTTAGTGAGAATGCTTCAAGTTTTTCCCCATTTAGTTTGATGTTGGCTACTGGTTTGTTGTATGTTGCTTTTACTATGTTTAGGTATGGGCCTTGAATTCCTGATCAATCCAAGACTTTTATCATGAAGAGATGTTGAATTTTGTTAAAAGCTTTTTCAGCATCTAATGAAATGACCATGTGTTTTTTTTCCTTTGAGTTTGTTAATGTGGTGCATTATATTGATGGATTTCCGGGTTTTGAACTATCCCTGCATCCCTGGGATGAAGCCTACTTGGTCATGACGAATTATAGTTTTGATGTGTTCTTGGATTCGGTTTATAAGAATTTTATTCAGTATTTTTGCATCGATATTCATAAAGGAAATTGGTCTGAAGTTTTCTTTTATTGTTGGGTCTTTGTGAGATTTTGGTATCAGTGTAACTGTGGCCTCATATAATGAATTAGGTAGTGTTCCTTCTGTTTCTATTTTGTGAAATAGTTTCAAGAGTATTGGTATTAGGTCTTCTTTGAAGATCTGATAGAATTCTGCACTAAACCCATCTGGTCCTCGGATTTTTTTAGTTGGGAGACTTTTAATGACTGCTTCCATTTCTTTAGCGGTTATGGGACTGTTTAGCTGGTCTATCCGATACTGACTTAACTTTGTAATTTGGTATCTGTCTAGAAACTTGTCCATTTCATCCAGATTTTCCAATTTTGTTGAGTATAGGCTTTTGTAGTAGGATCTGATGATTTTTTTAATTTCCTCAGATTCTTTAGTTATATCTCCCTTTTCATTTCTGATTTTGTTCATTTGAATACTGTCTCTGTTTCCTCTGGTTAGTCTGGCAAAGGGTTTATCTTTCTTGTTAATTTTCTCAAAGAACCATCTCTTGGTTTTGTTGATTCTTTGCATAGTTCTTTTAGTTTCCACTTGGTTGATTTCAGCCCTGTGTTTGATTATTTCTTGCCTTCTGCTCCTCTTGGGTGTATTAGCTTCTTTTTGTTCTAGAGCTCTCAGGTGTGCTGTTAAGCTGTTAGTGTATGCTCTCTCCAGTTTCTTTTTGGAGGCACTCAGAGCTATGAGTTTTCCTCATAACTCTGCTTTCATTGTGTCACATAAGTTTGGGTATGTTGTACTTTCATTTTCATTAAATTCTAAGAAGTCTTTAATTTCTTTCTTTATTTCTTCCTTGACCAAGCTATCATTGAGTAGAGTATTGTTCAGCTTCCATGTATATGTGGGCTTTCTGTTATTGTTGTTGTTGTCATTGAAGACCAGCCTTAATCCGTAGTAATCTGATAGGAGGCATGGGATTATTTCAATCTTCTTATATCCGTTGAGATTTTTTTTTTTTATGACCAATTACATGGTCAATATTTGAGAAGGTACCATGAGGTGCTGAGAAGAATGTATATTCTTTTGATTTAGGACAAAATGTTTTATAGATATCTGTTAAATCCATATGATCCATAACTTCTGTTAATTTCACTGTGTCTCTGTTTAGTTTGTGTTTCCAAGATCTGTCTATTGATGAGAATGGGGTGTTTAAATCTCCCACTATTATTTTGGAGGTGCAATGTGTGCTTTGAGCTTTAACAAAGTTTCTTTTATGAAAATGCATGCCCTTGCTTTTGGAGTAAAGATGTTCAGAATTGAGAGTTTTTCTTGGTAGATGTCTTCTTTGATGAGGATGAAGTGTTCTTCCTTATCTTTTTTGATGACTTTTGGGTGAAAGTTGATTTTATCTGATATTAGAATGGCTATTTCTGCCTGCTTCTTGGGACCATTTGGCTGGAAAATTGTTTTCCAGCCCTTTACTCTGAGGTAGTGTTTGTCTTTAACCCTGAGGTATGTTTCCTGTATGCAGTAAAATGCTGGGTCCTGTTTTTATATCCAGTCTGTTAGTCTATGTCTTTTTATTGGGGAGTTGAGTCCATTGATGTTAAAAGATATTAAGGAATAGTGATTGTTGCTTCCTGTTATTTTCGATGTTATTTTTATGTTTGTGTGTCTATCTTCTTTTGGATTTGTTGAAAGATTACTTTCTTGCTTTTTCTAGGCTATAGTTTCCCTCCTTGTGTTGGTGTTTTCCTTCTATTATCCTTTGTAAGGCTGAGTTTGTGGAAAGATATTGTGTAAATTTGGTTTTGTCATAGACTATTTTGTTTTCACCATCTACGGTAAGTGAGAGTTTTGCTGGGTATAGCAGCCTGGGCTGGCACTTTTGTTCTCTTAGGGTCTGTATGAGATTTGTCCAGGATATTCTAGCTTTTATAGTCTCTGATGAGAAGTCTGGTATAATTCTGATAGGTCTGCTTTTATATGTTACTTAACCTTTTTCCCTTACTGCTTTTAATATTCTTTCCTTGTTTTGTGCATTTGGTGTTTTGACTAGTATGTGATGGGAGGAAGTTCTTTTCTCTTCCAATCTATTTGGAGTTCTGTAGGCTTCTTGAATGTTTATATTCATCTCTTTCTTTAGGTTAGGGAAGTTTTCTTCTATAATTTTGTTGAAGATATTTACTGGCCCTTTAAGTTGGGAATCTTCACTCTCTTCAATACCTATTATCCTTAGGTTTGGTCTTCTCATTGTTTCCTGGATTTCCTGGATGTTTTTGTTTAGGATCTTTTTTCACTTTGTATTTTCTTTGACTTTTGTGTCAATGTTTCCTATGATATCTTCTTCACCTGAGATTTTCTCTTCTATCTCTTATATTCTGTTGGTGATGCTTGCATCTATGACTCCTGATCTCTTTCCTATGGTTTCTGTCTCCAGAGTTGTCTCCCTTTGTGATTTCTTTGTTGTTTCTATTTCCATTTTTAGATCCTGGACTGTTTTGTTCATTTCCTTTGCCTGTTTGATTGTGTTTTCCTGTATTTCCTCTTTAAGGGCTTCTAGCTGTTTACCTGTGTTCACTTGTAGTTCTTTAAGGGAGTTATTTATTTCCTTCTTAAAGTCTTCTATCATCATTATGAGAAGTGATTTTAAATCTGAGTCTTGCTTTTCTGGTGTGTTGGGGTATCCAGGGCTTGCTGTGGTGGGAGAACTGGGTTCTGATGATGCCAAGTTGCCTTGGTTTCTGTTCCTTATATTCTTGCCCTTGCCTTTTGCCATCTGGTTATCTCATGTGTTAGCTGGTCTTGCTCTCTGTGACTGTGGCTTGTCCCTCCTGCAACCCTTTTAGTCAGTACTCCTTGGAGACAGCCCTCTCTGAGAGGAATTTGAGTTTGGAGATCTATGGTACAAGGTCAGCTCTGGGTTGCAGAAACAAACCATAAAGATCTTGTCCCCAGCTGTTTCTTGGTTCCTGTGTCCTGATGGCTCTGCGAGGGTCTGTCTTGATTGAGGAATTTGAAGAGAAGTGTAGGTCTTCCTGTGCTCAAAGTTGTGTCAGCACTCCTGGGAGACCAGCTCTCTCCTTGCACTGAGTATTGAGCCCTGTGTCATGGGATTAGCTCTGTGGCCTCAGAAGGAAAGCAGAAGGCCACTCCTCATTCCCTTTGTCCTGGAGGTTCTGGGCAGGTCCCTCTGAGAGGAGGAACTGGCCTTACCCCCTGATCACAGGCTTGTCCACACTCCTGGGATGGTAGCTCCCTCCCCACATTATTTGTGTATGGACCTGAGTGGCACAGACCACAGGTGTAAACTGGAAAGCTCCTGTCCCAGGTTGTTCCTTTGTCCCAGTGTCCTGCAGATTTCTGGCAGGTCCCACTGGGCGGTGGTGCCTGTCTTACCTCCACTCACTAGCTTGTCCACATTCCACATAAAGTTTCTTGTATGTGAAAAGGCTATGAGAGAAAAAGTTTAAGAAGTCTTGTTTAATCCCATTATCATTCAAAACCTAGGTATAAAGTGCCTGGAAGAGGTATATCTCACTGCCTCACTAGTCACAGTATCTGAAGATTGTAATCAGATGTGTGGTACATATACACAATGGACTTTTAACCAGCTGTTAAGGAAAAACATGAACATTTCAAGAAACTGAACAGAACCGGAAACCATCATGTTAAGTGATAGAATATCCAAGGCTCAGAAAGACAGAGAATGCATGTTCTCCCCCATATGTAGGTTCTAAGCTCTCATAAGTGTTTATATGGTGGAGGTGGGAGGAAGTGTGTGTAATGGTCAGAACCAGCCATGAGACTGAAGAAAATGAGGCTTTACAGGAAGACAATAGGACAAAAGGAAGGAGAAATACTGGGAACAAAAGTGTACAGCAGGAAACAGGGGTGAATGGAGGGGTAGGTAAGGGAGGGCTGGGGCACTGTAATCAAGCTGAAAGAAAAATGTGTAAAAGGGCCATATGAAAACTTGTTGCATTATAAGTTAATTTTAAAAATTAACATGAAAGAGTGAAAACAAACTCCAGGATGTAGCAGTCAGCATACCACTGCTTCCAGGTGAGGGAGCCACACCTAAATATTATCTCGCCCAAGTCCATTTTCTACATGCCCCTAACAAGAGACAGGTGATATTGCTGTAGTCAATTAGTGCAGGCTGTCAGCTCATCATGTACTAGCTGGGACATCTTGAGCCAGTTACTCAATCTCTGGAGAATCAGAACAAGATCTACACAGGCCAATTGCTCTTAATGCCTGTGAGGAGGCTATTGGTCCTCCTTCCTCGGCGACACTTCCTTCAGTGTACCCTGTGGGAGATTCTGTAAAACCGCCATCTTTCCCAAACCTGTGTTTCTTCACAATGCTGCCTACGTAGTTCATTTCTTCAAACTTAATACATGTATTTTTATGTAATTCATCCTTTCCTCATTCTAAATGACTGGGAAGCATAATTATTCGCAGCCATAAATTCTGCAGTGCTGATGGAGACCATGACATGCTGGCCAATGTGTTTGTTCCTCTCATTAGCATAGAGTGCCTGGATAGGCAATACCTGTAATTTTTCAAATGTATTTGTAAGAGCAGTTCAAAAACACAGTATCATTGTGTAAAGTGTTTACCTGTTGGTGTTGATTTTTAAGAAGTTTTCTGTTGAAAATTATTGGAGATAACAAGAACCCTTTGCCCATGGGAATGTCAGCCTAACAGGGAATAGGCACACTGAGCAAATAGTTTTGCTAACAATAATTTAGCAAGATTCACAATGAAGGTTCATGTGGGGATGATCTGACTTTAAAGGGGAAAATGATAGAGCTGGGGTTTTACTGACAAACTGGGTTTCTGTAACTTGTTGAGATGTCAGTGGTTATCTTGAATGTCTATCTTGAGTCAACTATGTCATATAGCAGTTACTCTGCCTGCCTGCCTACCTGTGTCTGAAATGACTACTTTTTCAGATTGCCTAAGCTATGTGCTTCTATTGCTTACTGACACCTTAACTTTTAATGCTCAAGTCTGCTGTACCTCAACCCCAACCATAACTTCTGCTTTCCTCTCAAGAATCTCAATTACATTCTCCCTGATAGTCACCGTAGTCTGGACTCACATTGCTTCCCATGGAATCACTGCCAGCAGCCCTTAGCTAGCTTATCCTGACTCTCTAATATCTTTACTCTGTACTATTTAGCATAGACAGTCTGTCTTTTCCCTGTTGTATATCCAACAGTGTCTAAGTTAGGATTTTATTACTGTGGAGTGACACCATGACCAATGCAAGTCTTATAAAAGAAAACATTTATTTGGGGCTGGCTTACAGTTCAGAGGTTTAATCCATTGTATCATCATAGTGGGAAACATGGGGGGGTGCAGCACACAAGGTGCTGGGGAGGTAGCTGAGAGTTCTATGTCTGGATCCGCAGGCAGCAGGAAGAGAGAGTGACACTAGACCTGGCTTGAGCTTCTGAGATCTCAGAGCCCATCCCTAGTAACAAACTTACTCTAACAAGGCCACACCTCCTAATGGTGCCACCCTCTCTAGCCTCCAGGTCATTTTTATTCAAACCACCACAGACTGCCACTCTAATTGCTTGTGCACCCTATTTTGGTTGACTTTCTGTTCAAATATGTCTAATGCTATTTCTGAGTTGAAAGACATTCATTAATCAGCTATAGCTTTCAAACAAAGTTTTATTTCCAATTTTATCACAGTATGTTGTGTCATATAATTAGTTTATTCTTGCTCTTGAAGAAATACATCATCATCATTAGATTTCTTATGCCTAGACAGAAATTTTCCTGGCATGACTTCTCCATCCTCAGATTGATACCTTAACCCTGTGCCAGCTGTTCCTTAGGCACAGTGGCTCTTGGGAACTGTCACTGGCTTTCCTTCATCTTATTAATATGGCACAGTGTTGGCTCTTTCCTATCAAAATTCATGGCTTACCCTGTGCGACATGTTATTAGTTATTGTTTCACAGGTCTTGTTGTCAGTGAAGCCATCTTTGTAGATCTGTGAATAGTTTCTAATTTAAGCTCTCTGCTGTCTTCAGCATTGACTGCAGCACTAATCTCCAATTAATTTTTCAGTAATTACCTCATGGCTGATTGCAGAGTGATTTCTGGGTGGGCTCTTTTTGTGGGTGAAGATTATATCTACCATGCATTACTATGTTGGATTTATCACAATATCATAACATGCTAGGGTGTTATGGTTACATTTGCTCCACATTCAGTAAAGCAGACATTGGATCCAGCAATTTTTAGCAACTATAATCATTAATAGTCATGGGTAACCTTAAAAGGTACATTATGGCATTAGCATAAAGTAGAAGTGTCTAATAAACCCACAGCATAATGAGCCATTGAATTCAATAAATTCTACCAACAGTTGCCGAGCTTATTCTGTGCTGGGCACAGGGGTGCAATGATAAATAAATGAGGCTTTAATTCTCTTGTTTTAGAGCTTCATCCCAACAAGAAGGATGATTTACAACAGAATTTCAGTTTCTACAGTAGTAAACACAAGGGAGAAGACTTTTTCATGAGCATGAGTTAACTACTGGGCCTTCCCAAGTTTGAAAAATCAGAAAATTTGACAAGAGAATTATGTGGCCAAGTTAGTTTCCAGGGCTTCCCTGTCCTAGGGGTGCCTCAACCATGACAAACTTGGAAGTTGAGTCTTTGCCTTTGCCCACATCATGTCCTGAAAGAGACAGGAAACCATACTTCATTTCATCCTGACGTTTTCACAACTAAAAAAAAAAAAGCAAGGAACAGGAAGAAGCTGTTTATGAGTCTATAGTGAGACAGAAGTTAGCCATGGCAAATGAGGCATTTATTTTTAGATTTTCGTAGAAGTTAGGCATGCTAGTTAATGCTTACAGTCTCAGCTGCGGAGAGGCTGAGGCAGGAGGATTTAGAGTTCTAGAGTTCCAGAACAACCTGGCCACACATTGAGTTCCTGTCTTCAAAATAATAATAATAATAATAATAATAATATTATTATTATTATTATTATTATTTACAGAAAGCAGGAGAATTATTATGTGTCCATGTTAAACTAATTCCTACCCTTGCAAAAATACAATAGGATAACTTTTGATATCTGAAGGAAATTTGGGGGAATTTGTGGAAAGGAATGAGTTTGGTAGTTTGTATGTACTAAATCCAGGGAAACAGGCCCCTTGTCGGGCTTCAGGACTTGTCCGTTCCTGTCATTCACATTAGCAGTGTGGACTCAGTTATCTTTTGGATAATTTCATCTTATTTTTTTACTTTTCATTCCTGGCCTCTACCCAATCTTGCTTACTCTTATGTCTATCTCTTATGTCTATAACATTTTCCAAATCTTATACATCTATTCAGATTACCCTGTGTTCAGCTTCTGCCCAAGTCTTCCACTCCAGACATTTTGTATACTCCACCCCCCATTTGGCAGGGTCTCTTTCCTCTCTCATCTCTTTACAGCCATTTGCCTCTAATCTACAACCACATGTCAGCACTGTAGTCACTGTCTCCTCCTCCTCAGAATTTAGAAGCCTTTTAAAATATTTAATACTTCAAACAAGTATTTATAAAGTAGGAAAATAGCTACCCAGTAAATATTTGAATGAATGACACGGACACCCTAATTATCTGGGTAAAAAAAACTGCAATATGTAATTTATAGGACAAATATCAATGAGTTTACATTCCAAAATGTATTGTTCATAAAGATATATATATCTTCATATATAATAAACATATATTATTCTGATTCTGATTCGCTGCTTCTTTCATAAATAAATATTACAGAATTTTAACCCTTTAATTTATTCTGGCTTCATCATTTTATCTGAAAATCACAAGGTGTAAATATTTCAGTTAAGAAAGACAAGACCAGCCCTAAGTGCACGGTAGCCATCAAATTCGGGGCTTCCCACCACGGGTTGACCCACAGCCATCTGTGAGCCCACCATGAGGACAATGACCAGACTTCCGTTAAACTGTTTCCATTCCTCAAGGAGCACCAGGACCTTGAGACCCTACCAAACATGTGTTCCACAAACCCCTATGCTTCCTTGTTTATTTTTCAAAGTGAAAGAATTTTCAGAGGTTGCTGAGACTTGAAACTATTGGAGCATAAAGCATTTTGTGGCATCGCAACTGTTGTGGTTACATTTTTATCATATGTTTATAATACTCTTGATGTAATTACTGGGATCAGAAAAGAGAAACTGATCTCACTGAAGCAGCTGGGCAGGGCTGCTGTGCTGTGCTGTGCTTACCTGCCGCAGGCTGTCTCACTCCAGACCCGAAGGAAACTTTTCACTTCTCTGCATACAGAGTCATTTCTCCACATGATAGTTAATGTATTTAACAGCTGTAATCTAAAATAATTGACTGAATTGTGGGCCATCTTTGAATGTAGGATTTTCTATTGAAAGCAACTACTGTAGGATAATTTCTTGAATGAATTCTCGAGGTACAGTGATAGATTTCATTAAATTAAGAAATTTCTGGAGGAAAAAAGATCGCTGTCATTAGTTTAGCAATTAATAAGATATGTCCACATTTTGTAAACCCTTAGGGCATGTATTTAAACATGCACAGGCTGAATATACACTGCAAGATTTGTGTCTGCATGACTGAAGCTCACATCTTGGCTACTGACAGAAGTGGATATAAAGCTTGGTGAATTCAGGTCCTTGTCAATCCAGTCACTTGTTCTGTTAGGGGCTGTGCTTCTGTAGCGAGTGGAACCCTTTTCCCCATTCCTTCCCTTACCTGTCCTCCTCCACTACTATAAGAGGAAAGCAGGAGTTTCTAGCATGCCTTCCACCAACACTAATCTACTAATGATCTGTCATGGAAGGTAGTCATCATGATAAAAACTCACTCATTTTTATGCAAAAGACATCTTATGCTCTGCCCTATTTTGTTCTATTTTTCAGACTGTGTTTCCTGTGAGTCCAGATGTGCAATCCAGATGTGCTGCAATGGTGACATAAACTGTTGACTGAGACTAGGAGCGTGCCTGAAATTCCATCCCTCCTTCTTATTTTTTCCTTTAATGGTGCTTCTATTGGAATAGTCAAGGAAGTGCATCCAACATGAGTTTTATCATGAAACCTCACAGACACTTTCAAAGAACACTGGTTCTGCTTGCCACCTTTTGTATGGTAAGCATTATTATTTCTGCTTACTACCTGTACAGCGGCTACAAACAGGAAAGTGAAGTCTCTGGGCAGGCTTCTGAAGTGGACTGTGGTGACCTGCAGCACATACCAACCAGGCTGATGGAAGTTAAGAGAGCAATGATTTCCGATGCTTCAAGAACAGACCCCACAGTCCTGGTGTTTGTGGAGAGCCAGTACTCACCCCTTGGTCAAGACATTATTATGATGCTAGAATCCATCCGGTTCCATTATCACACTGAACTCGCCCCTGGAAAAGGAGATCTTCCAGCACTTACAGACAATGTGAAAGGCAAATATGTTCTTATTATATATGAGAATATTCTAAAGTATATAAACATGGACTCTTGGAATAGAAGCCTCTTAGATAAATACTGTGTAGAGTATGGTGTGGGTATCATTGGATTCCATAAAACCAGTGAGAAAAACCCACAGAGCTTTCAGTTCAGGGGCTTCCCCTTTTCCATAAGTGGAAACCTGGCAGTCAAAGATTGCTGTATTAATCCTCACTCCCCACTCCTTCGTGTGACCAAATCCTCCAAGCTGGACAGAGGTTCCTTACCTGGAACTGACTGGACAGTTTTTCAGATTAACCACTCTACCTACCAGCCAGTAATATTTGCCAAAGTTAAGACTCCAGAAAACCTTTCTCCTTCCATCTCTAAACATGCATTTTATGCCACTATCATACATGACCTGGGGCTTCATGATGGGATCCAGAGAGTTCTTTTTGGCAACAACTTGAACTTTTGGTTGCACAAGCTCATCTTCATAGACGCCATCTCCTTCTTGTCGGGGAAGAGGCTGACACTGTCCTTGGACAGGTACATCCTTGTGGACATTGATGACATATTTGTGGGGAAGGAGGGCACAAGAATGAACACCAACGATGTGAAGGTAAGGCCCTGTTACCTTAGAGTTCCTCAGTTGACAGCATCCCTGAGATAAGACCACTTCTGTCTTCTGTAGGACGGAGTTTTCCCAGACCGGGGAATTCTGTCTGATGGAGAGAATCTGGGAGAAACTGGGGTAACTGGTTACTCTCATCACACTTCACCTAAGTTTTTAATATACTTCCATCTGATTTAGGGGGGAAATGATGATTGTTCTAAAATATCAGGTGCAGTGAGATCCAGATCTGTGTGTATTTATGACTGAAAAATAGAAATCATTTTTGCTTAGTTACTTTCTAGAAACTATCCACTTAGAAAACAAAGACATTCATTAAAATATGAACTCAGTGGATTTTTGGAAAATTCAGATCACAAGGAAATTCAAATGGTTTTGAAAGTCTAACATGAGTTTTATTTTACTTCATTGTGGAAAACAATGACCCGACCACAGAGGTGGGTTTGTTCATATGGAAACATAAGGGCTTAGCTTCTCTGGGGAATATGTCTGGCACTTATGTGATGCCACTGTAATGTGCTGCATATATATCACATATACTTTTTTTACAAAAAGAGGAGTATTTAAGTGTAGTAGAATCTATATTGTTACATAGACAACTAGTGATTTAACAGTAAGAAAAAGCTGAGATTATCCGTGTTCATGTTACTTTTTCATTTTAAACAGGACTCTGTCTTTGTTACTTTGTTGATTCCTCACAAAAAGGAGAGACTTTGGATACATAGGTTTTTATTCTTTACAACTTTAGCCTTCTTGTAGAATACCTAGAACGAAAGCAGTTATCAAAAATATTATTTTGGGGAGATACCTCAGCAGGTAAATGCAAATGACCTGAGTCCCTAGACCATCCTGGTAGCAGAAGAAATCCAGGTCCTGAAAGTTGACCCATGACTTCCACACATGTGCACATTCAGATATAAGAACAAGATAAGAAAGAAGACACTTTCATATTAATGGGTGTGGTTTCTAATTAGTCAACCAATTATATTTAAATGCACATTAAAGATTTTGCAATTTACTTTTGAAAGTGTAGATAAATTAAAACCAAACTAGTAGATTAAACATATATTGTTATAGATTTATAGACTAAAATAGTATTTAATTCTTCATTTCCTATTTCCAATTACTGTGATAAAAATATAATATATATTTATATGTATATATTTGATTTAAAACTTCCAAAACTATACATTTTTAAAGTGTGCCAAGTAAACTTCTGTGTTCCAATGCAACTTTCCGTATCACCTAATATCAGAACAAAGTGCTCTTTGACCTGGCATGGTGGTGTGTGCCTATGACCACACTCCAGAAAATGAGGCAAGAGGATCTCAAGTTAGAGGCCAGCCTGGGCTCTCCAGGCAGACTATGTTTCAAAAAACTATAGTACCTTTGTTCTTTATGGGTTAACTTGCATTTTAGGGACACTGAGCATATTAAAGAGAAATGAAGCCATGTGTACTTTGTGGGTTCATTGTAGTTACAGGGGACTACATTTGCTAAACTCCCTAAATGTTTTGGGAGAGTTGTTTTTTGTTTGGTTGGTTGGTTGGTTTTTTTTTTTTTTGGTTTTTTGTTTTTGTTTGCTTTTGGATTGCTTTATTTTGGCATGGGAACACAGTTTGTCATTACTTTACTGTATGTTAACATACACATTTCACAGAACATAGTACAATTCCTTAGGGCTGAAAGAAAAGTACTTTAATACACCCTTCACATAATACAGTACAATGTGAGTGCCTATGTGTTATTCTCTGTCCTAATAACCAGAAGAGTGTTTCATTTAGTGTTCCCATGTACTGTTAGCTTTAAATATCTTAGGTGGTAAATGTGTGTTTTTAAAAAGGCAGCATAAACATTTCTTACAATAGAGTTTGTGTGACTACATCTTCAAACTGCATCTAGTAAGCTCTTTTTTGGAATTGCTTTATTTTGGTATAGGACCTAAATGTTTTTTAAAATATGTTTTGGACTATTGAGTTTTAAACTGCATGTTTCAAAATACTAACTCATTTCACATAGTTACACAAAGTACATAAACATTCATGTATTAGCTACTGTTCTTGTGGCTGTGGCAAAGTGTCCAGCAAAAGCACTTTAAGAAAGGAAAGAAAGGATTATTTTGCCTCACAGTATGAAAGCCAAGTTCATCATGGGATGGGATGGCATCAGGACTGAGGGAGCAGGTGACAGTTTATCCACAATCATGAAGTGGAGAAACATGAATGCCGGTGATCAGATGGTGTCGTCCTTGTTATTTAGTCTTGGACACAATTAGGGAATGGTGCCATTCACATTTAGAGTGAGTCCTCCCACCTCAGTGAATCCCATCTAGAGCCCTTCTCACAGATATGCCCAGAGCTTTGTCTCATAGGTAAGTCTAGATGCTGTCAAGTTGAAAATCAGTATTAACCGTGATGATAATTCTATATATAGATTCTTTTAGGTTTTAATCATATACAAGGTTAAGCACTTTGGAAGAGTGTCTATCTGTATAGCACTTGGTGTGCTCATATCACTTCAAATTCCAGACATGTAAATACAATGATAAAGTTGGTGGAGCAGGGCTGGGGAGGATAACTAGCATCTCAGTCAGAGCTCTTATTGCTATGAGGAAGCACCATTGCCAAAAGCAATTTGGGAAGAAAGGGGCTTGTTTCATCCTATAGCTGTGGTCTACCATCCAGAGAAGTCCCAGCAGGCACCTGAAAGCAGGCACTGATGCAGAGGCCATGAAAGAGTGCTACCTACTGGCTTGTTCCTAGTGGTTTGCTCAGCCTGCTTTCTCATAGAACCCAGGACCACCCCCTGCCCTGGAGTGGCACTACCCATAGTAGGCTGAGCCCTCCAATATCAATCACTAGCTGAGATAATGTATTACAGATTTGCCTACATGCCAATTATGGAAGCATTTCCTAAATTGAGAGTTTCTCTTCCCGGATAATTCTAACTTCTGTCAAGTTAACAGTAAACTAGCCAAGGCAAGCAGATGGAGTGCTTGCAATACGGTAAGGGAAAGGAGTCAGTATGGTCTTGTGTAAAACTTTCTGTGGAAAGCACAATAGTACAACGCCATTCCCCAGAAACCAGTGTCCAGGAAAAGCTTGAGGGCAAAGCTAGAATGATGTCATGGCATTAATTCAAACACAGATGGAAATTTCCTGAAACTCGGAAATGGGAATGAGAGTGGAGACATGAGAGTGATTTCAGAGTTATCCAGGAGATACCAAACAACATAGTGATTGGTTGAATGAAGATGAACGATTACAATCAGGAATGGCATTTGAATTTTCATCATTGGTGAGCAGTTGTAGGAATGAGCATGAAGACACAGTAAGAGGATGGTAGAAGGAGCCGTTCCAGGTCATGATGAAAACTTCAGTTCCGTGTTGTTTCTTGTAGTTGTTGGCATCCATTTTGGTGGTAGGTTAGAGGCAGGTATCTGATGCTAACCGATACTTTAAGTTTGCTAAAATCATCATAGAACTACATGTAAGTATTTTAATGAACACACATTCTTCACTTGAGACATAACTATTAGATCAACTTTACTATGTTGCTGTTATTTGGTTACTTTTTGTTTGGTTGATTGTTTTATGTTGGTGGTGGTGGTGGTGTGCGTTTGTGTGTGCATGTGCATGTGTGTGTATACTGGCCTATGCATGCGAATTTGGAAGCCAGAAGTCTACTCGAGTTACCTTCACCTTTCTACCTTATTTTTTGAGACATGGTCTTTCGTTGACTCTGGAGCTGGCCGTTGTAGTTAGACTAGCACTTTACCCCCTGAGTGACCTTCCCAGTCCTGCTTGCTGTGGATTTTAGATCTATTTTTGTGCCGTTTTAATTCCTGGAGGAGAGAATGGAAAATGGATGTTGGTGGAGAATGTTTGTTTAATTCTCCAGCACTAATGAGGGTTATACATATTTCATGGCTCTTCTTGCAGCTATTACATCGTGTATTTTGAAAATACCAAGTGCATATCTCTTGTTATATCTCAGTGTGGCATTTTATCATTCTGTGACTATTGTTTTTCAGTTTCAGTGATGTTATTTGCCTTTGTGTTGGTGTTGTCTAACCATAATCGCTGGGCTGGCCTTCCTTTGGTTTCCACTTAGCAACTTAGAATGGGATACATTGTGCCTTGTTCTAGGCTTCCTTGGTGTACTTCCTCTGGCTCCTGAGTCACTCTTGCTCTAGATGTCAATACACTATTGCTCAAACTCAGATGCAAGACATTATTGTTTCACTACCGCCAAAGCTTGCTTGGGTTTGCCAGGAGTCTACTGTTTTCTTTGCTAACTATTCTCCTCTTCAAAAAAGAGTGTACTCTTCTACCTTCATCCCATTTTAACGTTTTAATTATATTTTTATTAATTATTTTACTTATTTACATTTCAAATATTGTTCCTCTCCTCCATCCCCCCTCCACGAGCCCTCTACCCCTCCCTCTCCCCTTGACCTCTAAGAGGGTGCTCACCCACTCCCCCATCCACTCCCACAACACTCCTCTCACATCTCCCTTCTCTGGGGCATCAAACCTCCACAGGAACAAGTGCATCCCCTCCCACTGAGGCCAGACAAGGTAATCCTCTGCTACATATGGAGTGGGAGACACAGGCCAACCCATGTATACTCTGGTTAGTGTTTTAGTCCCTGGGAGTTCTGAGGAGTCCAGTTAGTTGATGCTGTTGTTCTTGCTATGGGGTTGCCATTCCCTTCAGCTCCTTCAGTTCTTCCCTAACTCTTCCATACGGGTCCAGTCCCTATGCTCAGTCCAATGGTTGGCTGTGTGTATCTGCATCTGTCTCAGTCAGGTGCTGGTAGAGCCACTCAGAGGACAGCCATGCCAGGCTCCTGCCTGCAAGCACACCTTGGCATCAGCAATAATGTTGGGGTTTGGTCCCTGCACATGGATGGATCCCAAGTTGGGGCGGTCTCTGGATGGCCGTTCCTTCAGTCTCTACTCCATTTTTTTGTCCCTGCATTTCCTTTAGACAGGAACAATTATGGGTCAAAAATTTTGAGATGGGTAGGTGGCCCCATCCCTCAACTAGGGGACATGCCTATCTACTAGGGGTCTCTTCAGGTTCCATTTTCCCACTGTTGGCATGTTGGCTAATGCCATCCCCATTGGGTCCTGGGAACCTCTCACCTTCCTGGTGTCTGGGACTTTTTAGTGGCCCCTCTGACTCCCCTCCATCCTCCACCTTGCACTGCTGCATATTTCTCTTTATTATCCTGGCCCTCTGGACTTCTCTCCTGTCTCCCCACCCCATACCTAATCCTGTCCCCCTTTTCCCTCTTCCCCCCTACTCCCACCCATGTCCCTCTCTCCCTCTGCCTCCTGTGATTATTTTGTTCCTCCTTCTAAGTGGGATTGAAGCATCCACACTTGGGCCTTCCTTCTTGTTAAGCTTCATATGGTCTGTGAGTTGTATCATGGGTATTCTGAACTTTTTGGCTAAATATCCACTTATCAGTGAGTATATACCATGTATGTCCTTTTGGGTCTGAGTTACCTCACTCAGGATGATATTTCTAGTTCCATCCATTTGCCTGCAAAATTCGTGATGTCCTCATTTTTAATAACCAAATAGTATTCCATTGTGTAAATGTACCACATTTTCTGTATCCATTCTTCTGTTGGGGGAACATCTGGCTTGTTTCTAGCTTCTGACTATTATAAATAAGGCTTCTCTGAATATAGTGGAGCATGTGTCCTTGTTATATATTGGAGCATCTTTTGGTTATATGCCCAGGAGTGGTATATCTTGGATCTTCAGGTAGAACTATTCCCAATTTTCTGAGGAACCACCAGATTGATTTCCAGAGTGATTGTACCAGCTTGTAGTCCCCCCAGCAATGGAGAACGATTCCTCTTTCTCCACATCCTTGCCAGCAACTTCTGTGCCTGACTTTTTTTATCTTAGCTATACTGAATGGTATAAGGTGGAATCTCAGAGTCGTTTTGATTTACATTTCCCTGATGACTAAGGATGTTGACCATTTTAACTCTTACATGTTTTAACTACTCCATGTGTGTATGGGCATGCATATGTCTGCATTGGCTGTGTGCATGCTTTTGTCAGGGGACAACTTAAAGAAGCTCTCTCCTTCTACCCTGTCGGTCCAGGGAATTGAGCTAAGGTTGCCATACTTGGAAGCAAATGCCTTTGCTCACTGATTTGTCAACTCCCATTTTAATGGAGCAGCCACCATGATGCTCTCAGTGTAGCATTTAGATCATGTCCCTTCTTTACTCAGACCACTTTATGGCTTCTAGTCTCACCCAGAACAGCCAGAGTTCCTACAGTCGTTTATCTTCCCTTTTTCTCCCTGATCTCACCGTCTCTACCTGTTTGCCTTTTTGGAGTGGCACTTTTTAGTGCAATCCTCAAGAAGCATTATTTCCTCATCTCTTTTGCTCACGGAGTAGCCTGATCACATAAACATATACATGGCTCACTGCATATTTGGTGTGTAAATGAGATTTTGGTAACTTCTTCAGAAATCAACAGGTATAATTAAGAAGTGTAAGCTAGAATAACTGTGTCAAACACCCATCAAAAACTCCTTTTAGAAACTCTTAGAAACTTCTAGAAACAGCTTCACATGTACTGAATGACTGTCTTTATTTACCCTCTTCTTCTTCCTGAAGTGATAGTTCATCGGTATTGAACTGTCTGTGTAGCACGCAACTTCATGTATAAAACAGCTTTTCCTAGTAGAAAAACAAGGATCCCCTGCAAGTCACCTAACATTTGTGGAAGTAAAATTTGCCTAATTCCAATCCTCCAAATGATATTTCTATTGATAAGATGTTAGATGACTTGTAACTATTACTATAAACATATGAAACCACCTCTTCCGTGTAAATATTCTGACCTTGGTAGAATATTTACTTCTAAATATGGTGTGAGATCACAGTACATATAAAAGTAAATCAGTGTCAATATCATGCTCATGCTCAAGTCACCATAGTGTCCTACTAAATACATAGTTAATTTAAGGAAATACAATTAAAGAAATCCCCTTTATAAAGTAACATAGGAAAATTAAGAGTTTACTTAACAAAGAAAAACCAACCTCAGGTCTGAAATTCACATGTGCTTGGTTCATTTTGTTAAATTTGTTGCCACATTGCAAGACAGAAAGTATTCTTTCTGTGATTAATATTTAAGAGTCATCTGCTATGCAAGGGCATTCTACAAAAATGCATTATAAATGATTTAAAGAGAGCAAAATCCTACCACAGAATGATCAATAATGTATAACAGTATTTGGTGGCTGGCTATATGTTTTAAAGATTTTTTTTTATTTTATTCTTTGAAATTTTCATACATATAAACAATAAGTCTTTATGATAGCCACCCTTTTCTCTCCCTCAAAACTCCCCATGTCATAGAGACACACAGAGAACTTAAGATGGACTGGGATGTGCTCTCAGCTGCAGAAGTCCATGTCAATAATACCCACTCAGAGCTTCCCCCACCGCTTACAATAAATAATGCTTGACATTTTTAATTTAAAAATAGCCATATAAAATACTGGAGAGCTGAGAAAGCCATGAGTGTGTATTTTCCATCCTGAGTAAATGTATATTTCAGATATGAACATAGCCATGTCAGTGACACATAACCTCAGAACCAGAAGAAAATGATAAGCCTTTCCTTCAGGTCTGTATGTGGATGTTGACAATGCATGTTCATTTTTTGTATTGCTGTGTATGAAGTGGCTCTTCACAAAGTAAAGACAAGGAACTTGAACAAAAGAATATCCTTCCCTTAGGTTAGCATATCAGATGTTGTTTTCATTTATTTCTCTAATAAGGGGGAGAATTAAATTTCTTTACTTTCCAATTATTTTTCCTGTTACTTCACAGAGTGTAGGGTAAAAATGTGTATTCTTAATTCAGTTGTAACCTTTCACATTAATATCCTCAGTATTAAACTGATATTTTAAACTCAAACATGAGGATAAAACTTCATGAAAGGTCTTATAAATTATGCTTAAGAGCCTTATTAATATAAAGGAGAAACCAACAGAACCGCTTGTAGATCGAAACCCTCAGCAGCCAGCACTGGATTCCTGCAATGTGATCAGCAGATAGACAGGTAACCCCTGGAACTCATTCTCCACCCCTGCAACAGTAGCAACAAAGAGAACAGCATCACCTTCATTTAGGGATGCTGTAAGAGTAGGAATGATCCCACAAACCTGTGGGCTTTACCCTTTAGCCATCACTACCCTTATCTCTTCTTCTCAGACTGCAGCATTGAACATACCATAATATTCATTAATTGGGTCTCAGTTCATACTAAGAGACTCGCTAAATATTTCTAAGGGGAGCCCAGCACCAACAGACCCGAACAGGGTGATTATCCAGTGAACTAGAATGTGCAGAAACTGTCTTCTGAGAATCAGGGTTTCCATACCCTTCCCCATGGTGAGCTTTGCCTAATGATGCTAAAGATAAGGATGTTCAGATGTGCTTGGTCTGTTTGATGTCACCTTCCAAGCCCTAGAATTCCAAAGCACTCTGGTTTCCCAGTAGAACTTATTATACAAAGCCATATGACTCTGTGTGTCCGGCCGTTCTTACTCTAATGTTTCACAAACTTACTTTTGTTCTGAAACACATTTTCCAGACTCTTGCTCCTACCAATTCTGTGATCGTTCTGCCCTGCCCCCAATCTTGTAGTGCATATCCATTCTCCTCTTGACCTCTGCATCTTGTCCAGTGCATAGCTAAGGTTGCTGCCAGTGGCCTGTGAGCAACAACAAAGAGTGGAATCAGTACAACATCCAATATTGGACCAGAAAGCAGCGAGTTTCCCGAGTCCTGGCCCTGCAGTGGCTGTTAGCCATGCTTCATGGACATACCCCATACCCCATCTCACCTCCAGGTCTCATGTCTTAGCCAACATCATTACCTCAGTTTCTTTTTGTGTAAAACAAAAATCACAGTAACATCTATCTCATCAATATACCTTAGGGATCAAATAGTTACATATGTATGAAGCATTCATAATAGTATATAACTTGTGATGCAATTAAGTTAATTAATGCCTAATAATATTAGATAGTGAACGAGGGAGGCAGCCCGTAAGGTCTCTCTTATATTTGGTAGGCTTGTGATGTATGTAGGATATCCATATAGAGATATACAGGTAGGGAAGTGTTCAAGTCTTGAGTAACAAAGAGAAGTCTCAAGGAAAGATATAAACTGAGAACTAATGAGAATTGGGATGATATTTAAATTGCTGGCATTGGATGAAATCTAGTATGAAAAGACAGTGAAGAAGAGGAAGGGAGGACCACGCACTTACTGTTAAAGACATGGCCCAGATCTATAGTGACAGATCTAAGAAGCTTGAGATTCTGAATCAAATGGGTTATGTTCAGGAGCTATCCTCTTCCTTCTTCAGGGAAGTTTTCTCTAAAGCTCTAGGTCCCAGCAGCTGTCCCTTTTGTATCTCACCGATATACTAGCCCATCCAGTTTAGGCTGTTCATGGTGAAGACTGACATACTTTTTGTGTCTATCACAGTTTTACATAAACTCTCCGTAAAAATGGCTGTTGGGACAGTCACTTCAAGAAATAAAAGTTCTGCCCTTCCAATGGCACCATAAATTCTAGCAACAAAGGATATAAATTATTTTGCCATAGGGAGAATGTTTTAATTAATTAAACTCATTTTATTGGGGAATATATGTTATCCTTGGTGAGGAAAATATGAATCTAGGCCCATAAAAGAACTTGCCTTCCCAGAACCCATATTTGTGTACAGTACGAGGAAGAGGTCTTCAGACTTGGGTAAATGGTGCTTCCGTCTCAGATCTATACTATGTGATCCACACATAGGTGCTCACCTCATTTGAATACACGCTTTCACCTTTAAAACAGTTCACAATAATACCTACCTCAAGAATTTGATGAGGTCTATGTGCCATAAATAGAACTCTCACATGGTACTTTCTTTATTTCTCCTGTGGTAAGATTTACATGTGTTGATCTGTTACTCTCATTACATAGCCCACAACTGCATCTAGCAATGTGTGAATTAATTATGAGCATACATCCTGAGAAAGGTGTCCTTGTGCAGTCCCATCATCCTGTGAGCATTGCAGGCTGCCATTATCCAAACCAGATGGTCTAGTACAGTCCCTCGATCTACCTTCTTGCCGGAGAGATTAAGTAAGGACAAGACGTATGGGGCTGTGGGCATGCTTTCTCACAGTAAAGGTTGGTAGAAGGGATGCACTATAAAATAGTGATAGGTGACTGTATAGTAGACATACAAGCTGGCTGCAGTCCTCAAATGTTATCACGCCTTGAGTAGCACACATAATTTACATGCAGGGCAGCCCATGGGTGTGGCATCACCGCAAGCATTAATGATCAGCTGTGTGTTGCTACAGTGGTGCAGTGGCTGCCACTTCACCAGGCAGTTTAGAAATGCTTCCACTCTACTGTCATATGAAGCCACCATCACATATATGGTCTATCGCTTGCCAGAGCCTCATCATATGTTACCAAACTATACATTCAGATTTTGCCTTATTAAAGTAATACACATGAGGGGTGTGTGAACATTGATGGTGTGTGTATGATCCATGGATACTGAAGGATACTGCACTAGTCATATAATTTTACTTTTCTTTAAATTAAAACATATCACATATAACTGTCAGTATTTGTTACATGGTTATAGTTTGATGCCTTTACATAGGCTTAGGAATATTCAAATGCAATGACTGTTTTGGCCTGACTACTCCCTCCCCTACCCCAGGCTGAACTGTGTTAAGTGCATTTAAAGGGGACATTGCCTGTTCGCTGTATCCATGCTAAGCTACCATCTGTCTTTGCTTATCAGTGGTTGTCACAATTCATTAACTATGAAGTCCACCCCACACTAAATTAACCCTTCTTTCTCTACTCAGTTTTCCAGATTAAAAATTGCCCAGTTGCAAACCAACCCATTGGCTTTCTGAAGATAAAGATATGAAACAATTTGCTTCAGCATTAAACCTCAAAAGAGTTTACTAGCTTCTGTGAATCTGGTATGAATGTTCATTTTCAAGCCACGAGAACACATAAATTACACTAAGCACAGCATACCTGTCTTCAGACAGTCATTAGGTTTTTGTGGTTTCAAGCAACATCGTGTTTTGCTTGCACATACATGAGTTCCCATCACTCAGTCTCAGAGAAGATGATTGTTTTTCCACCTACATCCCTGAGCTATTACTTCAGATAGTCCCTTAAATAAACAGCATCTTTCCTTCGGTGTCCAGGGTTGTTACTGCGCTTCCTTTCATCAGATAAGACAAGGTGTGAAGTCTGAGAATTCACATGCAAACTAACAGTCAGTCTGCCACTGTTTCACCGGTCCTGGCAGGGGTCAGAGAGAACAGCAATACCCTTTACCATAATAGAATGCCACACAGAGGGCTGTGCTATAGGAAAAAAAGCGAACCTCTGAACACTGAGAAGTCAAAGCTTTTACCATGAGCAGTAAACCTAAAGAATCTTTGAAAGGACATTGCAAAGTGAAAGCAGTTCCTGCTGCTGCTTACAAAGCAAGCAGAATCTCAGGAGCACAGTGAATGTCTCTCTGCAATACTGGAGCCTTTCTTCTCAGACGTGTTTAGTTCTTTAATGTTGTCAGCAGCAAGATGGCACAGCGGGTAAAGAGACTTGCCTTATGACCTGAGTTCAATTACTGGGATCCATGTGATGGAAGGATAGACAGTTGTCCTACGATTTCCACAGTTGCACAGACGTGTATGTGTAGACACACACACATACACACGCACACAAAATGAATGTAACAATTTTTTGAAGAATATATTCAGTGTGAGTTTTACAGATAACATGGAAGAGTGCTACAAACATCTAATCCCCAAGCCTAATCTCTTACAAAATATCTTCAGCTCTTCCCTTTAAATTAAGGAAAATTCAGGTTTTAGTTTGTGTGTTTACTCAGCCTTTTTGAGCCTCAGTCTCCTGAGACATTAAATAATCATTCTTCATTGGAGGAATGCTGAGTATATTAAATGAAGTCATTCACATAGAGGATTTCTCACAGATCCTGGCACATACTGTATCCATTACAAATAAGTAATAACTTTAAACAAATCGAGCAGTAAATAAACTGTGATGAGTGACACTCAATACCTCCTTTGTTAATTCACCTCCAAGCATACCCATTTCCAGATGAAACTTGGGAGCTCTGGCTAGCCTCTTAGTATAGAAGCATTTTCAAGAAAGGATATAAAGAAAATAATATATTTGAGAATTGTTTATGCACTTTAAATTGATTATTTGATCTAGTGCCCTATACTGTTTCATTCATTATCAGTACCATTTGTGGTGTGTGTGCTCGTGTGCGTGTAGATGCATGTGCAGGTGTGTATGGTGGCCAGAGGCCAGTGTCAGGTGCCTTCCTCTGTCACTCTCCACCATTGTATTTGTGTCAGGGCCTTTCCCCGAATCTGGAGCTGCCCAGTGAGTCCCAGCAGTTTTCCTGTCTCTGATCACCCAGGCTAGTTACAAGAGTTGTACCCCCTGGCTTTGTATGTGAATGCTGGAGGTCTAAACTCAGATCCTCCTCTTGCCCAGCAAGCACCTCACCCACAGGACCATTTCCCAGCCTGTGATCAGCTTTTGATAACTATTTTAGAGACAATCAAGCTGAGGTTCACACATTGCCTATGGCCACGGTTTGTGAGTGAAGGGCTCAGACTCTGCTCTTTTTTAGCTTTTACTTTCCTTAACTTGCTCTCACCTTCTGCACTGCCTGTGGGGCTGGACAGGAAAATCCGCTCGACTCCTCATATTTCACTAGTGGTGGGAACAATAGGTTCTTAGTGGGAAAATCATTGAGGTATTCTTCCAGAGATGATGCCTGCCTCTGTAGCTTTGACTTTCTGTCCTTTTGAGAAGAAGGAGATGGAGGTCAGCAGATACAAAGTAGCATATATGTGAGATGGAGGTCAGCAGATACAAAGTAGCATGTATGTGAGATGGAGGTCAGCAGATACAAAGTAGCATATATGTGAGATGGAGGTCAGCAGATACAAAGTAGCATATATGTGAGCTATAAGCGGAGGTCAGCAGATACAAAGTAGCATATATGTGAGCTATAAACACAGAGGCTAATGACTAGTTCGTATGTGAACTCTCAACAACTGAGGATCACTGGGATGAGAATCTCAACTAAGCAATTGTCTTTATGGAGTTGGCCTGTTTGCATGTCTTGATTATTAATTGATCTAGAAAGACCCATTCCACTTTGGCCAGCACTATTACCTAGACAGGGGACCCTAAACTATGTAAGACAAGAGAAAACTAGCTGAAGCCAAGGAAACAAATGATCTGGGTACATTCTTTTCTTTCCACATTTAACAGTAGATATGATGTGACCAGATGTTTCACGCTCTCACCTGTGTGATTGTCTTATAGTGATAGTCTGTAATGTGGAATCATGAGCAAAAGTAAGTCCTTTCCTCTTTATGTTGATTTTGGCCAAGATATTTTAACAGTGACGGAAATGAATTAGAACAGAGAGCCAGTGTACAAAACAGCCGTACAGCTACTAATGAAATTATTCTGTGTTGGAGTTTGCTACTGAGTGAATAGATTTTAGTTGCTCTTGCCCATTTTTTTAAAGACTAGCTATGAAGTGTGATGGGGATGCTCCATTTTTTCATTATACAAACTTTCTCTACTACCCATGTATACTTCATAACTTCTGCCATATGACAGACTTTCCTGGAGAGACAAAGGCATCCATGTGTGTACTTGCCCCAGAAAGAGAGCCCATTATAGACCAAAGGATTGTACCATTGTCCAATTTGGTGAACCAATGAGTTTTTATTGGGGTAACTAATAGGAATGTGTGAGGGTCAGTTACATGGATCAGGAATAGATCAAAATCAGCTGCATCGCCTGAAAGCCTACCCAATGTGAATAACCACTCCTGAGATATCTCCACGGTCCAAGTATCTTTTTCTTTCTGCAGTTTGGTCAGAGACTCCACCCTCAGAAATGGTTCACTCACGATTATACTAGAGGGTGGGGCTCCTAAGAATTCCCAAGCTTCTGCTCCCCGAGATATATGACCTTTTGTTTACCTCTTCTTTGCCACCTGAGGCCCATGAACCACCCGATCTCTCCTGCAGCAAATGTTTTAATTGACAGGGAATGTTGAGGATAGGAGGAACATGCTATACAGCAACTTCCTATTGTTGCACCTTAAATATGTACATTAAAGTTATATACAAATGTCTGGGCTATTTGCCTGGGATCAACAATAGAATATGTACATAGCATGCACAAACCCCTGATCTCTATGCCCAGCACCACCAAAAAAAAGATACACATAGTGTGCACTCTTTGAGAAAGACTTAGTGGTCCAAAGCTACTATTGTACCACCACCTATACTAGACCAGTAGGCTCAATCACCATATGATTTGGCACCTTTTAATCTCCCCTCTCAGTGTCAAAGAATGCAAACCTGATTTTTTTGTTCTGTGGTGTGGCTTTTATAAGAGGCATTACATTAAACCAAAAATACAATAGGATAATAAACTTGTAATTATAATATACCTTTATTCAAAGAAACCACTATTTTTCATGAAGAGATAGATTCTTTACTTACAGTAAAACAAAGATGAAAATATCCCCTTTTTTTCTCCACTTGACTCCAGGAGAATTTTCCTTCATACTTGACTGCTCAGCATTTGACTGAAATTAGGTCAGGAACTCAAGCAGGACAGGAAGCTGGTCACAGGAGCTGATACAGAAGCCATGGAGGAATGATGCTTGCTCCCATGGCTTGTTCAGCTTGCCCTCTTCTAGGACCCAGGACTGCCTGTCCAGGGATGGCACCACACACAATGAGCTGTATTCTCCACATCAATCATCAATATAATCAAAGAAAAAGAAGCTATCAACTTAAGAGTGGGGGTGGGAAGGGATTTGATGGAAGGCAACTGGGGTGGGCTAGAGAGAGGAAAAAAGAGGAACTTATATAATTACATTAATCTAATAGTTTTAAAGCTGGGTAGGGATATAAAAATAGAATAGAAAAAGCTCTACTAGCTTGCCCACAATTCAGTCTGGTAGGAGCATTTTCTTTGTTGCTGTTTCTTCTAAAATGATATTAGCTTGTGTCAAATTAATATAAAAACTAGTCAATACAGGTAACACAGGTGTTCTGCTAGCTTTTTCCTTTTAAATTCAATCTGAAACCCCAGTCCATGAGTATCACTCTCACTTAGGGTGTATATTCTCACTTCAGTTAAACCAAGCCAGAGAGACTCCCTCTCAGATATGCCCAAAGGGTTGTTTCCTGTGATAAATAATCTAGCACACTCCTGAAATCATTTTGTTTTAGAAAACGGTGTCATGTTGTGGCCCAGCCTGGCCTTGAACCTGTGGCAACCATCCTTCTACAGCCTTTCAAGGGCTGCAATTACAGATGTGACCCACCATGCCTGCAGTTGCAGATCATGTAGTCGTATTTAGGTGACATGGAGAGAAAATGGATTAACAGAAAGTATCCTGGCTTTATCACTAAGAGTAATATCGTTGAGTAGTTAATATTGATTATCTATTACAGGAGACAAAGCTTTGGGCATATCTGAGAGGGAGTATCTCTGGCTTGGTTTAACTGCATTGATAACATTACAGAATCCTGGTATGTACCATGACTCAGGTTGATCATCCTTGTGTTGCCATTATCATGGTGGCATGTGTGTTCCTCTTAAAACTTAGTCATTAGAACACCACCTGCTGGCTCTCTGGTACCTTCTGATTGAGAAGGTTTCTATATATGAGTCACCTCCTATCAGATTTGGCTTCTCAGGAAGTTTATAGAGTCAGTGTGCCAACCAACTTGACCTAAAGATGGAAAATCACAGTTAATGTCAATGTGATCCATAGTAACTGTGAGAGATGCACAAGAGAGCCCTTTAGGACCAGAATTTTCAGGACACCATGACATGATCTATATCTGTATTAGGAATCCACGAGTTCATAAATGCTATTCTTTTCTCCACTTGAGAAAGTGTCCAGTCTAATAATATGAAATCAATTTAAAATGTACTAAGAGAGAATCTGCATTAAGAATGGACACAGTCGTCCAAGCTACTACAGAAATATTGTGGAAAGGTATTTTTAAAGCTGAAGTAATGGCATGGATGTTGTTTTGTGTTCTTGAAACATGAATTAAAGACTTTTCTGTATAATCAGGACCCTTGCTCCACCTTTCTTGGAGAACTTTCCCCGTACAATGAAGGGCAAGAGTAGAGAGAATGGACGCTCTAAGTGTTGAGATTGAGTGTCATGACTTTCAACACAACAGTACCTCCTGAAGGCTCAGGAAACATTGTGAGAGCAGGGATGGAAAGGATCTAAGAACCAGACAGATGACAGGGAGAGGGACTTTGAAATGCTGTCTTCTGGATAGGACACAACCCTGGTGACCATGATTCCACAGCAGCTGAGGTTGTCCCCATTGGGCCTATCAAAGTCACTCATGGATCAGGAGGAGTTCACAGGGCCTCTTGCTCCCTGATGAAACACTGGGATACTGATGGATTCTGAGGGAGCAGCGGCCACTATTGCTCTAGTGAGCTCAAAGTTCCAAACTTACAGTTACATAGAAGGCCCTGCTTAAACTCACTGGGTCACAAAACAAAACCAAGAGGCCTGAATGTGAGAAAAGAACTTAGAGGTAAGAATGAAGACTGACAGGGATGACAGGAGATGAAAGAGGGCAAGAGTGGACATGATAGCAGGAGCAATGTGTGTGTGTGTGTGTGTGTGTGTGTGTGTGTGACATTGTCAAGGACAAAATTTCAAAAAATACAACAGAAATCAATTCATCTGTGTAAGCAGTCATGCATAGAAAGTGCTTAGGTTGAGACTTTGGCTTTCTTATTTCTGGACAAGAGAAGACTAGACTACATGGAAACATAATTTAAAACAGGATTCTTATTTCTACTTGGTGGGTTTAGGCAAATCTGTTAATATATCCGAGATTCAACGTCCTTAAGTGTATTTTTTTTCTGTGATTAGAATCAAGCCCAGGGCCTTGTATAACCTAGGCAAGTCCTCTACCACTGATTTACCCCCTTACAGGTAAGGTGGCAATACCTGCCGCCCTACTTTTTCTGGGGCTATAAGTATTAATTGAAATAGATGATGATGGTAGATAGATAGATAGATAGATAGATAGATAGATAGATAGATAGGAGATGGATGTAGAGAGATGATAGACAGACAGATTAGATAAAAGATAGACAGACAGACAGACAGATGGTAGATAATAGACATAGTTACACACTTTTCAGGAATTAGGAGCAGTAAAATAAACACGAAGGGACATTAATTTTATCTTAATGGCACAGACTAGAGTGTGCTTCAGGCTGGTGTGGAGCCCAGTGTGGGTTCTCTGCTGGATACCTACAAGACTTGGCTTGTCCCAGGAGGATGCAGGATTGCCGAGTGGACTGCTATTCGTGGTTACAAGGCAAGCAAGGAAAAGCTGAGCTCTTCCGCCCTGGAAATGGGGTCCTGGGAGGTTTGTCAGTCCTCTCGTTCCCACGTGCTTCCACCCGTGCAGTCACAGACTCACGGACTGTCTATGATAAGAAGCCCACTGGCATTTCTGAGACACTCTGGAGTCACAGACTCATGGGCTGTCTACAAGAAGATATCCCCTGGCGTTTCTGAGACTGCCTGTGGTAAGCACCTCACAGCAGCAGTTTCTTTCAGCTACCCTCATTATCAGGGTATCTGATAGCAGGGTCTTCGAGCTGTCTGCAGAGTTTGTGCTGCCACCATGCATCACTGCCTATCAGAATTCCCCAGTGTTCACACTTGGCAAACCAAATAATCATGTGAGAGTGGCCATGGTGGGGGGTGGAGGGGGTGACTGCAAAACTGGATAAATTCTTGACCATCCAAGACCTGTAGCTTTTAAAGGATTTTCCTTTCATTTGTATGCAGGGCTTTCCCACTGTGCTGTAAAATTGAGCATGGACACTCAAGGCCAAAGATAGACATTAGCTTCTCACTAGCAGAAACAGACTAAACCCAGAAGCCTGGATGTTAATGTGTAAAAGGCCAACATTAGCAGTTCTCAGCTGGCACAGGCTTTTCAAGTTGAGCCTGTAATGTGAGACTACCATCTACCTTGGCAAAGAAATTCACCATAGGATATGTTTGAGGATGGGCAGAATGTTAGATATTTTTTTTTGTTCACTTGTTTTCAAGTCTAGTCCTTAAATTTCAATGAAATTGAAAAGTTGGCCATACACAAACTTCTTATTCTAGTCAATGGGAACAAGTGTGGAGCAAAGCCCAATGGGTACCTACCTTAAAAATTAATATGAATAAAATAACAGCAATGAGAGAGCGTAAAATAATGCTGTAAACCATGACCTGTCAAAATCACTACTGCTAAGAATTTGCGGAAACACTTTGGAGAGTTAACTGCACTTCCACTCAGCAAACTTCCTGTGACTAAAACACTTCAGCTGAAATAGAAATGACACCCCTTAGGCTGGTGGTGACTTAACTCAAGGCAGTATGCATGCTGATGTGCATTGAGCATACAGTCCCCAGCTTATGCAGTTCATCATGGTTTCTGGGGGTACAGAAGGACCTGTGAAGCAGAAACCATCCTTCAAATACAGAATAGCACTTTTTCTTGAGCTAATAGCACAGAGCAGTCCTTCAGCCTTTTAAGTGTATTGCTTCATGAATTATATTACCTATTTGAAACTCTTACAAAATGTGTTTTGTGTTCAACGCATTTTCCCAACTAGCAGTAAATGTCTGAGCTCTGAGTACGGTTAAGGTACGCTTGACAACACGTCACTCCTAAAAGTTGCTGTGTTTTCTAATTAAGATTGTTTTGTTGGGATATATGCCCATGGTAAGGTAAGGAACATCTACAATAAACCCACCATGACCTAAGCTATCTGTGCTGTGTATGTCCCCTGCTGACTGGGCTCTCCTGGACACGGACTTCGTCTCTACGCCAGCTTTGGAAATGCTTGTAGCTCTCCTTTATGAGTCCCCTAGTGATGACATTCATCTAAAACATACAGAAGCAAGACCATGAAACAAAGAAATTACATGTAGTTTCTGTCAATTGGGGTAATTTCATCTCTAAGATAATTTATTTAAATTACGAAAAAAAGCCCTCTTGCCACTTTCATGGAGGGCCTTTCTAACTCTGCCTTTCATGGTACTGTGTGTTTTGAGTGGGAAAACTAAAGAAGGTGAGGTGTGCTTCCTTGTCATTGAGAAGCTCAGGAATTAACTCACACCTTAACACAGGCTGCTGGGAGCTCTCTGACAGTGCCTTTGTCGTTGATACTGTTAAATCCCACTAATGACAGACAGAACACGCTGTTGACCTTACAGGTTTATGAAAAAAGGGCATTTCATGTTCATAGGTTCAGGAAGTGACAAATTTAACTATGTAGTATTTATCCGTTTCTGTTATTATGAAATGCCTGAAGCAAGAATAGTTTGTCACTCAAAATTCTGGAGATTTATGTGCAGATGTTAGGCATGGCTTTCTTAATTGCCATAACTGGTTAAACACACAAATATCAGGAAGTGATCCTATGTCAGACAGTGCAGTGTCTCCCAAGGACATGGCCCCAGTTGACTTGATATTTCACTAGATTTCACCCTTGTGAAGGTCTCATGACTTTCCTTGTGATCATGCTAAGGACCAGAGTTGCCATCAAGTGAACCTTTAGAAGACATTAGAAGACAAACTTCTAAGCCACAGCCTTGAGCAGATCTCCTCTGCTGAGGCTCCTTCTCATGCTCCACTGAGCACAACTGCACCAGGGCTCCAGGCAGAGGTTCATTCTGCCTGCCACACCCCAGCCTGTCCTTGGAAACCTCAGTGGCATTATTTATGACCATTCACTCTTACATTATGTTACACATAAATCAGCACCAGGTGGGTACCATCAAGAACCACCATTAGTACAAGCTTGTGCCTGGTCCTACTCAAAGCCAACTTCAGTAAGGGAACAATACCTGGTAAAATATGCAGTGGAATCCAGAGTGGTTCTGAGTGGTGAACTCAACTCCTGCAGCAAACTTTCATTTCACGGTTAAAGTGAATGCTTCAGAATTGCCAAGAGGGCTGGAGCCTTACTCGGCCATCCTAAGGACTGGCAAGCCCTGTGCATCTATTTAGCATGTGGATGTTCTCTGGTGCCCTCTTCAGGACACACACACACACACACACACACACACACACACACACACACACCACAGAGCCTTCCTAAAGTCAGCTTGCAATTTTCCCACCTTCTTGCTCTCTTCTTCCTTTTGCTTCTGAGTCTCACTGTAAATCAAAGAGCAGCTCTTCTCTTGCTCCAAGTTGGACCTTCATTTATATCAGCATTCTGGCTATGACCACTCAACCAATCTCTAAGACATTCTGCCTCATCTCCCTAGTCTCCTCCCCTTTGGATTCCTATCAGAATCATCCACAGTGCTCCATGTTTGGTGTTTTCTGACCTAAACCTCCAACTTCTTCTCCCCTCCATTTGCTGCCCAGTAACAAGCTGCCACATCTTCCAGTATGATTTCTGGAACAGCTCCACCCCTCTGTGCCAGTTTTCTGTATTAGCCCATTTTCTTTACTATAACAAAATGCCTAAAGCAAGCTAGCTTTAGGAAACAGTTTTATTTAGTTCACGGTTATCTATCCGCCCCACCTTACCTTGGCTGCATCATCTGTAAGGGCACATGTGCAGTTACAAAACCACATCGCCAAAGAGGAAACCAGAAAGCTCAGGTCCCACGATGACCTTGTAAGTTTTCACCACTTAAGCGAAGGACCCCCTATCAAGCCTTTCTAAAGGTTCCGGAGTACCCGTGCCACACTGAGAACCAAGCTTCCAGCAGGCAAACCATTGCATTTGCGAACACATCCAAAGCAAAACCTACTCCTACTTCAAATTGGCAATTCAGGAAGCGCCGTGTAAAAAACAAGCACATTCTAAAGGCCTTTGAAAGTCTCTTAACTAATACTGCCTTTCTCTGAGTCATCCTGCATTGAACATGGAGATGGCAAAGTGACAGGCAAAGATTAGTGTTGGGAGGTGAATCATGGGCAACGTCTCTCCTCCCGAGTAATTCGATACATACTTTTCGTCTTTTCTTAAATAATCATCTAAAGCTTATGAGACACAGACTACTGTATTGTTGACTACATTTCAATGGCAGGCTTATTTGAAGTTATCTTTATGAAGAAATGAATAAATCTAGAGAAGCCAAAGACGTCAATTAATTCCCACTGAAAGCGGACGACCGGATAGGATAAAACAGTGGCATCTTTTCCACTCTTAGAGTCACCTTACCAATTATAACTCAGAAATATGAATCAAACCTGTAACTCGTTTTAAGAAATATCAGTCAGAGGTCACAAAGTGGATGTGCTCTCCGGTATTTTGTTCAAGGAGTTCAGAGATTAAAGTTCAGGTTTATGTTGTGTGCTTCACTATGTTTATATGAAACCTTCATATCAGTCACATGCAACATCTGGTATGCATTTATATTTTGATGTATTAACTTCTTCTCCAAGAGGCATAAGATGAAGTATTTTATAGCTGGTGATACATTAGGGTTGCGAAGTTGGGTTGGTGAATTTACAGTCAGTAAAATGCCAGGCAAAGCTGGAGACCTGGCTTCAAGCAGCACCATACAGAAGCCAGGCACGATGGTGGGACTTGTAGCCTAGAGCTGGAGACCTGGCTTCAAGCAGCACCATACAGAAGCCAGGCGCGATGGTAGGACTTGTAGCCTAGAGCTGGAGAAGCAGGATGAAAGGCTAATCCCTGAACTCATCAGTGAGCCCTGGGTCCTAGTGAGACACTTTGTTTCAACAAAGAAAGGTAGGGCCAAGGAATTGGCTCAACAAGACTAACAACTTGAGTTTGATCCCTGGAACCCTCTTGAAAGGAGAAAAACAGCTCCCAAAAGCTGCCTTCTGATCTCCACATGTTTCATTGCACTTACATGGTCTCACACAAACACATCATACACAGCACACACACACACACACACACACACACACACACACACACACATACCAATAGTAATAAATAAAAGCAAAGTATTTTAAAGATGGGGAGCTCCTGAGAAATGGCAAGGGTTGACGTCTGTCTCCACGCAGGTGCACCCACATAAACCGACACCCATAATAACACAGAAAGTGAGAGGGGCTTCTATGGAGAGAAAGCACACCATTGAATCCTCCATGACAGTGTCACGAGCTTTGAAAACAAGGTATCAACTGAGGTGATAACCATTGTGGTGGTCTGAATGAGGATGGCCCCCATAGGCTCCGATATGTAAATACTTGGTCCCCAGTTAGTGGAAGGATTAGAAGGTGTGACCTTATTGGAAGAAGTGTGTCCCTAAAGATGGCTCTAAGGTTTCAAAAGGCTGACAGATACCATTTCTAGAGTCTCCACTTCCTACTGGCAGCTATGACAATGTGGAAAACAGTGTGTTTGGTCATTGGTAAGGTCTTCTGCTCTACCATACTGCTGCATGATTGTCATTAGTCTGACTTTTTTCTTAGACAAGCAAAGAACGCTCTTGTTAGGTTCTGGATATTCATACCTAGTGAGGAAATGGAGACCATCTTTATGAAAGCAACCCCAGGCCTTTCCCTTCCAGCAGTAGCAGGTGCCTCCGCCCTCACTGTGCCTGCTGAAGGACAGCCATGCGCAGCCAGTCTGTGCTCAGACTGTTGTGTCTATTTCTACCTGGACTGTAAGTGACAAGTCTTTGTTATCTGTTCCTTCATCACTGCCACATCACAATACTGCAAACTTATAAATCAATGAAATAGTCACACTTCTCTCTTTCTTTTTCTACAAGAAAGCCAACTCAGGAAAGATACTTGGCCAGGGAAAAGTTTCTCGTGTCCTGGGAACTGGGATCAGCCCAGGACACTTCTGTCTAGGGACCATGCCGTTCCTTTTCTTTCTGAATAGTCTCTTGGATTCTTGTTTGTTTTGATTTTAACCCCAAAAGGGCCCCGCAGCCTCATTGGTTTTAACCCAGAACTGCACTGCAGTGTCAAACCTAACATGCCCAAACTGGAAATCACAAGCATCTGTGGGTGTACTTGATAAATGTTTCTGGGTATCTAGCTCATTACTCTAGACACTGGGCAGCTGAGGAAGGAGGCAGGCTCCTGGCTCTGGAGTCTTTTATGCTCAGTGGAAGTATAATAACATGTTGGAGGCTGGCCAGTCTGATGAAGAAACAGATGTGAAGTAGAAGACACAAGGATGCCTGCTCCTCGGGGCCGTAAGAATACCTGTGCAAAGGTTTTAAGGCTGTTTTCTTTGTTTCAGAAAAAAGCTCCTCTGGTAATGCACTGTGTAAAGGAAGACATAAAAGATTCAGATATGACAAAAAAAAAAAAAAAAACCACAGGAAAATCCAAAGCCTAGATGTCCTTGTCCTAATTCCCTGGTGATGAGAAGGCCTGTAGCTGAGGCTCATGAGAAGGATTGACATCTAAATTACCTTGACTCCTGTAATTCACTCGAGGATGCCATTTGACAATGTGAACAATTTTCCCAAAATTATATTGTAAATTATAGTGAGATAACTTTATACATTTGTTCAGTTAAAGCATAAAAAAGGTCTTTTTAAAAAAAAAAAACTCATTTTCTCCTCAAAACATCCTGTCACTGAGTGACAGATTTAATTTGATTATCCCAGCAACTAACAAAAGATATGACACATAGAAGACATCCGCTAAATGTGATTCAATTAGCGGTGTGACTTAGAATCCTACGGTGCGACATTAATTCTCACCCAAGCGCAGTGAACAGACAAAGGGAGGCTTCCCTTCTCCAGCACCCTAATTTGCATATGTCTATGGTTTTTTTATGCTGATTTACTCTTCCCTCACCTAATTCCTTCATTAACTTCTTTAACATCTTTCTTTGCAATCAGTTTACAGAATTTCATTTGTTCTGTCCTCAGAAACTAGATCACAAATCCTACCAGAATAATGTGAAAAGCGAAGTGATTCGAAATGAAGGTTACCTTTCTTAAAATGTAAAGATGCTGGGGACCCCTATGGAAGAGTTAGGGGAAGGACCAAAGGAGCTGAAGGGGAAGACAAGCCCACAGGAAGAACAACAGTGTCAATTAACCCAGAAACCTAGATGCTCCCAGAGACTAAGCCACCAACCAAAGGTCTGTGGCCCCCAACACATATGTAGCAGAGGACTGCCCTGTCTGGCCTCAGTGAGAGAGGATGCACATAATCACCTAATTGTGTAGAGACTTGATGCCCCAGGGAAGGTGGATGCCTGGAGGGGGGGGGATTTGGGGGGTGAGTGAGGTGGGAGAATGGGGGGCACCCTCTCAGAGTCAAAGAGGGGGTGAAGGGGAGTGGGGTGAAGAACTCTTGGAGGGGGGTCAGGGAAGGAGGGGCAACATTTAGAATGTAAATAAATTAAAATTTAATTTAAAAAAAGAAAGAAAGAGAAAAAGAAATCTGCCTTAGTGTGTTTGGATAGTAAAACAAAACATCCCAAGGTGGTAACTTCTGCAGGATGGACTCTTTCTGCTAATCATGAGGATGCAAGGCACCGGCAGCTTCTATGTGCACCGAGGCCCAGGTCTCTCTTTCCAGGTGGAATTGAGTTGCCACATTACCATGAAGCAGATGCTGATGCCACATCCTCACCAGGGGAAGGGACAGAAAGGACAGGCACCATATCTAGTTCTGTAGAATCCCAGTTCATGCAGAAGATCCCCATTCTTGTGACTCCATCAACCTAAATGCCCTCTGGATATGGGTGACTAAGTTTCAGTATATGACCGTTGGTAACAAATTCAGATCATAACAAAATTCAATTTTTTCTATTTTCTCCCTAGTAGCTTTCTGATCTCATGGGCATTTTAGGTTCTAGAGGAATAAAGCTGTTCTGTAGAGTATACATGTGTGTCTTCTTCCCAGCTTACATCAGAGAAAACTATACAGCATATCTATTGGTTCAAAACAAACTTTGCAGTCCAATGTGAAGCTATGGAAAGGGATTCTTCAAAAGGCTTATCCTGGGTCTGTATCGACCATTCATAGCGTGTGGATTTCTGTGAGGTTTTTTTTTTCTGAGACAGGGTTTCTCTATGTAGCCCTGGCTGTCTTGGAACTTACTCTGTAGACCAGGCTGGCCTCGAACTCAGAAATCCATCTGCCTCTGCCTCCCAAGTGCTGGGATTAAAGGTGTGCACCACCACTGCCGGGCTCTGTGAGTCTTATTTTCCCCAACAAGTGCTCATTCCAGTAGTGACGATTTACTGATCTGATTGATTTACCTATTTTACAGGGCATATATATGTATCAAAATATGATACTGTACACTGTAAATATATGTCATTTTATTCTTCAGTTATACCTTAATAAAGCTGAGGGGACTTTACTCTTTGAAAATAGAGGAGACAAAGGAAAGCCACACCAAGATTATTTAACCAAAAACCCTGCATGGGGGAAAGTGTTTCTGTAAGAAGTAGCAGAAGTACTGAAGACCTTCAGAGGCAAGAAATGATCAGGACTCTCACAAAGGCCAGTGTGGCCAGAGCTGGGTGAACAGAAACCTGACAAGGGCTAAGACTGAAGCCAGATCCAGGCAGCGTAGTGACTTCTGGAAACCAGTCCTCACTGCTACCAAATAGCCCAGGCTTTTTAAACTCACACTGTGAAGAACTTTCTTGATGCCAGTGTGGATGACGGAGGACATCTGTAAGGGTCCATGATTCACTGAAGAATGTCACCTCAGACTCAAATAGTATCTAAACAGAGTGTTTTATTCTGCAGAAGTCCAGCATGCTGAGGTCTCCTATTACCAAGATAGAAAGACAACCAAGTGAACTTGAAGGCTCAATTTAAAGCATATTGGAATTTGGGGGTATATGAGCTTTATCTTACTTTATCTCTAGGCATTCCAGAACCAACTGGGGAATGAAGGCTAGAGCCTGGGGTTCTTTCCATTAGTAATTGACTTGCTTGGGTTTTCCTGGACTTGCCCAGTCCTTAGGCATCATCTCTTTAACTGCCAATTTGAAGTCTGCCATGGAATCAGCCTAGCCTTCTCAATCAACTGGGAAAAAACACTGTGCATACAGCACCCATTTAGTAAGATTCAGCTGATCCCATACGCAGAGCCATCAATGCTCACAGTTGTACCTTCCAAATCTTCTCTTCACAGAGGTGAAATTCACTGACCTCTAATTAGCCATCTTGCTAAAATTAGAGTCATGGCCATTAGATGTTTATGAACAGATACAGGTACTACCTCTGCGTAGTCCAGACACTGCCCTTACATCAGATGGACCCCCTCCCACGGCTCATTTGCATCTATCCCAACCCTGGGAAGCAGTCTGCTTTCCCTCTCTATAGATTCATACACTGCACATAAATAGATTCCTGCAGTATGTGACTGGTGGACTCATTTGGCTTGCTTATGAGGCTTGTCTGTGCCGAGACATACATGGGTACATTGGTTTCATGGGTGAATACTATCCCATTGTATGTGTGTTTCACAATCTGTTTATCCATTTATCTATCGGTGGGCAATAGGAGCTATTTTCATGATTTGGTGATTGTGATTCTTGTTACTATGAAGTACTGTACAAGCATTTGTGTAAAAACTTTTCAACAGTGACAACTGGCCTGACCCCTTGATACTCCTGGAGACTGATCCACCAACCAAAGAATACACATGGAGGGACCCATGGTGCTGGCCACATATGCGGCAGAGGAGGGTCTTGTTAGCCATCAGAGGGAGGAGAGGCCCTTGGGCCTGAGGGTGTTAGATCCCCCAGTATAGGAGAATGCCAAGGAGGGAAGAAGAGAGTGGGTGGGTGGGTGGGTGGGGGAATACCCCCATAGTGGCAGGGGGAGGGGAGGAAATGGGGAGGTTCCAAAGGGGAGATCTGGAAAAGGGGAAACATTTGAAATGTAAATAAAGTATGAAAAAAACAAAACAAAATAAACAAAATTAAAAAACAAAATAAAAAAAAAACTTTTCAGAGTTTGGAGTCACACCTATAAGTGGAACAACTGGATTAGACAATGATTCTATTTAGCTTTCTAAGGAAACACCAAACCATTTTCCCCAGAGGCTGGGCCATTTTACACTATGGAATGGTGATTCTTTACCTACCTCTGAACCTCATCAGCACCAGCTCTCTCCCACCTGCCTTCCCAAGGGTGGAGCTGCCTACCCTAGGTTTCTGTGCTTTACCTAGCATGCACCCTGGACAACTGCTTCTCCCAACCTGGCTGAAGAGAACTTTTATATTTTTTTAACTACAGAGAAAAGTTTTAGAGGGAGAAAAACTGAGGCTTTACAGCCCAGTTTGAGTCTCAGCGGGAGCAGAGATGGAGGTGGAAGGAAGACCAATGGGGTGGGGGTTGGGGGGTGGAGGGAAGACCAATGAGGTGAGGAGTTGGGGTGGAGGAAAGACCAATGGGGTGGGAGTGGGGGTGGAGGGAAGACCAATGGGGTGGGGGGTGAGGGGTGGAGGGAAGACCAATGGGGTGGGGGTGGGGGTGGAGGGAAGACCAGTGGGGTGGAGGGTGGGGGTGGAGGGAAGACCAATGTCCTAGTTTGAGACAGGTAGGCAAGAAGACTCCCCTCTTGCCTCTTCATCCTGTTCAAATCTTCAGTTGGTCTGGCATTTTTTCTCTAAAACTAAAGAAGTCAATCAGCATGGCTCCACCAAGTCTAATGTTAATTCCTCCACAAACAGCCTCTCAGACACCAACTACCTGAGTAACTCATACCCCATTCTAATTGCAACAAACAATTAACAAAGTGGGGTACTTCAGGACTAGAACAGCTACTGAATTCTCCTAAATCCTCATAATTTTTTTTTATAGAAAACTTCTAATTTGAAAATTCACAATGTCTATTATTTAAGTTGTTTATGAAGCTGTCAGCTACCTTCTGCCTTTCATACACCAGGAATCTACTAAGCCAACAGTTGTCAGCACCTTTTCTGATGCTAAGGACAAGAACAGGTCCATTAATGAATTATAGCTACCTTGATCTAGAAACATTCCAAATCAAGAAACACATAGGAGATTTTTAGAGTGTGGTGCGATGCCCCACTCACCAAAATCACCCTTGAGTCTTGCTTCAGGAGTAGTGCTCAAGGTTTCTGCATTAGAACCCAAGGGTCTATATTCTGGTAAAGTTTCTTACATGATCAACTGCTACTTTTAAAAGCAAATGTTATAAGTTATTGAAATCGTCATGATAGTGTGTAAACTCTTCTTATATAGTCATACTGTGTCATAGTGTGATTGTGGACTACTTTTGCCTTTATTTCTTTACGTAAGTCTTGGGAAGCACTGACATAATACACACGTTCTCAAATTAGATAGCTAGATAGATAGATACATAGATACATAGATAGATACATAGATAGATACATAGATAGATACATAGATACATAGATAGGAAAAATATTTTCTGATTATATTTTTCACCTTGAGTTATATTGACATTTTCATCAAGATTCAATCAAAATTTAACTCCTAACCCACTGAACAAACACACTTGCATGCCAGGCTCCTAACATCACACTGAGATAGAATAAATGTAGATACTGCCTCATGGAGTGGTTAATCAAGCCTCAGCCCCACTTTGCTGTTAAAGTGGGAGAGGAAAGGTACTGAGGAACTTGGCTGTGTGTGTTTAGCATTTTTACTTCTTGGGAAGAATAAGTAACATTATTTACATGTGTTAACATATTTTATGACATGTGAAATTCTTTTTATATAAGTAGTTAATTGAATAAGACATAGCTAGCAGTTCCCTAAAGTCACTGCATTATAGGGATTTGTGAACTGCTTTGTACATTTATTTTTTCTCTTAAAAGTACACTAGTATTTTTCCTATTTATGTATATAAGCCAAACACTAAATAACATATGCATAAAATCTTAAGCATTCAATAAAGAATAACACTTAATAATTTTCTGTTTCCTAGTTACAAATTGTTTTTGCCAATTTCAGTCTAACAACTATTTTAAGAAAAGTATCCCTCAGTAAACAGAATTTGAAGTTCATGCATAATGTATGTTCTAGATAAGTTAAAAGATGTAGCAAACACTTTAATATTAACTGTGTAATTCTTTCCCCCTTACATTCCACACAAACATGTATGTCCTTACTCTACTAATACAGAGCAAAGGTAAAAGTCATGAATACTCTGGTGGGGAATGAAGGATTCAGTAATGTCCTTTAGAAAGGGGTTCGGAACCCTGTGATGGTTACTGTCATGCAGCTGCTTGATGGACCTCCATTTTAGTGCTGATAGGCACCCACGTTACTAAAGAGACATTTGGAAGACAACTGGGAACTGGACCTGTGGGCACATGTTTTTGTTGTTCACATGGCTAACAAGAGGAAGCAGAAATGGAATCTTGTGACAAAACAAGAAGTTTTCAAGCTTGGTAAGCAGAAGGGCCAACGGCTTGCTGGAGTCCCAACTCCGTTCCTCCACATTAAGGTTTTAGAGATGTGGATCCCTTTCTCCATGTCATCTGATATGGCTTAAACTATTGCCCTGAGTAGCTCTGATGCTTGGATTCAAATGCCTGATAGATGCAGGCCTTTGCAAACAGCTACCCTATTGCTTTTATTTAATTTAACAAATACAGACACTTATGGTTTTGATAATACATTATTTTTCTCTTGATTGAAAAAAAAAACATACTTGTCCTAGTTTATTTTCTGTCTGTGATAAAACACTGATCATACCAACTTGAGAAGAAAGGATTTATTTGGCTTATACTTCTGTGTCATAGTCCATTGTCAAAGGACCTCAAGAAAGGAGGCAGAAACCGAAGCAGAGACCATGGAGTGGTGCTGCTTATTTTCTTGCTTCCATGCTTACTGAGCCTGCTTTCTTATACAGCCCAGGACCACCAGCCCAGGTTGGCCCCATCTTCATCACTCAGTAACCATGGAAATGCCCCCATAGACCACTCTGATCATGGCAATTCCTCAGTTAAGGTGCCTTCCTTCCAGGTATCTCTAGCTATTGTCAAGTCAAACTAACCAATACAATAATCAGCATTAAAATATATTCCTCATCTTCTATTGTCTCACCACCCTAGTCTATTCATTTGCAAATGAGAAAAGAGTTCAAAATATAATCTAGGTGGTATAAATAAGAAATAAAAAATTAGCAGCTGTTCTTCTGATGAATACCACACATTTGCTGAATACTAAAATGACTCTCATACAAAAATGTTTTGCAATTATGTTTAATTTTAATTTTTGCCTCTCATTTTCTCTCTTTGATATATTCATTCTGTTAAGGAAAATTGAGTGAAATCCAAAGACACATAAAAGCTTCCATTTTACTCGGTTCTCTGAGCTCAATCTCTTTAAATTGGGTCTTTTTTTGCCTTTAACCAGATCTTGCAAATGTGCTTGACTTTGCATAATGAGGACTTGGAAAACTAAGAAGGAATGGCATATACATTCAACTTAGAAAAAACGACTTTTAAGTTTTTGTGAATTATGTTTGAATGCAAATGTTTAATTTTATTGGACGTTATATTCCTCTTTAGTCCTCTACTAAGCATTTTCAGATTTCCTGTCAAGTTTGTTGGTTGTTTGGTTAGTTTGTTTGTTGAAAGTGAATAGAATTACTTGGCTCTCAGGATGGTTTCACCATGTAAATACAGACTTATACAGAGAACAGGATTTATGTTTGCCAAAGTGAAAAGAACTCAAACATACAAAGGGCAGAAATGTTCAAATCAGTTCCAGCATAGCCGTTTGGTGTGCCCAGTATTCTGCTTTGATTAGAAGGCTTGATTTGGGGTAAAAGGATTAAGCCCATCCTTAATAACACTGTTGAATAGAAAAAATGCGAGCATGATCTTTTAATTCTAATTAAAGTGTACTCTAATTCCTTTCATTAGATAGTGGGTATCTCTGTGGTTCTAATTTCCCTACATCTCCCTATATCTGCACCTAAATGGATCAACTTAGTTATTGAGAAAACAGGAGAGTGGTAACCATACTATCTTTATAAGTGACTACAAAATGTCTTGTTTTAAAAATAACCAATGATATATGGAATTGTAAAAATATACCACACTGCTAAATACATGCTATATAATAGAATACCTAAAAATAAAAGTATCACTTTTCATTAATGAACACACTTGAAACTAAATCCTATGTTTCCAAGGCTCCTGCTGTAGCCATTGAAGAGATGTGATCGTTTACCTTTTCCTTCAGAGACTCTGTTCTCCCAAAAGGGTTGATTTTCAAGGTTGTTTGTGTGTTTGTTTGTTTGTTTTTCTATTGCTGTTGTTTGGTTCTTTTTTTCATTATGGTATTGTAGCAATGATTTTATTTATTAGTTTTTGATACAGTCACATCACTTTAGACACATCACAAATAGAGAATCAAATCAAGGAATCACTTTCTAATATTTGTTCATAGCAATGAGCACACTCCCTCGGGTAACTACTTCTTTACAGTAATAACAAGTTTAATGAAAAGGATGTTGTCTGAAAACATTCCCAGGTACTTAAACTTCTCACACAAAACATTTCAGTGTATTTTGTAACAATGGAAATAATTCATAAATATAAGACATTTTTCTCATGCATATTCCCAAAATCTGGTTTGTTAAATCAATTAAAGTATGAAATGTATTGCTGTTTCTTCTACGTACATAAATACCATCTGGACACAAATTCTCTCTTTACCATGTGTGGACTACTCAGTTTTTAACCCAATGACCACATACCTGGGAGCACTTCATGGAAGAAGGATTGACTTATGCTTCTGATTTCAGAGGCATCTTCATAGCATGGGAGGTATGGGGGAAGAGAGTACTGCACTGTAGCATCCTGCACATAGAGGAAGGGGAGACAGAGAAGGACCAAGGCACCATACCACCCTCAGGAGTAAAGCCTGGTGTTCTACTTCTTCTTCTTCCCTTGATCACCTCCCAATAAAGCGATCATGTGATGAACCCACTTAGAGTTGGTCCAGTCAGTGAGTCAGAGCCCTTGGGACCCAACCATCTCTGGGATACGTTCACAGGCACCCCAGGTATACTTCACTAACTTTTTTAACATTTCTCAATACAATCAGCTTGACAATTAAGAAGTACCATCTCACTCTACATAGCATAGTTCATATCGCCATATGTTCCAGTATATCTTTTAAGTTCTTGGATGTTTGTTTTTGAAAATGCGTTATAAATGTGTGAAACATTCAAACTGGCAAAATCAGAGGTAGTTGAGTCATCGGAATTCGTATATTCTAGGTGTCAAAGATGTTATTTTGCAAGGACTTAATTTAGTTTCTAAGGCTCAGGAATAAGAGGTTTGCATGTTCTCTCCTGAAAACGATAGCGATCATAACTATACATTAAATAGTCAATGTATGGTCCCAAGACAAAGGTCACTGAAGGATAGTTCCAACAAAAGGGGCAAACAGCAAAAGGAAAGGACAGCAGCATCCCAGGCTTAAGGAGAAGTCATTAAATATGCAAGAAATAATTTTAAAATAGATTTTGAATGCTTATTCACTGAATGAATAATTAAAGGGTGAATTGGAGTGAAATAGAAAAAGAGAGAGAGAGAAGACTTAAGAAGGGAAGATACACAGGAAAAGTGAGCTAGGATGTTCAGCTGGGGAGAAACAATGACCGACCAGGAGACTAGGACAGGTGGGGGAGGGGCAGAGAAATCATGTGACTCACATAAAGACAGCAAACCAAGCACTGAATGAATGGGTGTATGGATGGACAGAGAGATGATAGGTAGGCAGATGACTGATAGGTAGATAGATGACAGATACATAGACAGGTGACAGATAAATGATAGATAGAGAATAAATAGATGATCAGTAGATAGGTAGATAGGTAAATGATAGGTGATGTAGATAGAAGATAGAAAATGGATCATAGAATGTAGGTAGATATACATGATGGATGGATGGATGGGTGGGAGGGTGGATGGATGGATGGATGGATGGAGATACTTTAATGTTTTTTCAGCAAACTTAACTAACCACTCCTGCATATATCATTATACGCTGACTTAGAAGACTCTTTTAACGTCACAAATGAAGGACTAAGCTCAGGCACGTGCCACAGACTTCCCTCTAGCATTCAATGATAGCAACCATGTCAACTGTCATGATCATTTCAGCTGCAGAGATGACATAGCAGCAGTGCTCAGTGCTGCACACATTATGTTCCAGTCACTGCAGCAACAGCATACACCAATTGCCTCCCTTAATCTTCAGATAGAGCTCTGAAGTATTATAATCTTGACTTCAACAATGATGAGACTTGGCTTTGAAATAACATACCCAAAAGTGGAAACGTGGAATATCCAGAATTCCAGTTAAGACTGGCTGACTTCCAGGTCTATTCTCTTAGAGATTGCACTGTAACTTCCACAATCCTCACCACAGGAGCCAAAAGAAAAAAGGCTCAGACCTTAAGCAACTTGGAGAAGTAAAAAGTCCTTTCTTCACCTCAGCACATTCGCTTGTCCAGTTTTTCTTCCCATGCTTGTCCTATGCCCCACCCTTATAAATGCAAGACCTTACCTGTCTTCAGTGACCCTGACATCAATTAGACTTTATACTCTCATAGCATGGCTTGGATATCCAGCAGCAGGCTTTCCCTCCATCAGTGTCATGTAGGCCCACATAGTATATCATTGAGTCCTGCGTATCAAGGCATTGGTTCTTTCAATCAAAGAAATGTTAGGAAAACAATTGCGTGCTTACACTTAAATAACTGATGATTAGTTAGGCGCATTTAAGTTGGGGAGGTAAGGATTTCATCCTCTGCATCTACGCAGACTCCCTTGCTTTTGGATAAGGTGGGCAATCTTCAGGTGGTTGCTGAATATTAAGAAGGAGTCTGAACATGGCAGTTCAGGGACTACTGAGCATCAGTTCTGCTATTTAAGAACACACAAGGTTGACTGTGGGCCTGGATGTTCCAAAGAGAAGGATCTGATGGAAGGTCAGTGTGAGAGCCCAAGTTAGGTCTGTGCTTTTAATTTGAGATCCATTTGTCTGTGAAAATAAGCAAGCCATTTGCCTCAGTTCCCTCCTTTGTAAAATGAAGGGATAACCAAGATCTTTTTGAAAACCAACAGTGCTATTTATGTTTGGTTGGGGTGAACACTAAGTTATAATCATACACGCACACACACACACACACACACACACACACATGGGAGGGGTGAGCGAGGCAGAGTAATTGGAGTCATTGATCACTGGAATTTAAGAATCGGGCAGTAAAGGGGAAGAAACAAAGAAAGTATAGTAAACACTCATAGACAGTAGCATTAACATGAAATCCTTCAAAAGTGCCCCTTATGAGAGGTGCAATATGTCTGCTTCCCCGCTGACAAAAGCTTGACATAACTTAGACAGGCAGGGAGGATTACTGATTTTGGCTCACAGTTTCAGTTGATCATGGTAAGTGGATCAGAGCAGAGACTTTACATCATGATGTCCAGGTAGCACAAGAGCACAGACAAGAGATAGCCTGCGCTAGCTGCCTTTCTCCCTTTTTTCTGTCTTCTTTTCCAACTTGGTCCTGATCTACTGGATGATGCTTTTCATATTTAAGAGATTGTTCCTCTTAGCTAATCCCGCTTCCAGATTCTCTCATGGACATAGTGCGCTTTACTAATCCCATAGGTGTTTCTCCATCCAAGCCAGTTGTCAGTCAAGATGAACCATCCCAAATATTTGCTTGTTTTAATGGACAAATTATAGATTTGCTTTACCTTCCTATCTTCTTGAATAACCATCATTATCTTTTGGGAATCTCAAATTAAAACGTTAAAATGTTTGTATTTTGAAAACCAAAGATGTATCTGAGAAACGCCAGTATGTTTTTTTCCACGACTATTCTTGCCAAGCTTCATTTAAAATGAATGTCCTTTTGGGATTGATTATCTATGTCCCTGAGAGGTAAAAAGAGATATAACACACTACTTCCCTTGTACATATGGATTAAACTTTTCCTTTCACCTTCCTTTCTCCAGCCAACATTTTGTTTGCAGATGTCTCATGGGCTGAAGCGTGAGTACGTGTATGTACTATATAGTCATTATCCACGATTCGCCATTTGATTTGAATAGCGTGGTCTTACTCTCTGAATGTCTTTCAGTACCTTGTCACCCTGAAATGCCTTTTGTTCATTCTGTATTTCAGGCCCTGCTTGACACTCAGAATCTTTTGCGCACACAAATCACAAATTTTACATTCAACCTTGGATTTTCAGGGAAATTTTATCACACAGGTAAGGCTCCTCGGACCACTCTGCTTGAAACTGTACTTCCTTCCTGGTCCATCATTCCTGCATCCTTTACATCCTTCCCGTTTTCCATTAACTCCATTTAACTACTTTTAACCTTTAGAAAATGTTAATGGTTCTAAAGCTTATGGTATTTTCAAATGCCCTTTCTTTTTTGGTGACCTGTAATTTACATATAGAAAAGTCTATAGTAACAAACTATCTTGAATTTCCACAACCTATATACATTGTAACTCTCAAGTAGAGCAAGAAACCATTACCATCCCCCATCTCACTCCCCTGGGTAGTCCCTACCCTTCTGTTGCTAACACTTCTATACTGTTTCCTTGGCTTCCGGTACCTTGTTAGCTACACTTGGCTTCGACATAAGTATAAAATTCGCTGTATCCAGCCTTAGCTGCTGTTGGTCAACCTTCTGTTAGTCACATGGATATGGTGCTTAGATTATTGATCTCTGTTTTTATTTGTTGGTAGTGTTTCATGTTTGAGCATACCAACGCTTTATCCATTCTACTGCAATGCAGATGGTTCTCTCTAGCCCTTGACATTTCTTAGGCCATTCTGTTATATGTTCACCCCTGTGCCTTAGAGGACTTAAGTGCTTTTCTGTTGGCTCTCAGCCCAGAGTGGAATTGCTCAAATGACACATATATGAAAGAAGAAAAAAAAAAAACTTGAAGAGGAAAGGCCAACCGATTTCACAAACTGATGTTTCCAGAGTGTATTCCTAGCTGTCTGAGGACTGCGCCTCATATTTCATGTTGTTTCCCTTTTAAATTTTAGCTCTTCTCTGGGAATATAGAAATTTATATGATGGGTTTGATTATATTTCTCCTATGAACAGGAAGTGAGCATGTGCACATGATTGCCCTTTATTCAGGATCTTCTTCTGAGGAGTCATTCTTTGTTTCCTTTTTGTTATTTATTTGTAGTTCATTGATTCATTATTGCCTGATGATTTCTCAGTTAAATGCACTGCAGGCTCTTTTCTCTCACAGTCTGTTGTCTTTTTCTCTCTCCGTGTTTTTGAATAAGGAGAATACTTAATTTTAATGTCAATTTTATCTTTTCTAATACCTTTTTGAGTCTTGTGCAATATACAAAATTGGTTGTGTTTTTGTATATCATCACTAAAGTCATAGATAAATAAAAAAGAGTATAATTTACTATTTCATCAACAAAGTTGAAGAAGTAGATTTTAGAATTTTACAGTTGTACTGAGTGTAACTTTATGAGGCTCAAACATGCCCAAGGATTGGAAGACTAGATATTTAACAAGTCAGTCCTCTCCAAATTGGTCTATAATTAATAAAGTCTCAGACACAATTCTAACAAGTTTCTTGGTGGATATTGGTAACATTCTCCTAGAACTTATGTGGAAATTCAAATAGCCAAGAATAGCCAAAGCAGTTATGAGACAGAGGAACCAAACTGTAGTAGCTGCACCAACAAACACTATTAGTAGTTACAAAGTCACTGCCAGTAAGATGTGTGATGGCAGAAGCTTAAATGGAGAGAGAAACGCAGTCCACAGAAACTCTAATTTCATTTCTGATGGAGACAGATTTTCTAATAATCCACGCTGACCACCGAACTGTTTTGTTTTTTTTTTTTTTTGGTTTTTCAAGACAGGGTTTCTCTGTGTAGCCCTGGCTGTCCTGGAATTCACTCTGTAGACCAGGCTGGCCTTGAACTGAGAAATCCACCTGCCTCTGCCTCCCAAGTGCTGGGATTAAAGGCGTGCACCACCACTGCCCTGCCAGAACTTTACTGTGGAAAGAAGGTGGCTTGACCCAGAGCTGAGAATAAAGACACACAAAATAAATCCCAGATCGATCACAGATGTACAGTTTTGGGATGTCCAATGATTTCTTAGGCCAGAATAGGGAGCTTCCTGTGAAAGAATCTCAGGGAGCAGAAGCCCTGGTTCTGGTTCTACCAGTGTGAGGCCTAACACACTGCTGCATTTCACAACAGAGAGTACAAAATGCCTAAAGAAGCAGAATGTCTACACTCACCTCCTTAGCTGTCACGCACTTTGCCATATGTAAAGAAATGAAAATTAAGACACAAGGAAGGAATCAGAAATATCCTGAATATGCAATACATTTGAAAAAGTTATATGACTAATACTGTCCCTGCAGTAAATGCCTGTGGTTTAATGAAAGAAAGATTTGAATTTTGTTTCCAAAAAGTTTCACCCACAGTCTGCTTGCCCATCATGTCTAGGCCTGTGGTGAGGCAGAGCATCATGGAGCTATGTGTGGTAAAGCAGCACTGACCTCATGACAACAGAGAGACAGAGAAAGGGGCTAGGGAGAAAGCCTGCTCTGAGAAACCCATCTCCAGTGAGCTACTTTCTCTAACCATGCCCTTGAGATTTCTACCACCTCCCAAGATAGCACCACCAACTGAGCAACCCTTCAACACATGAGCCAGTGGGGACATTTGTTCCATGTTCAAATGAAACAGAGGGTGATGGGAAAAAGAACTATAGAATTAAAATCAGGACAATCCAAACTCGGGAAATCCACAAACCAAATGTCTCTTGACAACTCAATCTTCTCCCTTCAATACTGGATGCTAAAAATGATGTCGTTTGTCCAACTCGTTCTTTTTGAGCAATGAAGTGTGTGTGTGTGTGTGTGTGTGTGTGTTCTTTTTCTTTTTAAGAAAAGCATTTCCAATAGCTCATGATGAATATACTCTCACTAAATCAAGGGAAGACCTGCATAGGTGGAAAGTAGAGCCAAGATTGGCAAGGTCTCATTATCTGTGCACAAGATGAAAGGCCCCACACAGTTGTAGCCAGCAGTGTCTAAGACCAAATATATTATTTTTCATGAGAACAAATATAAAATTTAATTTTCAGCCTTTCAAATTAGATGTTATAAAACTAAGTAAAGTGAATTGTCTCCCTTTATAAATAATTGATTCCTATCTCTGTTGAAAACTGCCCTTTTTACTCAGTCTTGAAGGAAAAGGGAAAATGGTGCCACTAAAATAGAAAAAAAAAAAGAGTGTTTCAGGAAAGCTTCCTGCTTTTCTTTTTTAAATCTTATTTTATATATTTAGGTATTCTTCCAGAGTATATGTCTGTGCATTACATATATGCCTGATTCTTTGTGGATGCCATAAGAGATGTCAGATCTCCTAGAGCTGGAGCTACAAATGGTTGTAACATGCCATGTGGGTGCTGGGGAAAGAGGCTTGGTCCTCTGAAAGAGCAGCCATTGCTCTTAACCACCAAGCCTTTTCTCCAGCCTGCTCCTTCCTATTTTATTTTAATTTAAACATTCCCTTGAATTTAAAGGGCCCAAAGTTATATAACTAGTAACTCCACTGTCTCCACCCTTACTTAACCAGAGTACAATTTACCTACAGAGCTTTGTAATTGACAGTCAGTCATTGGGGAGGTTACGTGGCAAAACAAAGAGCTCTGGCCTCCACAGGTCTGTGAGGCTGGAACATATCAAGAAAACACTGAGAAGTAAGAATACCTACCCAGTCTGATTGCATCATAGAATCAACAATAATGTGAAAAGCACCGTGGTATGTTGAATTAGGAAATTTTGATCCTATATCTGGAGTCCACATTTGGCCAGGAAAGAATAACTAAGGGCCCTGAATGTGGGGTTACTTAATTAAGTTAGCACCCAGGGCCCCTCCTAACCTTCACTCTGGCTTCAGGGTATGCCTCTTGGACTCCTTGAGAAAAGGGGGTTTTCTGTGACCCATACCTCACATGGGTACTGTAAGAACTGTGCAGCACAGCATCACAAAGCTCTTAACAACCATCTTACCTTTGCTGAAGTCTCAGTTGCTGGCAGTTTAAAATAGAAAAGCAAAGAACAGTGTACTGCACAGGGAGGTTTTAAGTAGACACACAGTAAAGTAAGCTTTGCTTGACAGTGCCATGATTGGGCTCAAGCATCATTTGTCATAAGGTAAGGGATTTGACTTCTCATTTCTGTCCTCTGATTCCTCCAGAGGAGGCTGGACTAATCCAAATATAAGCAACCACATTCATTTCATTTGTTTTACCATAATCTTGAAAGTAATAAATAGATACTTCCATGCAATATAATCTATCCTGATCGAAAATATACCCAAAGTGGGATTCAAGGAAACCAGATAGAGCTATTAAGAAAAAAGGAAGACATAAAATTACATTTCCTGTGAATTAGGATAAATCTCTCAGAGGGCAGAAATCATTGCTGTAAATCCAGTGGGCTTGCAATGTATAAAACTTGTCATTGCAATTTTACTATGATCTTAGGAAAAGATAACTAACTTGCTTGAACCATTTCTCAAAAAAAAAAAAAATTCTGAGATCTGTTACTCTTTCCTCATTAAATAAACTCTGAGCAAAACTAGCTAGAAAACGAAGGAATAATGACAGACACACTCAGAGAAAGACAGAAATTCTTTGTGCAAGTAAAGGGGAGCAGAAGCTGCAGCCTAGGAAACACACCCTAGGGAGCCCGTTAACTCCATCACAGTCTCATGGATGGGGAGGTAGAACTCAGAATGAGATGACCACTGAAAAGCTTCAGGAACCTTGCCCCTGTTCCCACCGTGACCCGTGAGGCAAGGAACTGCCATAGACACCACTGTGTGCCGGCACCATCAACAAACCAGGAGCAATTTTCTCCCATCTGAATATACAAGCCATGTCAAATAATTTACACCCTCTTCTTCTGTCCTATTTGTAAAATACCTATTATTCTGCTTTCTGCATTCCCTCTACACTACAAGCTGCACAAAGACTCCATTAGTTAGTTTAATGTCTTTATGAATGATTATATTTATTATTAAACATGATATTTAAATATTTTAAAGATAACATTAAAATCTTTTGATTTCGTATCTCATGGTTAGTAATTGTTTGTAAGTTTTGGGGCTAGAGAGGCAGCTCAACAGTTAAGAGTGGGTACTCCTCTGTCAGAGACCCAGAGGTCTGCTGCTAGGAACTATGTCTGGGAGCTCACAACTAGCTGTTAAGTGTAGCTCCGGGGGATCTGACGCCCTCTTCTGGCCTCTGCTGGAGCTACAGCTACGTGCAGATACCCCAGAAAAAATCCAATGTGTCCAAAGTGATTATACAAGATTGCTTGAAGGGCTGCAGTGTTTGCATCGGCACACCACATATGCACATAACCTAAACTATAAATAAATCTTTTTTAAAAGTTTTGTCATAGTTTCTTATTGTTCTCTAACAGATTTTCCTTTGCTAAATTTTGGGTTCGATGACTTACATACATGTGGAATACTATAAATGGTGTCTTCTAAATAGAGTAGATGATAGAAGAATGATAGCTAGATTATAATATAAATGATAGATGTGTAATAGATACTACATAGATGATCGATGAAACAGATAATAGATAATTGATAGATACATAGATACATATAGATGATAGATTAAAAGGTAGACAGATGATTAGTGATAGATGTGATAGATAAATGGATAAATAGATGATAGATTGATAGATGATAGAAGATAGATAAAAGATAGATGATTGATAGATAAACGATAGATAGATAAAAGATAGATAAATAGGTGATAGATATGATAGGTAGATAGAAGATAAAGATAGATGATTGATAGATAAAAGATAGAAAGATAGATGATAGGTGATAGATATGTTAGATAGGTGATAGATAGATGATGATTGATAGATAGATGATAGGTAGGTGATAAATAGGAAGATAGATATATAGATATATCCATAATAGATGGATGATAGATAAAAGATAAATAGGTAGGTAGGTAAATAGGTAGGTAGATAGATAGATAGATAGATAGATAGATAGATAGATAGATATGATAGGTGGTTGATAGATCCTATACATACATGCATACATATATACACACATACCTACATATAATGAAGATACAGTTGGAATTAACTGAATAATCATTTCTACCCCTACAGGAACCGAAGAAGAAGATGAAGGAGATGACCTTCTGCTGGGGTCTGTGGATGAGTTCTGGTGGTTTCCTCACATGTGGAGTCACATGCAGCCCCACCTCTTCCACAATGAGTCATCTTTAATAGAGCAGATGATTCTCAACAAAAAGTTTGCCTTAGTAAGTAACTTGCTCTGACTACTACACTGACCTCTTGTACAATGGGGAGGTGTTTGAATTGGAAACTGCCTCGAGGTTCTGGTGTGCTGGCTTTCTTAAAGATACACAAAATCAAGCTCTTTGCTGAGAGCACTTGCTCATATTTCTCTAACTTTTGTTGTTGTTGTTTGTTTGTTTTTGTTATTGTTTTACTTATTCACTTTCCATCCCAGTCCCTTCCCCGTCTCCCAGTCACCCCTTCCCACAATCCTTCCCCCATACCCTTTCCCTTATATGAGAGAGAGGAGGCCCCCATGGGTATTCCCCAACCCTGGTACTTCTAGTTTCTGTGAGGCTAGGCACTTCCTCTCCCATTGAGGCCAGACAGGGCAGCCCAGCTAGAAGAACATATCCCACAGTCAGGCAACAGCTTTAGGGATAGCCACCTGCTCCAGTTGTTCAGGACACACATAAAGATCAAGCTACACATCTGTTACATATCAGAGGGGAGGCCTAGGTCCAGCCAGTGTATGTTCTTTGGTTGGTGGTTCAATCTCTGAGAACCTCAAGGGTCCAGGTTAGTTGGTTCTGTTGGTCTTCCTGTGGAGTTCCTATAACCTTTGGTGCCATCAGTCCTTCCCCCTACTCTTCCATAAGAGTCTCCAAGTTCCATCCACTGTTTGGCTGTGGGTGTTTACTTCCATCTGAGCCAGCTGCTGGGTGGAGCCTCTCAGAAGACTGCCATGCCAGGCTCCTGTCAGCGATAGGTGCTTGTTTGCCCCTGGGATGGGTCTCTAGTTGTGCCTGTTATTGCTTGTCCGTTCATATAGACTCTGCTCTATCCCTGTATTTTCTATAGACTGGATAAATTTTGGGTTGAAAGTTTTGCAGGTGGGTTGGTGTCCCTATCACTCTACTAGGGTTCCTATCTGGCTATAGGAGGTGGCCGCTTCAGGGCCCATATCCCCAATACTGTGAGTCAAAGTTAAGGTCACCCCCATTGATTCTTGGGTGCCTCCTCTGTCCCAATGGAAACTAACTGTTTTGTTTTTTTTTTTTATCATCTTTATATTTAGAATCATAAAACTGTCATCTTCAGTTTTTTGCCTTGACTCCTGAAGTGTTCACCACTACCTATAATGGGAATAAAATCTTTAAATTTTTGTTTTATATTGATATGGCAGTAGCTTACTATGAGGTTTACACAATTTATAAGTATGTGTTAGTTAATTTAACTCCCATTAAAAGCATGGGTTACATTTTCTACCTTAGTGTGCATTGTTCCTATTAATATTCCCAACAATCCTGAATTCTAAGCATACATAGTCTCCCTTTATAAGTGAGAATCATAGAATACACACTAGGATTATAAAGCTCACTGCTAGAATATAAAACAGAAATCCAAGTCCTCTAATGCTGCATAAATGTGACCCTGGGCTTCCTTGCTCAGTCCACTGGTGTCAGTCTAGTCTCAGCTACTTAGTAATTGTGGCTGTATCTGGCCATCTGGGCAACACAAGGAAGTTGGAGAATTTGAGGGAGGACTCCCAGGGAACTCGCCCCTTGGCATCCTCCAGTTCCTGACACAGGAAGAGTCTTGTAATGATCCCAGAGACAACCTGAGGCTAAGCAGCTTTCGGCATGGCTGAATACTATTTACTCCACAGAGAAGATTCTTGAAGTCAGCCAAGCTCCCCTGTAGGGAATCGGACCATCTATTCATCAGAGGCGATAATTACACGCCTGTGAGAATGCTGCATCTCTAATGGGTGATACCATGCCCTTCTTTCAGCTTGGAGGAGCTTAACATGAGCAAAAATGTTTTCCAGCAAGATAGGTAGGGGAGATGTGCAAAAGGCAGCAGGCTGCCTTGGAAACCAGAAGGTATTCAGCTAAGAATGGCGATGAGGAAAGCCAATGTTTAAATGGGGGACTGAGTTAAAGTATATTTAAAATGCCCTTCCAACTAAGATTCTGAGACTATGATCCAGTACCCCAGGCCCTACTTTAACTGTCTGTAGTCAGAAATGGCTGTATCCATTTAATTAGTAAGTCTCTCTGAGCTGTTAGGTTTCTGCATAGTTTGGACTCTTCTGACTCACAAAGGCACTGAATGTTCATTTCAGTAGCTTCCCATGGAAGATCAGACAGATCCTTTAAGCCAGCGGTCCTCAACCTATAGGTCTCTATCCTCTCAGAGTTGAATGACCCTTTTACAGGGGCTACATATCAGATAGCCTGCATATCGGATGTTTATATTACAATTTGTTAATAGTAGCAAAATTACAGTTGTGAAGTAGTAACGCAATAATTTTATAGTTGAGGGTCACCACTACATGAGGAACTGTATTGAAGGCTCACAGTATTAGGAAGGTTGAGAACCACTGCTTTAAGCAAACTTAGATTTGGTGGCTGAAGCCATCAAAGAAATACGGTATTACAGCAGATCAGGGGAAAAAATTCAATAACCAAATATAGACTAATTCAATTTTTAAAAAAATTAAAAAGAAATTTTATTTTGAAATTTTCAATCTTGAGTTCAGGATTAAAAGATTAATGGGTGGCCTATCTTGCATTTGAAATATCTCTTATAGAGCCTTCAGAACAGGATAAAATATCACTAGAAAACTAAAATAAAGTTATATGTGAGCCTCAAAAAATCATTACTAATACGTTGTCTCATTTCATAGATTGAGCCTAAATTTTAGCGAGTGACTTAATAATTTAATTTTAATAATAAAATAATTGTAGAAACTTTTGTCATAAAACTACCTTCCTCTGTCAAATAATACTAACATTTGAAGGAAGTGTTGTTATTTAGGTTTGCTGATGGGTTTTGTTGTTGTTCAACTTGAGATAGGGTCTCATTGTGTGTCCTTGGATGGTCTAGACTGGGGACTTTGTGGATCAGGTATTTTGTAGACCAAGCTAGCTAGTCTTGAGCTCATGGAGATCCACCTGCCTTTGCCTCCCAAGTGCTAGGATTAAAGTCATGTGCCACCATGCCCAGCAGATGGAATGTAAATTGTTATGGACAATTGTATTAGAATTAATAACAGTGAAACAATGTTTCTAGGGACTGAAACGCTTCCTGTAGCTTGTATTCCCAGTGGCATGTATCCTTCTTTGACACAATATCTCTGTTCTACATTCTTTCCCAAACCAGTGAAACATATTCATTAGCCTTAGCTGGACTGTCTATTGTCATTACATATGTTTTTAAATTAGTGAGCACCAAACTTTTCCAGTATGGAAATAACGATTATAAAATCAATATAAAATTTTAAATATATTTTTAAAACTTGCAGGCTTTAAGGAATACATGATCATCTTTCAATTCATTCGCTTGCAGCTTGAGAAGGGGAAATCCTGTTTTTAAATTTTTCAGTAAAGCTTTTTACTACAAGACACATCATGTTTTCATCTTGTATCAATATTTAATGCAATGTATAATTTTAGTAGTCTTGGTAAAAGTAGAGAATTCCAGTCAGGATGAGTCTAATCTAAGCTGATAGGCCCCACTCCAAAGTAAACCAAGGAGCAGAGTGCAGGAAGGTTGCTCGTCATCAATCAGAACAAAATGACTGAAGCATGTGATTTACTTCATAAAATGAGTATGTGGAAGGAGGGAAGAGACAGAAAACTAAGGGGAAGAGTGTCAGGCTCATGTTCAAGTTCAGAGTACTGGGTTCCCGTGCCAGTTCCTATAATATGAAATAAGGCGAGAATATTCTTCTTAACTATCACCTCATACCCCCTCCTAGACACCTCAAGATGCCAGTACTCAGCTACTCAGATGAGGGTCTCACTTATCTTGCAGTGTTGATTTCATAGCTAACAAAAGTTCTGAATAGTCCCCAAAAATGCCATGTGCAATGGTAAGTATGTTGGGGACAGTGAATATAATTCATCAATCGTAAAACTTAGATACAACTGGAATCAGTATACTCATAATGGAAATCATAGGAGGGAGCAAGAATTAGTATTTTTCTTGCAGTCTGAGTAACTGTATAAACAGAGCGGTGTTTACATGTTGGTGTCCCATAAATGACTGTTAAATTTGAACACAACTAGATACTTCTTACAATCCTGAGTCTATTAACTGTGATCTCAAACTGTAAGATTTTATCAAGAGATGAGTGGCATTGAAAAGACAGTTTGTTACTAAAATACCAAGAAGAAGAACCATGCCACACTGCATAGGCATGTGGGGTATCCCTGAGTGTGGAGAACTGATTTCTCCATGATGTCCTTGTGTGAAGCAAGGCAAGCACTGGGCTCTGAGGTGCAGTTGCTACATTGGCATCTTGGGCTTTGGCCCTGGGTGATGATAGCAGAATACTGTGCCGAGCACCTGAGTCATGACCACTGGACATGTGGATGTGTAAGTCCTGGAGTGGTGGGTCACACTGGAAGTGTGTAGGTCCTGGTTTGGTGGGTCACACTAGGAGTGTGCAAGCCCTGGTGTGGTGGGTCACACTGGAAGTGTGCAAGCCCTGGAGTGGTGGGTCACACTACGAGTGTGCAAGCCCTGGAGTGATGGGTCACACTGAAAGTGTGTATGCCCTGGTTTGGTGGTTCACACTACGAGTGTGCAAGCCCTGGTGTGGTGGGTCACACTGGAAGTGTATAAGCTTTGGAGTGGTTGGTCACACTAGGAGTGTGCAAGCCCTGTAGTGGTGGG
>JADRCH010000245.1:1547697-1580841 GCA_019843965.1 Rhynchomys soricoides
TGGAGTGGTTGGTCACACTAGGAGTGTGCAAGCCCTGTAGTGGTGGGTCACACTGGAAGTGTGCAAGCCCTGGAGTGGTTGGTCACACTAGGAGTGTGCAAGCCCTGTAGTGGTGGGTCACACTGGAAGTGTGCAAGCCCTGTAGTGGTGGGTCACACTGGGAATATACAAGCCCTGGAGTGATGGGTCACACTGAGAGTGTGCAAGCCCTGGAGTGGTGGGTCACACTGGGAATATACAAGCCCTGGAATGGTTGGTCACACTGGGAGTGTGCAAGCCCTGGAGTGGTGGGTCACACTGGGAGTGTGCAAGCCCTGGAGTGGTGGGTCACACTGGGAGTGTGCAAGCCCTGGAGTGGTGGGTCACACTGGGAGTGTGCTCCTGGGCATGACCTCATTACCACCAAGAACTGGCTTCACAGTATTGGCACTGCTTTTGAGAACCCAGCACATTTCCAATGTGTGACTACTAGCTACTCTTTGCTGGTTTTTATGGGTAATAAGAGTATCTACACATTAAATCTACAACCTATTCTGTCAATTGCTTTAAGATATGTATTTTTAACATGGAAAAACTCAAACAATTTAGTGTATTATGCTCGATACTTTATGTAATCATCTCTTCATCAACTTTTATGTTTCTCTTATCATAAATATCCTGCAAACTGTTTCTCTTTGCTGAAGTAGAAGCAGAAGATATGCACACCTTTTCACTATAGCATTAGCTAAAGCATTTACAACTCTCCTTATACTGCTTGTGGGACCCAGAAAAGTTGTTCTCTTGACTGGTAAATGTCATTTAGTAGTTTCTGGAAAGTACACTTTCTGCTTAAACAACATCCTTGGCACGATTTCTTTTAAAAGATTTATTTGTTTTATATATGTGAGTACACTGTCTTCAGACACACCAGAAGAGGGCATCAGATCCCATTTACAGATGGTTGTGAGCCACCTTGTGGTAGCGGGGAATTGAACTCAAGACCTCTGGAAGAGCACTCAGCAAAGAGAAACTGCTGAGCCATCTCTCCAGCCCCCTCCTCCCCAGCATGATTTTTATATTTGTTTATTTAGTGAGTTTTGTCTTTGTGTTTTTAAAACTCCGTTAATAGCAGAAGCCCACAACAAGGAGTTGTTACTATGTATCAAGTCACTAAACATGTTTTATTCTCCTACTGATCTTGTTTCTCATTATAACCCGGTCTCTATATGACAGGGCCAGTTTGGGAAGGTTAAATTCTTCCCTCAGACACACAGCTAAGTCGTAGATCAGACACTTGAATCTGAAGTGCTCTGACTCTTCACCACCATTATGCAAATGTTTCCTTCCTTTTTTAAAATACAGTCTTTGGGGAAAATCAGATCAATTTGAGCACTTTATCCTCTACCTCTGCTCCCAGCAGCTTCTCACAACTATCTGCTCATCCAAAAAACCTCAGCTTCTATCTTCCTACATTAAAACCTCTATCTACTTGTTTTCAGAACTATGCATTCCATGTGTTTTGAACCTAAAAGATGACATTGTCGGTTTTTTGCCTCCAGAGTTCTTGCGTTTCCATAGAGATGACGAAGTCATAGAACATTAGTGTGGGAGTGTAGAAAACAGACAGGAAGGGAAGGATGGGGGGGGGGGAGGCAAATTGGATTCGTGTGGAAGTGATTATGGAAGGAAAATTAAAAGTCAGACTAAGTCAATAGACGTGGGACTGTAAAAGTACCACGGGACTGTTTGCCCTGTGGAAAGAATTGAAACTTTTGGATAGATGAGCAGGTACATTGGAACAACAGGTCAAAATATGCATCAAGGGATGAGCTGCCAACTTTTTTATCTGTGTATACTAGTTTATAGTCTTGAAAACATGAACTACTGATTGTTCCTTAAAGGTTCCATAGTTCACCTATGTAAGAAAACTCACTCCCTCCTCTACAATGGCACAAAGCATCTTCTTATTTAAAAATAATTACTCAACTATCATTAAGTGATATTTATCTTATCAGGTGAAAACAGCTTCTTAATTTACTTTTATTTACCCTATTGCTTTATTGTTTAGGGTTTTTAAATTATTATTATTGAGAATTCCATGTATTTATGGAGTGTATTTTAGCTGTTTTACCCCCATTACTTCTTATATCTCCTTCATTTCAAGAACTTCCCAATCCTACTTTCATGTTCTGTGTGTATGCATGTGCATGTGTGTGTGTATGTGTTCCACTGAGTTTAGTCTTGCCTGTGTTAATGTGGGTGGCAAGTTGTTTCCTGGAGCCTGGACAACTTACCAGTAGCTACACCACTGAAGAAAATGCTTCCCTCCCCCAGCAACCATTAGCTGCCAGCAGACCCTTGGGGAGAGTAGAACTCCATGAGCACCTCCCCCATCCATGATGAGGGCACAGTCTTGTCCAGATCTTGTGTGGATAACGACAGCTGTGGAGAGTTCATGAAATGCAATGTCTCTGTCATGTCTGCCATACCTCCTCTTCCAACTCTGATACTTCCCCATCTCATGATGCTTCCTGAGCTTTGTCGGGGGGGTGTCCATCTAGGACTAAGCACTCATCCTCATTTATTCTTGGTATTTTGACCAGTTATGACTCTGTTAAGTGCCACTCACAGCTCAAAGGAGCTTTTCTAATGAAAGAAGAGATCAGCACTAATTTGGGGAGATAGACAGAAAGGAATTGGACATGCCTATTTATCAAAACAGGAGTCATAGGTTCTTCTTTAAAGGTCATATCCTCTTGATCAGGTTCACAGCCATAAGCATGGGCTCCTTTCCAAGAAGAGGGCCCCAAATACAACCATTAAGCAGTTGGTTACTTCTGCTTTAATTGTGCTATTATTGCACCAGTGGGCACAGCTTGCTTGGTAGATTGGTGTTATATCTATCATTCAGGGTTCTTAGCTGGGTAAGACTGGCACCTTTCAATTGATGAATGACTACTACAAATGTAATATATATACCCAATGGAATTGTATTCAATTATAAAAATAAATTAAATTTACAGAAAAATGAGCGGAACTGGAAAATAACTATACTGGCAACCCAGTATAGTGAGGCAACCCAGGCTCAGAAAGACAAAACCACAAGTTCTCTTTCATACGGGCATCCTAACTGTGTGCATTAGACTTGACGTGCCTAGAGAGGCTAGGACAATAGGAGGGGACTTTAAAGAGGGAAATAAATAGAATCATCAAGTGAGGGGTAGTAGCGGCACACCTGTAACAGGGAAGCAGGTAAACGAGAGGCTAACCTCAGAAAGATTAAAGTAGAAACCACCGGTGATCCAGAGTAATGTAGTAAGGAGGGAGAGGTAAGCAAAACCAAAAGAGTAGGGAAAACATGGGAACCTGTTTCTTTACACTTTGGAGAGCACTTTTGGTTGTCTCCATTAGAGCTAATTTCTTTCTGAGTTCCTCTTCAGCTTACACTCCTCCAGTCTATGAGAAGCTTTCATACTTTATAATGAGAATGTAGAAAATAAAGCTCAGTTCTCTCCTCCCCCCTCCTCCAGCACAAACGCCAGCATTCCTTGCCAGCATGCATACCATTGACAAACTGGTTTTATAAAAGAAAGATAAGTTTAGTGCATGTGCTGCTTGAGTAGTTCCTCTCTGCTCACAGTCATATGGACGTGAGGCAAACTAAAAGCCTTTATGAATCTGTCTATAAATTCTCCCTGCTGTCCTGAGCAAGATGTGGAGCGGAACAAGTTCTCCTTCCAGATCCGTGCATGCTGCTCCTGAATTCGGTCTTTTCATTCTTCTGACTTCCTAGACTGGATACCATGTGTTTTCTGAGACGTGGCTAGAAAGTAGCCAAAATGGGAGGGACAGCAGGAAGACAAATGTCATGTGACACTTCCTATGGAATCATCTATTCGTCCCACACAGGACATTGAGGACAAGACCAAAGAAACACAAACAGCTCCGCCTAAATGTGGCTTAGCGAACCAGGAGTTTATTGGGGTAACTTGCAGTACCCTAAGGGACTCAGAAGCAGCTGCATCACTGAAAAGTCCACCCAAGCAAGGTGACAGCTCAGAAACAATGCATCCCTGGATCTCTCTGCTGGAAATAAAGACAGTTCGGCCTGTGGACAAGTCTCCTTTCCCCAAAATTGTCACTGTTTATATCACTTCGTGAAGGGGACTTGTGAAGCCCGTAAAGTTCAGGATCTTCCTGGGCCTTGTAAGCTTGAATTTGTTTGCCTCCTTAAGAATGTTTCAGTTCAGAAGAAATGGCAATACAACAATAAATAAGAGCCAATTCTGCAGCTTGCATCACCTTTAGTATTCTTTAAAGAGTGTGTCTGTGTGTGTATGTGTGTGTCCGAACATGTGTGCGGGTATGCATGCGTGTGAGTGTTCAAGTATATGTGTGCATTCAAGTGTGTATCACTGTGTGCATGTTCATGCATGTGTGTGCATATGTGTGTGTGCGTGTGTGCATGCGTGCGTGTGTGTACACATGTGTGTGCATGTGTATGGATCTCTGCGTATGTGTACATGTGTGTGTGCACACATGTGTGCGTGTATGTGCTTGTGTGTGTGTGTGTGTGTGTGTGTGTGTGCATATGCACTTCTGTGAGTGCACATGTGGAGGCCTGAGGATGACATCAGGAATCTTCTTTGATCCTGCCCCATTTATTCACTGAAGTATGTTCTCTCAAGCACAGACTTGTTAATGGTGACTGTTCTGGCCAACTTGCCTCAGTGATCCCACCACAGCCTTCCAAGAGTGGGAGTACAACTACTCAGCATTTCTTTTGGTTCTGGGGCTGCAGACCCTGGTTCTCACACTTGAGAGCAAGTGCCTTAACCACTGAGCAATCTTGCCACCACAGCTTTAGCTTTGCATGTATCGCAGCCCCTGGACCTGTTTTTTCATGATTTTTGGGTTTTTTTCCCACAATATCAATTTCTGTTCCTTTTCAACTGTTCTTCTCTCACTGCCTCCAGATTTTATTCTCAGTTTTGGATCATTGTAGCAACTTACCTAATTCCCCAATCTCCCATTCTTTTTATTTAATTTATGCCCAAACTGGGGAATATTATTTTTAAAAAATGAATTATTCTGTAAATGTAACAGAAATGTACATTTCAGAGTTTTGATTCCTAAGGAAATGAAAAAAGGAGAAATCGTTGGGCTCCAGCTGGGAATCATACATTACACTGATCTCATGAATTCCCACCACCATGCATTATAACCATCAGAAAACATACATAATTTCACTAAGACCTCACAGCTAGTGGAAGCTGGATCCTGATTTGTCAAGCTTAAAAGCCCATGGAACCACCACAGTTTATCCAGATGCAAGCCCCAGTGCCATTGACACTAGTGACCATGGTATTGATAGTTAAAACAAATCAAGCACATCGCTGTACCCATTTACAGTGCTTCTCTCTTACATAGGTGTTAGTGTAATGTGTAATTTCTGGTGTCTGAGAAATACCACCTACATCACTGTCTTGGAAGCTGCCATGAATACCAGAGGGTGTGTAATAGTTGGTGTCATCACTGGCTTCTTGTAGGAATATCAAATCTTAATTAAAATTAGTTCTATGTAGACTTAAACACTTCTAGCTAGCCGACCAACAGTCTGGGGATCTGTCACTGTCATTAGATTGTCTACAGATTTATTATGTATTAAAAACCTCCAATGTCCCAAATAGATTCATTGCTTAGAACTAAAAGCAGAGAAAACTGCTGTAAACCAAACCCTATAACATATCCAGTGTATTGCCAGCCAATTCTCTTTTCTGTTATTTAATATAAAAGTTGCCTAAATTCACCTTTTTTTTTAATTTCTGAAAGCCCCTTTCTTGTATTTCACTTGAGCAAATCTCAACAATTTAAAACAAGACTCGACCTAGCATATACAGAGTACAAATGCTCACATTGTTCCTCTGAGTGCTTTCAAAAAAGCACGTCCTTTAGTGACATGTAGTCTTAGGAACTACTTGACACAGATGTGACACTTCCAACATTTTGGAATGAGCCCTGAGAGAGGGGAACACATACCCTGTTAAATGAAAATATACTTACAATAAATTAATGGGTTATTGGGGAAGATAGAGATAGATAGGCCTGGGCCCCTGATACCTTTTAGAGACTGCAAGTGGCCGAGGCTGAACCAGATAGACACACAGTGTGGCACCTCTTTCAGTACTTGTACAAAAATTTTGGCTTAATGCATTTCTGGTGCTTACTTGCACATTTGGGTTGCCAAATACCATTCAAGCTTTTGGTCCAATACCAAAGCTGCTGTATTGTCGGAGGGACTTGATGGGAAATGTATACTGTTAAGAGCTCGTTGCTGTAACCCTGTCATGTGCATAGTCTTAACGGGCTGATCCTCACCTCGCTCAGACACATACTGTCAATCTAATTAAATAATTAAATAATAATGATTGTGATATGCACTCTGTAAGAATTCTGAGGTTTGAGGGCGCAGAAGTAACAATGGAGGGATTCTTTTAACTAATGTGGTTTTTAATTTTTAAATTAAAATATAATTACATCATCCTTCCCTCTCCTCCTACCCCCTCTCCTATGCCCTATATGCACCATATATAGTGGACACCCCCTCTTTTCCAGCAGCCCCTGCTTCTTCTCCTGCCTTGTCTCTGGCCTGTGGTTGTGGGAAAGCTGCTGTCTGATGGTCCAGTGCCCGAGTGAACTGGATAATTGCAAGAAGCACTCGCAGACACTTACTGATGGCAGTTCTTTACAGGACAGTCAGCTGTAGCTGGTGATATCTCTATCAGAGTGGGTGGCCTTTTGAAATGCCAAAGTTCTTGAGCCTTTTCTTAAACAGGATTCATGGTTTTGTCCTGCTGTTTGGGACCACGGGGACTGGGGTCACCTTCTCCCATCGACCCTCTTTCCTTGAGCACCCTGCTTGCCTGGAAGAGATGAAATAGTCACTTTCACTGCCTCTAACAGTGGTTAGAGAAAAGCCTGTGGGGTGGAACATGTAAACAGTCTACCTACTGCTCTGGTCTGTTTAGCACACAGAGACAAGGCCCAGAACTCAGCCTAGGCTGTCTCACCCAACCCAGCTGCCTATCTCCAGGACCCTGAGACCCTGAGAATCTCATTCTCTTGTACTTGGGTCTTAGGATTCTGAAAGAATAGGAGCCTTTTCTTATCATTGAGTTAATTAAACACTGTGTGGTTTATCTCCGACATGCTACTTCCGAAGGGTGGGGTCACCCTTCCTTCCAGTCTCACAAGATCTCCTTACTAGCACCATTAACGTCTTTCTCCAAGGAGTTTTACTGATTACATTGTTGTAGCAGGTTTTTGTTCTTCAGACTGCAAGACAAAGAGCCTTTACTTGCTGAGCTTTCCCCGGTGAATGTTACCAGTCAGGGAATAAGCCTTGAATCCTAGTTCTTATAAGGTTTTACTCCATCATGATGATGGAGTGACTCACCGTCCTCTGGACAAAACTCACTCCCAACTCTCCTGTCCTGCCAGAAGGTCAGCTCTATTACCCGCCTCAGTGCCCTACTCTCTAATTACATGGTTGGTCCTTTGGGTCTGACAGAGTCCATCCTAAGCATAAATTCAAATATGATCTCAACTTTGTCATGAACAATAAAGACCTTGCTTGGGACTTTGGGAAATTGCAAGATTTAGGGCATCCCAGGACCCCAGAATGTAGAAGAACAAACAAATCATTTATACAATGGTTGCCAGCAGAGGGTGACTTCAAATCCTTAAGGCAAATTCGTTCAAAAGGGCATTGCTGTCACAGCAGGGTTTTCACATAATAATAGGGCGGATAGCCATTTGTTCTACAGGTTGAAGGGCATGTATTAGAAAACCAGAGAAGTGCAGTAGGCAGACCTACAAATTACTAACCAAATGTTTATAAATGTGTCATTACTCCTGTAAAATGTAAATGGGGAAGAAATCTGTTTAAGGTTAAACCATAGATTAAAAATAATGTATTGATATTTAGCATCTAAACATAAATTTATTTATAAAACAAAACAAAAAAAAAGTGAAAACAACATAAATTTTAATTTAGTGTAGCTTTGAAAGACAGGTTGACCTTGAACTCACAGTATTCTTTCATGGATTTTTCAGAGTGCTGGGATTGCAGGCATGTGCCAGCGTGCCCTACTGTGTGCCAGCATGCCCTACTGTGTGGCACTGTACCTTACTGGAAATAGTGTTTTTAATCTTAAACTTAAAAACTGCTTGTGCAACTTATTTATTTTCACATTTGATGGGGAAAAATAAGATTCTTTGTCTATTATCTTCCAAAAACTTTCATTTTAAACTGTATCAGAAATACTATAATTTAGTATAGAAACTATTCTAGTATTTAACAGTCTCAGCACACTGACCAAACCCTTACTCTCTAACCAAGAGATAGATCCTGAATTACTGTGTTTATACTATATTTTACTAAGTTTCCTTTTGAACACTCTTCACTTACACTGGGCCACTCTGACCACTGTCCCTGCCATTTAACACTTACCCTCAGTTGTCCCTGAGGCCGTGGTCTCCTTCCTTGGGTACCACAGGCCCTGTAGGTACTCAGGACAGGAGATGTATATATGATCTATCAGTTTTACATTAGGAAAACAAACTGTCTTAAAATGTGCCTTATATTCAAAAAATGTCTTTAAAAACTCGTGTGTGTGTGTGTGTGTGTGTGTGCATACATATTTGTATATGAATTATATGAAAAGAATATATTCAAACGTTGATTCTAATCTTATTTTCCCAAATATACTCCCATCTTCTAGGTAAGTGCACTCTTTCTGAAACAGTACCTCCAACAGCCATGGTCCTAAATGAAGCCACTTACAAAGTCCAAGAAAAAGAGCCTGTTTTCCTAGGTGTTTCTAGAGCCATAGGTGCAAATAGAAGGAAGCTTTCTCCCAAACTCATGCAAATTGTAAATGTGAATCTCAGTGTCATGAGGTAGTTAACTGAAGCCTGAGTGCCTATATTCTGAGAAAATGGGACATTCCAACTAAAACTGAGAGCAGAAAAGCATCTAGAAGTTTTCAAAAGTGCATCGCTGCACTTTTCTAGCTGTTTTCTCTGTAGACAACAGAATATCCAACAGATGGTAGACAATCACTGTGGGCTTAGAAATCACAATAGACAGGCTTGCTTATCTGTGAAATCAGAGAAGCAGTGGGCTTCTCTGGTCATGGCTGGGAAATGTGAAGCTTCTTCTGTTTACAGAGATTAACACTGAGATAAACAACAAAAGTAAAACACCACTCTTAATTACCAGTAAGAGTTTGAATAACTGTCAGTTAGTACTTTGATAATGAACTGATTGTGTTGTTTGAATACTTAAACACTGATTTATTTTCTTACTTCCTGTAGGTTTGGAGGGGATTTTCCCAAGGATTATAGCAAAACTTGTCTTTTAAGTTATCTGTTTGGATAAGTTTTTAAGTTGTCTTTTTGGAAAATCTTGAATGATAACGTAAGAAAAGTCTTTACATTGTAAAACATAAGTTTTTATTGTAACTTATGTTATAGTAGAACATAAGAAAAGTTTTATATTGTAAAAATACGTTATTATTTTGAAATTATATATTTAAAGTTTGACCAGGGAATAGTAATAATTTCAACTAGAGTTTCAAAAGTGTTTGCAGGTATTACTTATGCAGTTATTAAAATTTCTCAGTGAGTTATTATATGTCTATACTTTGAACAAACTGACAGTTGAGCAGAGATAACTCAAAAAGTGGAAAATTATGAGTAGAAGGGTGGCGAGCATCAGCATCATCTCCACACTTGTTCACAGATGTTTGTCTTGTTTGCAGTTAGGAAGATAATGAGTAGACAGCAGTAAAATGGAACCTAGACTTCTTAGAGTCATTTAGTGTAGAAGAGACATAAATATTTACACAATTATGCTATGTCACTTTGGAAAACAAAGGCTACTCATTAGGAATCGTTTTATTGGCTGTTTCTTTAGCAGATAAGGAATTCTTGGACATTCTAGTGCCATCATGTGTGGGTTCAGTCTTATAGAATGGGCTTTAAATGCAAAAGTGGTAGTTACCCCCTTAACATTTGTGCCACTATTGCTCTCGTGTATCTCATTGACAAGTCTCATCTGTAGATTTACTCAGATAAGGAAATAGAATAGGAAGCTGGACATAGTGACACATGCTTTTAACGCTGGCATTCAGAAGGCAGGGGCAGACAGATCTCTATGATTTTGTGGCTAGCCTGGTCTACAAGGCATCCAAGGATATGCAGAGAGATCCTGCTCAAAAAGTAGAGGCTGGGGGGATCACAGTAAGAACACTCCAGACTGAGCAATAGGATGATTCTAGAGTAGGAAAGAATTCGGTGAACTTCAGGACAGGTTAGCATGATGAGAGAAGAGAGAAGGAGTAAACATTGGAAGGCTGGATTTAAGCAGCAAGGGTTAATGTGGCAGAGCGTGCGATCAGGCTATAGTTTTGTATTTATGTGCAAGGGGTCAGCCTGGAAGATTTTAAATAGAAAGTGATCATATTTGAATCTATCAGAAATTTCTTTGGCTGCTATATGGGGAATGGTTTGGAAGGAGACAAGTGAGAAAAATGAGCAGACTACTAGAAACCTATACCAAATGGGCTTAGGCAGGGGTGTGTGTACTATGCTACTGTGGTAAATTCAGAGAAAAGTGGGCACATTTAAGGGTTTCACTAGTTGTAGTATTCATGAAACGTGATAATGGGCTGTAGTTAGGAATACTAGGTGCAGACTGGTAAGATGGGTTTCTGTAGTCTTTATGTAAAATTATTTCAGAAGTTCTTACTCCACCAGAGAGCTATGAGAAATGGTTACATTTATATGGATCCAAAGGAAATGGCCCACAAAAAGGAGGAAAAAGAGGAGAAGGAAGAGGAAAAGGAAGACAAGCCATGAGATATGACCCCCAAATAGAGAAAAGGACCCCCTGTATCTTTTAGTAATAAATTAATCGATAAATAAAAATTCAGACATGCTATAGTTTCCAGATTAAGTCATGTGGTTGTGTGTTAGGATCATAGCACACAAGAGCATTCGAGATGAGGTAACGGCAGTCAGCTGTACTCACTGAGTGTGTCGCGCTGCAAGAACCATAGTAAATGAGTCCCACATACAACTTACTGACTTCTCAGCATGCTGAGCTATGTAGCCAGCTGTGCAATGGCTGTGCTAGAAAACAGGGTTGAGGGGATTAAATGTGGTTAGCTGTTCTCCCAAATGCCAGATGTAAGTGTGGTTGTGAAATGTCCCAGTCACTGCACCAGCCTGCAAATGAAAGGTGAAACTTTAACAACAAACACTAGCAAATATAAATGAAACCTGCTTGCACCATGATGGCTAAACACTCTTATTCCAAAGGGGAGATCTGGAAAGGGGGAAACATGTGAAATGTAAATAAAGTATCAAAAAGAAAAAAAAAAAAAAAAAGCAGACAAAGAAAGGAGCGGTCTTTTCTATGTTAAGTCATCTTTTTGTTATGCATCCAATGCCCTGGAATCCCAAGAGCACTAAACAAGGACAGGAAAAATACCTTGACCTTTTGATCAACATCATTGCTTGCGAATTCCCGGACATTTCAAGTTTGTAATATATCTCTGGTTGTTGTGGATTGCTTCACCATGTTCTCCAGGAAGTTCTTAACATGTAATTGTCTGTTATTTTCCTTCAGAATCTTTGATGGGAATCCATTTTGTCTGATCTTTAAGTTTCACTCATGTTCTTAAACTATTTGAGTCTGATCCTTTATTTACCTTTTCTAGCAAAATTACATCTTGGTACATAATTCTTGGATAAAGAAAGTGCCTCAATCTGAGTTATTTAAAACTGGGGGTGGGGCGAAGCAGGGGATGTTTCATTTCTGTTTCAGAGAACTCCTAAGTTATATGATAATGATTGCCTGAGTATTGAAATGTCTACAAAGGTTGAAGATAAAAGGGAAATTGTTAATCCTTCCCTCTCATCCCTCAGTCTATGTCTTGTGTGCTCCCTCTCTTGTCTCTGTATCTGTCTCTGCTTCTCTTGGCCACACTGTGTTTCTCTCATGTCTAGCATCCTTACTAGAGAGGACTGATGGGATTTTTGAAGAGTGTCTGAAGTTCCTGAGAGGAAGGAAAGTTACTGCTGTGGGGTGGTGACACCTGGCAGCTGGCTTTCTTCTCTAGGTTGAGAAGGAATGCTGCCCAGATCTCTTTGCCTTCCATGTCCATTTGTAGCACACTTCTTCAAGGTGGTCTGTTTGGCAGCCTGATACTCTGATCCTCTGTGTAAAATTGCTCTTTGGTGTGAAAAAAAATCCACGACTAATTCAAAGACAGATTATTTCAGTGGAGTCTTTGAAAGTTGTCAATCAATTGAAAAATACAGAGAGCAAAACAAATCACTCAGAAAAAATACCCGTCAATATTAAAACCTGGAGTGTTCTTCTTCTAAAAGATTGATTTCACGGCTTGTGTCTGGGAAACTGTCTCTATGTGCCAAGAGTAATGGATGAACATTCCTGGGACACCAGAAACCTGAACAATTACAGTGACTCCAAGTTAGCCCAAACCCTCTCCAAAATAAGCCATCAGTCACCGGGATTTTTTAACATAATTGGCAGGACCTGGGGATGATCAGGATAAGAAACTCCTCAAGCCATTCTTCGTTGCCTCTTCAGTGCACATTTATGCATGTGTAGTTTGGAAGGTGTTTGCTTTTAACTAGTATCAGTGTGTGTGTGCGCGTGTGTGTGTATGTGTCTGTGTGTGTGTGTTATTTAAAACCTTGTACATTCCCAGTTTTTCTCTTTGGGTGGTGTTCTGCTTAAACGATGGGGGCTTCTTCTTTAGAACAACAACAACAACAACAAAAAAAAAAAAAAACCAAAGATCTGCTCTATAAAATTTTCTACAGTTTACAATCAAATCTGTGTGCTTCTACTGAGATTAGTTGTGTTACTGCCACACATGTTACAGCATGCTGTGACATAATGAAGCTACAAAAGCAATATAGCAAACTTGGTAGGAAGCATAGCAGATACAATCAGATCCTTTGAGCAGGCCAGTTACACCTGGAAGGTTCAACATTCTTTGTGTCCCATGGCACAGCTGAATATTGCTTGTAGGATGTATTTGTTACTTAACTCTTGAAATTATGATTAGTGGGAAGAACAGGTGGCCAAGGATATGTTAAGTGAAGTACAGTCTTTTGTCTCTCCTGCCACCTCCCACCTACCAACGCAGTAAGAAGATTGGCTGGTGGCTGCTCAACTTCAAGTCTTCTAAAGGTCTTAATATATATCCTTTTAATTGCAACAAACAATAACTAATGACGTATTTGAAAAGATGTATCTATAGTATATTTCAAAACACAAGAAGAAAAATATAATCAAGACAAATCTTCAAAGTTAGGCTTGGTGATGTATGCCTATAATCATAGCATTTCGGAGGATGAGGCAGGAGTATCGCTGTGAATTCACAGTAAGTTTAGGGTTGGGCTCTGTCGTGAGACTCTAGGGGGAAGATGGAATGAAAAGTCAAACTTCCAACATTCTAATGAGAGTTTTCTTGGTCTTAGGAGCACGGCATCCCTACCGACATGGGGTACGCAGTGTCCCCTCACCATTCAGGTGTTTACCCTGTCCACGTTCAGCTTTATGAGGCCTGGAAGAAGGTTTGGAATATCAAAATCACCAGCACTGAAGAATATCCACATCTGAAACCAGCTAGATATCGGAGAGGCTTCATCCACAAAAACATCATGGTGAGCATCCTGCACCTGTAGGGTTTGGTCACTTCCTCCAGATGACAGTACACATGCGAAGACAAAGAAGGGGGAGAGCTAAGGGTTACGAATGTGGCTCGGGAAAGGGTGTGCTGTGTGAAGTGTTGTCATACCTCAGGAAGGCTCACTAATGACAGCGGTGTCTTCCTACTTCCTAGAGCTCAGAAAAATAAAAATAAAAGGCTTCTTTTCCTGGCACTCATGCTGGCAAGCAATCACTGATGTAGAAATGCTAAGAAAACATTACGTCAAGTTTAGAAAGAATTTTAGACTCTGTCATTACTTACAAAAATCTTTTGGTAGATTAGAATCACGGTGGCTCTCTGCAATCACAATGTTCTGTTCCCTTTTTATAAGCTGGTCAAGTTGCACCCCTTTACCATGCCAGGTTCCCCCCCAAAAAGACACTGCACAACATGCAGCAAGAAGCCACATGTGAAGTCAAGACTCGCCACCAGATAATAGAGAATAAATGGCAGGTGCCATTTCCATCTTGTTTCATTTTCTGCAGTGGTAGCAAAACCGTGGGATATATCAGAGTACGTGGCTCCCTAAGATGGGGTGAGATCTGTCAAAGTCAGCCATTGAAGCCTATTTTTTCCTAAGTCAGAACTTAAGGAAAGTATTAGTGAAGATAGGCATGGCCTCTGATTTAGACTCACACATTGCAAAGAAACAGCCAGGAAGCTGAAGAGCCCCAGAGCACTGTTAGGCTGATGCATGGGAACAGATAATCCAGACTCTAGGGTTGGTGCAGTTCACTTCCATTCGCATAGTTTTCTAACGTCTGCAAAAATTCAAGTGGATGGTGGCATTTAACGTGGATTTAATGCCCATATCAATGTGTCCCTCAACGAGAAAAATACTGCAAATGCCAAATAAGGAAGTAATGGCCACATTCTTCTCCCAGCTTGTCCCTCCCTGGTACTCAAAGTGAATTTATCATGACCTCAGTCAGCCAGCTTTCTGATGAGAGGGAGTTTTTAAAGCCCTTCAAAGATCATAATTTAAGAGCATTTGGGGCTCTTTCACTATTGCCACATTGGCAGTTCTACAGTGGAGAGCCTCTGTCTCTGACAGCTATATTCAGTCCAGTTCTGTCCTGTTGCAGCATCTTCCCAAAAGACTTCATTTCCAGTACCTCCTGAACTGTATTTTGCCCACATTGCAAATGCATTCATGTTGCTGTTAACCAAAGCTTAAGCAGATTTCCTGCTTTGACACAGTTGTCCCTATGATTCTGCTTTTATGTGGATTCAATTTGTGGGCTCATACATGAGAATTTCCATATTGAAGAGTGTTCAGCAGGCTGTGGATTATGTAGGAAGAGAGACAGGAAATCATCACGAGCCATCCAAATAGGCCTACATGTTAAGAACTGGAGAGCCAGATGCCCTCCTAAGAGACTGGAAGGCAAGGGCTGGGAACGGAGGCATAAACCCTAGAATCTTATGCCAGACCTAGATTTTGTAATGGAACTGAAATCATCCACAAATTAAAATCAAAAGACTTAAAGTATTTTTCCCTTTAAGCCACCATGGATCCTGCTATCACTAATTCATTTATGTAACTCAAACTTACCACTGTAAATCAAACTTCCCACTAAGATGGCCAAATGCTCTCTTAGCACCTGTAATCATATGTTTCAATTTTCTTTTCGTTCGCTCTATTGAATCCACCATCTTAACTTACTGCTTGGTTATAATGTCGACTATAGTACCATAGTCCACTCCCACTTGGTCAATTTGCACCTTCTTCTCACCCTTCCATGAAGGCAAGCCAGTAGGCAGTACCAGCCCATGAATCCTCCTGACCTTTCTACCTTTATGAGTCTCAGCTGTCTGCACACTCTTTAATGCATCCTTAAAAGACTGAAAATGCTCAGCACTATTCCTGCATTTCTGTCTTCCACTGCCCAGCATGGACTGCTGTGTTCACTGTGAATGACTTCCAGAGATGCGCGACCTATTCCTATCCCATAGAACCTTCCTTTAAACATATATAACCAACTGTACAGTACTGTGGTTCTCAAATAGACTTACAGTTTTCTTAGTCTCTAAATTCATGTATTTCTTCCATGATCCTCCCTCATGAATTCATAGGACATGGGGCCTCTTCGCTGGGAACTTTTTAGCCTCACACAGAAAGGAATGAATAGCAAACTAGTGCTCTCAACCCTGGGACCTGATGGTTAAATGTGACTCTTTGGGTAGATGCAAAGGCCTATGAGCAACAAGACTCATACTTACCGTACACACTGGCTGTAAGGGGCAGCCCAGTGGTATGCCCTCTCACCAATCTGACTGTACACACAAACACACACACACAAACACACCCCACAATGGCCAGCAGTCTTCACTAGCCAATTCACTGTTAACACAGTTGCCTGTTTGAAGCCTTTCGTGGCATTATACTACTGTGCTTTAACTTGTTGTCTAAGGCTTTCACCTTTTCCAAAGAACTTTATTTCCAAAGAACTGTCGGCAAGTACAAAGATTATAGTGTGCAAGTTTGAATTTCACAGTGTTACACTGCCACCATTATCTGAGGGAAAGTTTACATGAAAATACCTTGGAAAGGGTTCTCCTTCCTTCTATAGCATAAAAGCCATTTCAGGAAAGGTATTCATCATCTTATAGCTGCATCTCAAGTCAGGGCAGTGGAACAGGACCCTGATCCCACTCCTGATTGTTTGCCTAGCCTCCCATGGTGGCCCACTGAGGCTCCAAGACTCATTGGGGTAACATGTTTTTAGAGCGAAGCCTCCCCTTACTCTCTTCAAACTCACAGAATTTAAGAAAAAGACAGCATTCAACTTTCTTCACAGTTCTGTGTCTACTTAAATGACCTAGGCAAGCTAGCTTCACAGACAGCCATGCACATGTGTATGCTGTGATTTCTAAGCAAGATACACAAACGTCATCCTGAAAGTCATTTGCTTGAAGGCATACACTTTTAAAATGTAGCATTAGCCTGACATTTAATCACATGTAGGTGTTTACTTATTTTATAATAAGTATATATATTTTTTCTTTAATTCTTGAGAATTTCATACAATGTATTTTGATCATATCCCTGATAAATAGTATGTCCTTTAAGAATAGAATACACACACACACACGAGTGTACACACAAGCACACTTCTGTTCTCCTACATGAACTAGCATAGAGTTTAGACAAAGTATTTGCTAAGTTCATGAGTAAAGCTTAAATTACATGAAATCACATGTCTGGTGATTGATAGTAAACATCTGATTCACTGGAATCCTTTTTCTATCAGTTTTTTGTTGTTGTTGTTGTCTGCGGTTTTGTACATGGCATTCTGATAGTTCATGATACTTTCAGGCATAAACAGCCCCTAGCTAATAAACCTGAGATTTAAACTGAAGTATCTTAACTGAGCTAAGATAAATTATCTTCTCAGTGTATATGTTTTAGATGCATAAAGGCTTCATTGACTCAGAAATATCCAGTGCATTGACTGAGCTAAGAATTACATTTCCTGGGAAAACTTCCAAAAACTAGAGTAAAATCTCTTAGAATACTGTCTGCACTACTGGAAAATATACAGTGTACATGGAAGGCTGAAAACATGGAAAGTCTTGAACAGGTAGTGTTCGCAAAATGGTCCTTGAACTAAAAACGCTTTGTGTTAAGGCAATAAAAATGATGATTCGTTTCCTGAAAGCAATGACCAGAATGCCTGACTACGTGGTGCTGAAGAACTCTTCAGCTTTCCCAAATACACTCATTGGTTTTTTGTCTGCAAGTAGGACAAGCAAAGGCCACTCCAAGTCTCACTGTGTGAGGCTTAGCTGAGAACAGTACGCCTTATACAATTTATTTTATAACTGCATGTTCATGTAATGGAGTGATCTGTAACAACAACAACGAAGACCTCATCAGATGTGAAGACCTCATCTGATGTGACCGTTGGCAGCAAAGGATGGAAAGCCCTTCTTTCTGCAAAGTGACCATTTGTCATTTTATGACACTTTCTAAAACTACCAACTAAATAGAGACTGTCTTCCTTTTGGACCTGGAGACCTTCACACCTGGCATTTGAAGCCCCTTGCAACAATGTTTTCACACTAAAGCAGACACTGATTTGTTTCAAATGCTTGTTTTAGTTAATATGCCACTTGCTAAAAAGCACAATGTTGTTAACTGATTTCATTTCCAAATGTGTCTGAAGAACTTAGTAGAAGGATTTAGTCACATTTTGCCAAAGTTACACATAATTCCAGTATTTTAAAGTCTTATTTAATTTTATTTCTTAAGATGGTAAAATATATTAGACTCTGTTGAAACTTAAAAGAGGAAAACTGGCAAAAATAATTCAAAGTCTATATCAGCTTTAATTATTTCTTTAACTTCTCTCCTTACCCCGTCACCCTTATGTCATGTGTTCATTCCCAGTGTGAAGGATTCTTTCAGGTCCCGGTTATCGTTCAGTAAATACAACCTTTACATGCTCATCCTCAGGGTACCCATAGCTTTCTCCTTACTGGATCATCTTTCCTTCAGGTTCTCCCAAGACAAACCTGTGGGCTCTTCACACACACAATTTTCTACAAGGAGTATCCAGGGGGCCCCAGGGAACTGGACAAGAGTATTCACGGAGGGGAGCTCTTCTTCACTGTGGTTCTCAACCCAGTAAGTACTTGGAGTCACTCTGCTAATAAATAACATTTGAAATGGCAAGGTGCATAAAATTTACCTTGAGGGAGAAATGGGGGACTGAGTAGTTCCCAGTCAAATAGCATGGACATTGTGTCTGTGGAGAATAAAATTACTCTCCCTCCTCCTTCTCTTCTCTTTCCCTCCCCCTCCCTCCACCCTCCCTTCTTCCTTCCCTCCTTCCCATCCTCCCTTCTTCTTTCCCTCCATTCTCTCCCCCCATCCCCCGTCCTCTGGCCCATCATCTCTTCTTTCACTGATCTCCCTCCTTTTCCTCTTCCCTTTTCACTCTTTCCCTTTCCCCTCTCTGTCCAACTGTCTCACCCTCTCTCCTCTCTGACACAAGAAAACACAGATTTTGTAAGTACAAAGACAGGAGTTGGATAAAAGGCCACTCTTGTTCTTTAGCCACGCTGCTTCTGCAATGCTGGAGCATCCCTGATTAATGGAGTGCTGCTCTCTCTCCTTCATATTTTAATACTAGTGTATCAGCAATGCAGTGACTCACTGGTAAATTAATTTTCCTGGTGTCATAAAATCGTGTTCTGAGAGAAAAACTATTGGCGTGAGCTGCTGACTGGAAAGCTGTTAGTGATTTCTCTCCCATGAAAAAGAATAGGAAAAATAGAGATAAAATTTATTTTCAAACATATGGATTTGCCCTTGGCCTTAGCAATATTCAAGATGGAAAGCTGCATTTATCTCCAAATAAAAGAAATTGTCAGGATAAAAGTTGGATAAGATAGAAATAAGCAATAAAATTTGAAAGACTCTTAGTTTGACCTTAATTTTACAGGCCCAACAAATAAAACAAATAAAATCATCTACTCTATTCAAAAGCAGATCTTATTTAGAGCTGTTAGAAAAAGGAGATAAATGAAAAGGTAACTCATTTTTTGTAACATCTGCTTTAGTTCATAACTCAGAATCCTTTTTAACTTTGAGCCTTTAGGAAGGCTATCAAACTTCTGAACCCCTCCTAAGCAAATATTTCTGATTTACGCTCCACAAATAACCCCCTTCTAGATTACCTATGGTTTTTTTGGTGGTGGTGGTGGTGTTGGGTTTTTTGTTTTTTGTTTTCCAAGACAGAGTCTCACTCTGTAGCTCTGGCTGACCTGGAACTTACTACATTGTTCAGGCTGGACTAGAACTCAGAGACCTCTGCTTCTACCTCCCAAGTGCTGGGAATAAAGGTGTGGAACCCCACTCCTGGTCTTATATTATCTATATTTTGAGCCAGTCTGTTTGGATTTCTTTTCTTTTTTTTCCCTTAATGTATCAGTAATGTACAGGAAAAGGAAGTACACTAGTGTGAGATTGTGAACCAAAGACTCGATTAAAAACCTGTAAAATGCTAACAACTTCATCAAAGGTTTTAGACCCTTGAATCTGTATTCTACAAGATTCTGATGTAGCAATACACCTGGAGCCCATCTGTGTGACCGTCTAACCGTTGGTGATGTAATATTTGAAAACTCCTATCTCTGAATCTCTGAACGTTGTGAACCAAATGACCTCCACTCAACACAGAAGATATTTAAAAATCAGTTACTTGTGTATAGTGAACTTATGTTAAATATTTTACCTATTTTCTGATAAGTAATATTTTTAGTTAATAAACAAACATATAAATTTTAACCTAAAAGTGCTAATCGCAAAGGTTAGGTTGACCTGGGTGCTGATTTACACTAACTGAGCAAGCACTTACAACCCCTGCTACTTCTCAAACTTTATCAATCATATTTGGCAAGTTTATTTATCTTCATGAATATATATGAATAGAACGAAGGGGCAAAACGAAATACAGACTTTTATTTCTAGATTAGAAAACTTTCCAAAGATAATTACTTTCAGTAAGCAAAGATTGACTAATTTTAACAAGAGGTAGCTTTTGCCACATATCATGAGGCAGACATTGAGCTAAGATAATTCATCTGGTACAGAAGGTCCAGCCTGGGGTAGGAGAATGATTCATCTGGTACAGTCTAGTCTGGGATAGAAGAGTGATTCATCTGGTATAGAGGGTCCAGTCTAGGGTAGGGACTTACCTGGTGGAGGCAGGTGCTTGTGAAGTCAGTGTTTAAACTCAGCCAGGTCTAGCCATGAGGATGTGTGCTGTCATTAGTGATGTCTGCCTGGACAACCAAAGTGAGGAATGGGGCATGCTTCCTCTGTGGGAATTCCCCCACAGAGATTACATGATCAGAGAAAGCTATGTTCAGGTTTCAAAACCTCCAGGTTCAATGAAACATGTCTGAATTCGGCAGATGAAATGTTTTACTAGGACAGGATGGGGCTGAAAACTCCTTATCAGATCATCCTATGCATGAGCTGAAAGAAATCTTTCATTACAGCAGATTTGTAAGGCGGCAACTGGATGATCACATACTAGTGTAGACCTTAATTTAAAGTGAGGCTGTTTCCTGTGGAAAGGTAGATGGGTACTGGAGATACAGAACCTAAGTGCATTCAGATACGCTGGATAGAAAGTGAACATACAGGCAGGACTGTGACTAAAGACCTTTTAAATTGTTTCCCCCATGGGTCAGCACCAGAAGGTGTTAGAACGACATCATTGTTGGGTGAGAAGTGATACAACTGAGTGCATTTCAGAGTAAACCTTGAAAAGAAAACAGCAACTACAAAACAACATAAGTTGAATAACCTTCTGTTACACTGCTGCCAATGTATATTTCATTACTAAAAAGAAGGATCAATCAAGTTTAATGTAACACAAGTAGAAAAGTACAATGACAACCTAGCACAGTCTCAGAAAACCTGAGCGGTCTTCCAGTGACTTCAGTGTCATGGGCCAGGCATCCTGCCATGTGATGAGTGCAGGTTTTTTGATGAATGGACTGAGATCGGAATCCAGGTTCTGTACAGATCCTGTTGTGAAAAGCGTATGCTGATCATAGGAACTTACCATCACTATGGTATGACGGTGCAAGTTGGTTTTTTAAACATCTATCTCATGTGATGAATACCCAGGAGGAGTTCCTTCTCTGTTTCTTTACACTTTCCGTGAGGAACCCTCAAATTGTATGTCTCTTTACACATTTCTCCCATTTGCTAAGTTATTTTGTTTTATATACAGGTATATTTTACTTGAATGTGTGTTTGTATACTATGTGCATGCCCAGTGCCTATAGAGACCCTAAGAGGGCATCAGATACCCTGGAATTGGAATTACGGATAGTAATGAGCATCTATGTGGTTACCATGAACCAAACCTGGCCTTCTACAAGAGCAACAAGTGCTCTTAATTTCTGATTCATGTACACGTACACACAAGCGAGCACGCGTGCTCACACACACACACACACACACACACACGCACAGAGTTATACCTTTATTTCTTCCTAGCTTGCTCCCAGTTGCTATGATAAAACACTGGCCACACAAATACATGACTGTCAAGGCACACCTTTTTCCCTCTTGTTTTTCTCTCAGATCTCATGATAATATTGATAGCTCAATATAAAACATTACAATTTTTTAATTTCTCACAGTCTTTAAAATTTTTAGTACTCTAAAAGTTTAATGCCTCTTTAAATATCCATTCTCATACCCGCAAGTTCCTGGAAAATCCAAAATAAATTAAATACTTCTCTTCCTAAAAGGTAAGGACTAGAACCTAAAAATCACACTTAAGCAAAACCAAAAGACAACAGCAAAAGTAGTCCGTGTGGGGCATCTGGGAGGCACCTTGTGGACTGTGAGCTCCATAGGCTTCAAAAGGCCTGGATAGCCTCAGCCCACTGGCTCTGCCATCCACAGCACACAGAACTTATCAGGTCACCTTAGTCCAGCTCTACAACACATCCCGCAGTGTTCTTGATCATCATCGTCATCATCCCACATTCCTCTCATCCCCAATATGCCTGGGTTTCCATGACGACTCGTTGGTTTTTCCAACCCAGTTCTTCAAAATTCTCCATCTTCCTCCCGTAAACAATGTTAAAGTACAAAGACCACAAAGTCTGGTCTGTTACAGCAAGTATCAATTTCTGTCCTAGATTGCTTTCTATTGCCATGCTAAACACTGGAGAGAAAGGGGTTTTGGTGCTTACAGGCTCCCGTCCATCACTGAGGGAAGTCAGGGCAGGAACTCTAGGCAAGAACCTGGAGGCAGGAACTGAAGCAAAATCATGGAGGAGTGCCATTTACTGGCCTGTTCAGTTACCTTTCTTATACTGCCTAGGACCACCATCTGCCTACGGATGGTACTGTCCAAACAGTCAGGGCTATCATTTATCAGGTAACAATCAAGAAGATGCCACAGAGGCAAGCCCATGGAAATATTATGAAGACAGTCCCTCAACTGAGGTTCCTTCTTCCAAGGTGACTCCAGTTTGTGTTAAGTTGACAAAAACTAACCAGCACAACGCAATTCCTCCATAGAAGGGCTCTCAAATGACACACGTTTCTTTATTCAGCTCCCTGTATTAGTTACAGGAATAGATGCCATCTTACATGAATAGATACCGTTTACTGGTTTCATGGGCATAACAAATCTGGTATCCTTTCCTCCTGAGTGGTGTCCCCCACTCAGCCAAGAACTGTTCCCTCTCTGGGTAGAGGTGAACTAGGTTCGAGAGTTCACAGGCTAAAGAGCAGACACTGAAATATTTGTGTTTGCACCAGGATGGTAATGGAAATTGTGTTACATTTTATTATACTGTGGGAGAGAGCTGCAGAAATACCTGAGAATCTGAGAGGACTCCTCTGGTAAAACATTTATCATGCAAACATGAAGACTTGACTTCCATCCCCAGCACCCTAATAAAAGCCAGGTACACAGGCAGGTGCCAATAATCCAAGTACTGGGGAGGTAGAGATTAAAAGATTTCTGGCCAGTCAGTCTAGCAAAATTAGAGAGATCAGGGTTCAGTCTGAGTCCCTGTCTCAAAAAACATAAGGTGGAATCAATTAAGAAAGACACCCAATATTAATCTATAGCCCCATAAACGTGTGCCCACATGTATGTATGTACACACACACATACATATGGACACATAAGAAATACTCCAGAGTCATTGTTTACTACATAACTACAAGCACAAATTTTGGTGCTCTTAAAATCAGATATTCCTGATCAAGTCGAAATTCAATAATCTTGTGATATGTTATATAATTATAGGTAGACAATAGATATTTTATAACAATGAGAAAATTCTCAGTTACTTTAAGGTGCCCATGTAAATTATATGTAGATGGGCTGTGAAAAATTAAAATTTACAAAGACTAGAGAGATGGCCCAGTAGCTAAGAGCACTGGCCACTCTTCTAGAGAACACAGGTGGAATTCCCAACGCCCACATGGTGGCTCACAATTGACTATAACTCTAACTCCAAGGGATTTGGTGACCTCTGCAGGCACCAGGCATGCACACATGGTACCCAGAAATACATGTAGGTAAAGCACTCATGAATGTTAAAAAAATAAATTTATGAAAAAATGGCAAAAGGTATTTATTGACAATGACTACACTTGTCCTCAATAAAGAAATCCCTATATAATTTATAGCACATATGCCTTATACAAAATGAGCTAGTAAGGGAAACTGTACATTAAAAGTTTTCAGTCCCTTTTCTCCACAGTACTAGGTATGAGGAGGGAGGTTGTTTTAACTAGGTAGAACTGCAACTCCAAGTCACTAGGGCAGATCGCTGGCCAAGGGTGTCACCGTACTTCACTGTTTTTATTTGGAATCAGCAAATTCCCTGAGTATTGGGTCGTTAATACTTATCCATATTAGGAACTGAGAATAAAGTCATTGCTTGCTTTGTTTATTTATCCAAGGGCTGTGGCTTGTCCGGGGAACTGACGTTTTTGCCACACTTGCTTGGCATTTGGGGGAAGTTCCTGACAGCACACATATGGTGTGTTCCTTTTCTGTGTCTGCATCCCACAGGACCGGTGACCACAATCTTTTGTTTTTTTATGTTTTTATTTTATTTTTTATGTTTTGGTTTTTCGAGACAGGGTTTCTCTGTGTAGCCCTGGCTGTCCTGGAGCTCACTCTGTAGACCAGGCTGTCCTTGAACTCAGAAATCCGCCTGCCTCTGCCTCCCAAGTGCTGGGATTAAAGGCGTGCACCACCACTGCCCGGCTGACCACAATCTTTATACCCATTACTTGTTCTCTGCCTCTCAGCACTCCCCCACCGAGTTCTCCATACTCTTCTACCCAAACCCCAAAGTAAAATCAAAGAAACCTAAACAGAGATGTGACTGTCTTAAACTGGACGTAACATATGGGGAAATTACAATTAAAACAACAAATTTCACACGCCAGTAGTCTGTATAAAGAGAAATGAAGTCACATTAAATATTTAAAACTAGACTTTGCATGTGACTGTATAAAATTCAACTGAAAGAAAACAACTTTTTTTGTCCCTAATGAAAATTGTTGCGCTTTCCCTGTCATCGGGTCCTACAAAGCACTCTATTATAGAAAAGGTAACAAATAAATCACACAGCTGCCTTAGGCAACGAGAAATGACTGCTGAACTATCCAGTAGTGAGCACTACCCAAGATCCTTGGTTAAAAAATTTAGGCTTAATGAGTTAGGACCTCCAGAGGGATTTTAAGACAGATTATTTATCATGTGCTTAACTGAGGTGATGACTGTACTCAAGCAGACTAGGAACATACATGCCCACTAAATGCTACACTAAAAATAATAAGGAATTCTCCAGTACTGAAGGATAAAATCTCAGTTATTTGGTGGCATTAGTACATAAGAGTATAGTTAATATTTATTGGGTTCCTTTTGCCTATCTGTAAGGCTCATATTCATGTTTACCATTTGCCCCATAGCATGGTGTCTTAGTCAGGGTTTCTATTCCTGCACAAACATCATGACCAAGATGCAAGTTGGGGAGGAAAGGGTTTATTCAGCTTACACTTCCATGCTGCTGTTCATCATCAAAGGAAGTCAGGACTGGAACTCAAGCAGGTCAGGAAGCAGGAGCTGATGTAGAGGCCATGGAGGGATGTTACTTACTGGCTTGCTTCTCCTGGCTCGCTCAGCTTGCTCTCTTATAGAGCCCAAGACTACCAGCCCACAGATGGTACCACCCATAAGGGGACCTCCCCCCTTGATCACTAATTGAGAAAATGCCTTACAGCTGGATCTCACGGAGGCATCTTCTCAGCTGAAGCTCCTTTCTCTGCGATAGCTCCAGCGTGTGTCAAGCTGACACACACACACCCAGCCAGGGCACATGGTTATTTACACTGACACACACACACCCAGCCAGAGCACATGGTTATTTACACTAACACACACACACCCAGCCAGGGCACATGGTTATTTACACTGACACACACACACCCAGCCAGGGCACATGGTTATTTACACTGACATCTTTTCCATTCTGTAAGAAAAATCCATGCCTTGTTCACCTCTGTACATCTCATGATGCCTAGGTCTGTACGTTGCATTCAGTAAGAGCTCACTAAATGCTTTGTAAATATTTGGTTGAATTTGTGGAAAGCCGTGTTTGGGGTCATGAGCTACTTGTGATGAACCCGATGTGAATCATGCCAAGCATGGATTTCATAAAACCACATTCTTGCCTGCAAGTAAATGAAATTTAAGATTCAGAGGAAAATTCAGTTGGCATGAGTATCCTAACCGATTTTCACAAGTGATGGTGAAGCAATGTGCTGTTACAACAAACATGTCCGGAAAGGACCAGAAGGGTGATGTATTCACCTTCCTGATTCTAAGTCCCAGTTAGATGACCTGACCTGCTCAAGACCACTCTTTTTGTATTCTCATAAACACACCACCCTTCCTGACTTCTGGGTCAGCACATCTACGAGGGTAGCTGCATCTCCATGCTGCTGAGATAACCTTCTATGATGCCCGGTAAGTTCATGTGTCATACACGTAATCACAAGTAATATGCCTCAATTACCTGGCAGTGAGAAAATACGTAAATGGTTGGAAATTTCAGGCCATTGTCTGGGAAAAGGTGGCTATTTCTTTGTTGATTTTTTTTTCAGTGCTTTAGAGAAAGTCTGTTACAAGTGATGAGCTGCGGGATATGTCCCATGTGCTTTCCAAGAACTATAAGCAAACAACTATGTTGTTTCTTCTTTCAGTTATAAATTTGGTTGGCATTACTTACGAATTGATAAGATACTTATACTGGTAAAGCCAAAAGTTGGTATTTCACACATTCCCTGTCTTCCAGAGAAATCCTAGGTTTGCTGTCATTAATGTTTTCACCCCTACTGTGTGCTTATACAATTAATTGCCACGTGAAGTTAAGAAAACCAAAACCAAACTCTTGCAGCTTTCACACCTAAGGAAAGCAGGAGTCACTAGATATTATTAATAAATCTAAGAACATGTCAGTCAATAGGTTAATGAAAGGAGGTACATTGGACAGTCTGTTTCTCAGATTTGTCTGACTGAAGGATACATCCCTGAATATGTGTATGTAAACACACTGAAACGAAAAGATAAAATATTAATCAACAGAGAATTGTCCCAAATGTGCAGTGTGTTGGAGTTGAAGGTAGTTTATCCAAGTGAGTCATGCCACGGACTCAGCCAGATTCAGGTTCCACTTTAACTCGGTGGACTCTTCGTCGTCCTGGGCTTTGCTTTGTTTGTTCCAAGATGAGATGTGCAATCCAAGAGGGAACATGAGACTGGACATGGCATTCTTTGGCTTAGCCTGGGTACATTAGGAACCCTGGAGAGAACAAAAATGCTCCTATGCATCACCCAAGAGTTGCTGAATGGTGAAATGGGCTGCTGTGGTTTACAGAACAGGTTGCTACTGGATTTGCTGCTGGCATTTCTAGAAAAACCACAGCTGATTGGTAGTCATGATCTATAATATCAATGCCACAGCCCTCTCTCCGGAAGCCTTACCTATAAAACAAATACAAATGTTCAATTGATCAAAGAAATGAATATTGTTATTCCTTAGTTAATCCTTGAGAATGTCCCATAACCTTCAGTACAAACAGAAACATCTTTCACTTGGGAGGGGGGGATCACATTAGGTGTCCTCCTGCTTTTCCAGAATCTTTTAACTCTGTGAACTCAATTTGCTATTTTGTGATTTCATAAATTAATGATAGCTTCCATTCTGAATGCTTTTGTGAAATCTAATCTCATGATTCATCTTTCTAGGGCATTCCCTCACACTCTTGCTTTGTTTACATTTCTCCTCTATGATCTTACGACAGCATGGCATAAATACAGTTTTCCACCATGCTGTGGCTGATTTCCTTTATCTTCTCATAGTTTATAAGCTTCTTGATTTAAAAGATAATGCTTTGTTCTGTTTTATATTCACAAAAACATCATAAAACTTTTGACACATGGTAGGCTCTTAGTGAATGATAATTCATTATCTTCTCCTGCCAGGAAACATACTGATTTAAGTTAAAATCTCTCTTAAAGACATAACCATAGAATTTGAATGAACTCAAGAAGGTATGCATAAATGGCTTTTTTCTTCTCTCCCAACAAAACATCTAAGGAGATCTTTGGTGGAAACCTTTACATTTATGAAAAGATGCTAAATTTCACTCAAAAAAAAAAAACCACAAAATAAAATTATTTTGTGTTTTTGTATTTCAAAATTATTTTGAAATACTATTTCTGTTCTCTATAGATTTAAAAAAAAAGTGATGGCAAACAATTCTGTTAACAAGACTTAGAAAGCTGGCCTGCATGCATCCCAATAACTATGGAAGCTGGCCTGCATGCATCCCAGTAGCTATGGGACATGATGAAAGATACAGACACAGCAAAAACTATACACAAAGCCTTCGGTGCAGCATTTTTGCTTTTAGAGGTCCTATTTTACAGAAAGAGATACTATAGGGTCTACTTTTCAGACATAACTGGGATATAAAATAATTATGAAATTTATGTAGTGGAAACAACTTGACTATCCATCTATTAGAGACTAGGTAAGTCATACAGCTACACAAACAGCACTCTGCACTTAAAAAATAAAGATTATCTTCAATTCTACACAGAGACACAAGAGAAATACAAAGGAGAGATAGAAAGAGCTCTCAGTGTACTCTGATTTCCACAAGGTATTTTTTAAAGCACATACAAGGTCCATAAATTCTCATCAGGTTGGCTGAAAGGAACTAAGTAAGGTGCGTCAAAGGAAAGCTGCAGCATTACCTACAGGAGCTGGAGGGGCGGGGTAGACAGGAGAAGTGTTTCAGGAACACAGCTTTGACTTTTAAATATGTAATATTTTACTTGTTGAAAATAATAAATGAGAAAATGTGACAGGAAGGCAGTGAGTAGGTCACCTGCTCAGGATGTCATGTTCTCTTCATATATGACAGAAAACCAGTTCAAGTGACTCTGAGTACAGTATTCAGACTGTATGATTTAGTAAAATTAAAAGATAGGAATCTGAACAGAAATTTTCAATGTATAATTTCATGTTGTATCATTTTCCTGGAATTACAAAAGCTTTTCTGTACCATCTGGGAAAATGAATGACCCTAGCAGCACTGTGGGGAACGGTGGAAAGGAAGTGAAAGGAGACTTGGGGAACTTGAATTTGATGTAAGGAAATAATTAGAAACAATGATTCCAGACTTTGATAAGCAGACTCACCAGACATCAATGGCATCCAGGTACCCAGAGTCACATCAATGATAAACAATGACAAAGAGTTCTTTAAGTCCCCACATTTCAATACCTAAGTGGCATGTTTCCTCAAAGGTAACTTAAGCTTTTTTGAAAGTTAATAAGTTGACTAATTCCAAGTTAGGTACATGCAAAATACAAATTGAGTCTTGAATATCTTGTATCAATGGTGATGATGATGATAATGTATAATGATGTTGATGATGATGATACAGTGAGCCCTCACAAAATAGCAGTTTTTTAATTAGGACAAAATCAGCTTTAAGAGGCTCTTGATGACCCAATTTGATACAGTTTCAACATCAGGAAGTCATACTGCAGACATACTGAATATATGGCAAAGGGATGGGTGTGTTATGTAATAGATCTTCTACATCTAGATTCTATGTCTAGATATAGACTATCTATCATATAATGATATCTATTATATAGAAGATACAGAAGGAGTGACAAGACTAGAAAATCACCATGTGAACAAAGAACAACTGATTCAAGTAAGAACCATCAGTAATTGCTAGAACCACTAGAAGAAGTGTAGTTGTGAAATAGTATGTTTATAGCTATGGGGCTTCATTCCAGAGATTACATGTTAATTACAACAAGAAAAGTGATCCCCTAGACTAGATGAAGTTGTCAGTTTCTATTTGCACAATGATCAAACAATAGAAGCAACGGAGGAAAAATTTAGCAAGGTGACCTGACAATGCCCACCTTCTAATGAAATACAGTATAAGACTGCAGAGCAGGGGCTAGAACAAGCAATGCTGGACACTGCCCCCACCTTCTATGAAGACATCAGATCAACACTTTATAGACTAGTCCCCTTTGTGAGAAATCAAGGAACAAGTGAAGAAATTGCTGAACATTCAACGACATGAAGCCATCAGAAGACACCACAACATTCACTGAGCCTCTGTCTTACATCTACAAGTGGGAGAAAACCCCAGTGGGAAAAAACCTCCTAGCTTCTCCTTGGAGATAGGAAGAGAAGACTGAATACACGTTCAACATTCAGATTTCATTGACTTGACTTGAGAAAAGCAAAGCGTAAACAGCAATAGAGGTTAGCTTGTACACAGCAGTCTAGTCTTCTGGGGCTGGCTGAGACATTTTCTACCTTGCCTCTTTTAGAACACTAGCTGAACATGACATATCCAAAACCTGGGGCTACTGAGGACAAAACCAGTGTCCTCATAGCCTGCAGTAGCTGCAGAAATTATACAGTGTGACCAAAGAATTTTAAAGGAAACAAAGGGTTACAAACTGAAAAAAATAAACCAAAGAACTCCTTGTAATTGGAAACCTTTGCTCAAAGTTTAGGAAAAAATTCAGGCCTGGGGATGGGAGCTCAGTCAGTAAAGTGTCTGCCTTACAAGCATGAGCATTTGAATTCAGAGTCCCAGTAACTATACACAAATCAAGATAGAGGGATATGTGCTTTTCAACCCTAATACTTGAGAAACAGAAATAAGAGTCTGGCTGAATCTCAGTGACTGTGCTGGTTACTTTTATATCAACTTCACACAAGCTACCATGGAGTCATTAGCCTTGGCATGCAGAACATTTCCCCAAAGAAGGAACATAAAGTAAAGTATGCGCAGTATTATGCAAACAAGCTTTATAGCAGCCATGCCCTGCTGGCTCTGCTCTAGGTGCAGGAAATGCTGGATCAGCAGAGACCTGTGTGTAAACATCCAAAGTGGAGAGTGAGTGAGAAGGACACCAGTTACAAATCTCTAGCCTCCACATACATGCACATGCACAAACACATACGCATAGAACAAAACAAACTCAAAGAGGAGAGATACAGAAGTTTGTGGGGTCTTACAAATATCTAGCCCAGCTGATGTTCAAGATACAGGGAGCTGTTTTCACCAAACCCAAAACAACAACAACAACAAAAAGTTCATCTTAACACACAGCAGTAATGTGATTGAAGAAACAACACAGGGGGCCAAATCAAAAGATCAGAGTAAATTTCCAGAACACACCCTAAAATTGTCTGCAGAAGAATTAGCTGCAGAAAAAGGTACAATAACTATCATAGAGATGTCTGCCCATCAAGAGTGAACAGCCTTGCACAGCATCAAAGTGTCAAAAGGTTGAAAATGTTTTTAAAAGAATCAAATAAAAAGATTGGCACTAAAGAATGCAAAAGCTAAACTGAATAACTCATGACAGGACTTTAATAGCCAACATGATCAAGCAGGTAGAAGAGCTAGGTAGCTGCTGCTTATGCTATTTGAAAATTAGCCCTTATCCACAGAGACACACTCCAAAACTCCTTTGCAGGCCTAAAACTCATGACTGCATGTTATCTGTAAATGCCGTGCATTTCCTATTCAAAATACACATGTCCAATGCCTTTGCCTTCTTTATTAATAATTAATTCTGCACAGAACTTGTATATTTTTTTAATTTAAAGTACAATGTCAAAAATAGCATCAACTTTTTTCTTCCTCTGAATCTCATAGATATAGAATTGGAACTTATATGTGGCAATAAATTTCAACACATGATTTTTGTCCTTCTTACTTGAGAACCTCCCCTTTTCCCTTAAAGGAACTGTCTTACGGCCTCTCTCATAATAAGATTGCTGGCACCATTACCTGGTGCCTTGAGTCCATTATTAGGTAAAATAAAGGGCCCTGAACACAGCTCTTAAAATACAAAGAAGGCTGTGGTAGATTACCAGCTACTTCTGTGGCAGATGGATGGATAACAGATGGTTACCCCAACGAAGACAAGCAGACAGGATGGACCGGGAGAAGCTGTCCTGCTACTTGGACTACAACTTAAAGCCTTATGGGTTGTTTACTTTTGGAATAATCCATTAATATCTGCAGCGCACTGCTGCTTCAAAAAATTGAAACTTCAGAAAGCAATACCATCACCCAAGGGAAGTACTGTATCCAGTTGGAAAGAAAAAAAAAATGATGAATAAGTAAGCACTGCCTCGGGGCACAACATCAGATGAAATAGTCAAAGGATAATGGAAAGGAAGAGGAAGAAGGAAAACTTGCTAGAAGAAACAGTGAGTAGAGACCTCTCAACTCTGAGGGGGATAGATACCAAGACACCAGAAGACTATGAACTCCGGGGAGAACTGAAGCTTTTCATGGCAGCATGCATTTGGGTCAAAATGCCAGAAATGAAGGTTTTTTGAACATTGTAGAACCAATCACGCACATAAAGAGAGCCTTCCTAATGCCACCGGCGTATTTCTCCGCAGAGACTTGCAAGGGCACAAGTGGGGTGGGGGTCAGGCAGGAGGGCCTATTCAAAGTGCTGAGTGAAGAAAACGATTCAAAAACCTGTCAAGCAAGAATGCTACATCCAGCGAAGCTGCCCTTCAGAGATGAAGGATACTTCAAAATATCAGAATATTAAAGATGATAAAGACATTCCCAGATAAACAAAATAATCTTTATTTGCCCACAGAAAGTATACAGGGGGTTCTTTGAGTTGAGGGCTGGTCAGGAGCTCACTACGAGAACTCACTGAGAGAAAGCCCTGTGACCCTGGATTGACAGTGTGTGTGCATCCCTCAGTCATGTCGAGAAGTTAGAAACCAAGTGTGAAAAATATATGTAACTACGGGATACTACTTAAATCACATGATATAAAAACCATGTCAGCGTATGCTTGCAGATAATTAGATTTTAATGTCTTGGGCATTAAGAGAAATACTTACATAAGGTTACAAAAATAAAAAAATAGAATAAATCGAAGTACATCACAATAAAATTAGAAATCCAAAGGAAGCCAGTGGGGAAACACAAAGAGGCAAATAGCTACAAAGGCAGGTTAAAACGTGTAATAACCGAGGCAGTGGTTCCTATTGGGAGGAAGTAATACTAAATGCAAATGATAAAATTCTCAATCAAAAGACATAGAGTAACTAAATAGAGACGAAATCCAAGATATCACTGTTGTCACTCTAGGTTTACTGACAAGCATGGACTGTGATAATAAAATACTTTGGAGATACATACATATATATTCATGTATATGTATGTGTGTGTGTGTGTGTGTGT
>JADRCH010000245.1:1581241-1676633 GCA_019843965.1 Rhynchomys soricoides
TTTTTTCGAGACAAGGTTTCCCTGTGTAGCCCTGGCTGTCCTGGAACTCACTCTGTAGACCAGGCTGGCCTTGAACTCAGAAATCTGCCTGCTTCTGCCTCCCAAGTGCCGGGATTAAAGGCGTGTGCCACCACTGCCTGGCTTCTTGAGAGTTTTTATAGTGAGTATTTTCTTTTACTGAGCGATTTGCTTCTTCTACCTTGTTTTTAAGGCCTGACACTCTCTCTTCTACATGACATTCTCTTTGTTTAATTTCCTGAGTTTTTCAAGTTTCATTTTATTTTGGCTTTTCTTTGGAGAGTCTATCTCTTTATTAAATTCCATTTTTTTCTCTTAAATTATTTTTATTGTTTCATTCCACTCTCTGTGATTTTTGCGTTTCTCGGTCAGGCATTTGTTCATATTCTCCTTGAGATCAGTGAACAGACTTATAATTGCTATTTCGAACTCATTTTCCTATGCATTGTTTAAGGTGCTTTTCTTAAAAATCACTACACTAAGCATGCTGATTTAGGGAAGAGACATATGTCCGCACTATTTATGTTGTTTGTGTTTTGTGATTGGACCTAGACATATGGAATTAAGTTCTCAGTGGTAATTCTTCGAGGATTTCTGAGCTCCCCATGTTTGGTCTTAATCCAACCAATCAGAATGTGGGTCCCTTGAGTGGTGGTTGGTGCATAATATTGGAGACACTATATGTTGGCTTGCAAATGGGTTGTCTAAAGTGATCTCATTTCAGTGGCAGTTCTGGTCAGAGTCTACAGGTGCGGGTGGGTGCCAGACAGGATGGTGAGTGGGAAAACTTGCAGGCAGGTGAAAGTGGGAGTGGGTCCAACAACTAGATTATTTGTTGTAACCACATTTTTAAAGAAGAAATAACTAAAAATAGCTTTATTCTTGATAGCATATTTTTAATATTAGTCTCATCATGAAGAAACAAATTAAATAAATCTAAACGTTGATATATCCTACAAAGCAAATCTCCTTAACTTGTGACAAAATATATACTGTCGTATTTTTAAAATGTATTAATCGGGGCTGGAGCAATAGGTCAGTCACTTGGAGAGCTTACTGCTCCTTCAGAGTAACCATGTTGTGTTCCCAGCAACCACATTAGGCAGTTCATAATCCCCTGAGATCCAACTCCAGATCTACCACTCTCTTCTGGCCTGCACAGGCAACAGTATACACACATAAATTTTTAAAAATAAATCTTTTAAAGGAGATTTAGAGTTTAAAAAGAAACCATAAGATAATGTAGCCTAATGTAATTTGTAAATCTAAGACATCCTTGAACCCAGAATTTTTTAAACAAATACATTTGGTCATTTGTTTTCCAATTCCTAACTCTAGGGACAAAATATCCTGCAAACAGTGGCTTTTAAACAGAAATCATTGTAGTATGAGCACCTTTTGTCTCTATAGGACTGGGCAAACGAAGGTGTGCACTGGCTATGGTAGGTGTGCACTGCAGAAGGAAGGTGTGCACTTCCAACGTAAGGTGTGTACTGGATTTTTCTTGGCAAACTTTCCCTGGTTTCAGCCACAATGACAAGCACTGAAAGCCTGGTGGCTGGCACAGCTGGAAGCTGCTGTGGTATTTGCTCCTTTCATTCAGTCTTGGTTCTCTGTAGAGGTCATGTGACAGTGCTTTGCAGAGGTACTAATCCAGTCACATGGGGGGATTGGATGATTGGGTTTGGGCCTCATGTTGTTCAAGATTCGTTTATCACACCCTGTCTTTCTAAGCCAGTGAGTGACCCTTGTGTATCCTTTGTCAACTTTGGTCTCCCACTGCTTTTGTGTCCTTTCAAATGCTTTTCTGTCATGTATATCCCTTACAATGAGCAGCCAGATTAAGGTATGTGTATGAATTCTGTTAAAAAGAAATGAAGGTCACAAGTGTGGACCAAGGTTGTCCTGCATCAGATCAACCTGTTGCTCATGGGCATAGGCCAGTTCTGTGGCTCATGAACAGTGCAGACCTGGGACAGCAAGGAAAGACAACATGCTCAGCTTCGGTTTCCTCTGTGCCACAGCATCATTGTCTGATGAGAAGCTAGATACTTACTAGATGTTAGAAATCAGGGTTTCAAAAGTATACCAGGACATCACGGCGGTCACTGCATCTGTGGTGGAGACACACTCCAGATAAGACTCTTTAGCCTCAGAGAAAGGGTCAGGATGTTCATATGAAGCAAAAAGACAAATGTGGAGGCAGCCTACCGTCATTACCTTGAGGTTTTGGTTTCCTCTCTCAGTACTCTGCCAGGCTGGAGTTACACTATTAAATGTCTAGCGCCAAGAAAGAATACAAAAAAAAAAAAAAAAGACAAAAAAAACCATGTTAATTGTGATGAAAGAAAAATAGAAACAAGGTCAATGTCCAACTGAAAGAAAAAGCTTTTAAATTGGTGCCTATTTAAAAATCATGATTATGGACGCTACTGGTAATAACATGCTATGAATATCTTAGCTGTCAAATTATGAACTAGTACAAATACACAGATATATTTAGAAGAAATAATTGGAGCACTTTCTGAGAATTCAAAGATCCTTCTTCAAGTTTCAAAACACTGACATTGTCTCAGGAGAAAAGGTAAAAACTAGAAATGATGGCTTAACTGTCTGTAACCTATTTCCCCCCTCAAAAAGGTGAGTGGACTGCAGCCCTGAGCAAAGAGGTCATCAAGGACCAGACCTTGAAAGGGGAATCAGGTAACCAGGGTGCTGATTCAACCAACATGGACTCCATGCTGCCACACAAGCCTTCACCGAAGTTGATGGCTATGACTCTTGTGTGTGTGTGTGTGTGTGTGTGTGTGTGTGTATGCGTATACCTTATCTGAACTTGGTAGATATTTTACAAATGTGGAAGTTTGAAACTGGAGTTCAAAAAGGTTTCCTATACTTCATGATAGGGAAACAAATAGGAGAACAATTTGCATTCTCCTGTCACTGAGCTCTGAACAGAACAACCATGGTCCACACTTGTGGCCTTCAACTTTTTTAAAACAGAATTCACGCACATGTCCTAGTCTGGCTACTCATTGTAAGGGCTATGTTTCAGAAAGAACTTGGACATGAGTGAAAAATACAACAACAGTGGAAAATGAAGGCTGACAAAAGAAAAATACGTAAAAAGTACCCAGAGAACTGAGAAAACACAGGTATATGGCAGCTCGGAACCATTCCATGCCAAACACACAGCCCCGGTGTGGTGGTTTGAGTAGACATCCCCCCATAGCCTCTTGTGTTTGACGCTTGGCCTATGGGGAGTGGCACTGTTAGGAAGTGTACCCTCACTCCTATTATGGAGCACTGTGGAGGTGGGTTTGAGGTCTCCTATGCTCCAGCTTTGCCCAGTGTAGAATCTGGTCTCCTCTTTGCTGCCTGTGGATCAAGATGTAAAACTCCTCCAGCACCATGTCTGCTGCAGGCTGCCATGCATCCCGCCAACATGATATTGAACTGAACCTCTGAACCTGTAAGCCAGCCCCAGTTAAATGTTTTTTTCTTGTAACAGTTGCCTTCATGGTGTCTCTTCACAGCAATAAACCCCAAACTTAGACAGTGAGGCAGTGCTGTGTTGGTAGACGGGTAATCAGTGTCCTGTACCCTACCATGAAAGGAAGGTAACTTACAATTATTTTAAGTAAAGGGCACCTCCCTACCTTCCTCCTTCTGGTTCTCAGTGGATGAGATAGTTCTCTTGATTTAGTTTTATAAAGCATAAAAATCCAGCACAAGATTTATAAGCTGACTTCTAAATCGATGCCCCTGAGAAAAGTCGATCCTAGATGCAGTCTTTGGCTTACCTGCCTACCTAAAAGCTGAAGAGACTTAATAGCAACTCCATTACCAGGATGCTGTGGGAGATCTTGCTAGTACAACTTAAAAAATGGAATCAAACCATCAGCTGAAGCCTTCTGTGCCACTGTGTTTTAAATCAACGGATGCTCGTTGTAGAAATGTGATTTCTGTGGTTTAACTTTAGGCTGCTTTCTGGGGTCCTCCCATGTACCAGGAATGTGTCAGAAGCATAGCTTCGTTTCCTGTGGAGGCTGGAAACTGTTAACCGTAAAGTTTGGAGACAGTCTGAATGAGTGCTTTGCCATATGTTAAACTAAATTTGATATGAAAAATCATATCAGTTTCCAGTTTCCCAGAACATTTGAACAGAAAAGAAGAAGAAGAAGCATCTCCAGCTTTATAAATAGAAAAAGCATCTGTCGGCACAGGAAATTCTGCTCTGTCATTTCGCAAATGATCCCGACTTATATGTACAAGAGAAATCAGATCTGATGAACTCCATAGGAAATGATATGCTGTGTTTAACATTTGAAGTAGCTACCCATAGTTCCGCATGCCTGGCTGGCTGCTGAGCTACCATGGCACGGAGATCTCAGCAGTGCTGCCCAGTGTGGTCCTGAAGCATTTATTTTCCAAGTTAAACCTTCTGTGAGATATGTTTGTGGTTAAATGCTCCCACCACCATCACCAACTCAGGAAGATTTACGAGCATTTCACGAAATGTGTGGCAGATTTACCCCAATGTTTTGTTTCTCACTGAATTTCCCAGAGTCAGTCACTCAAATACAAATGCCCATTACTTAATTGGCAGTACCTCTTTGGGAAGTAGGCTGTTTGTTTGTTTCTTGGTTTAATCGATTGATTGTTAGATGTGATCTTACTATGTAGCCTTGACTAGTCTGGAACTCGATATGTAGACCAACCGAGCCTTGAACTCACCAAGAACCAGTGCCTCAGCCTCCTGAGATGCTGGGATTAAAGTCATGCACCACCACACCTGGCTGTTAGTAGCATTTTTTTTTAACTTATTCACTTTACATCCCACTCTCTCCCCACACTCCTGGTCCCCCCTCCCACAATCCTTCTTTTATCCCCTCCCCTTCTCCTCTGAGATGGTGGGGGCCTTCCTGGGTATCCCCCCACCTTGGTCCATCAAGTTTCTGTGGGGCTAGATGCATCCTCTCCCACTGAGGCCAGACAAGACTGCCCAGCTAGAACATATCCCACAGACAGGCAGCAGCTTTTGGGATTGGCCCCACTCCAGCTGTTTGCGACCCACAAGAAGACCAAGCTGCACATCTGCTACATATGTGCAGGGAGGTCTAGGTTCAGCCCATGTATCCTCTTTTGTTGGTAGTTCAGTCTCTGAGAGCCTCAAGTGTCCAAGTTAGTTGACTCTGTTGGTCTTTCTGTGGAGTCCCTATCCCCTTAGGGGCCTGCAATCCTTCCTTCTATTCTTCCATAAGAGTTTCCAAGCACCATGGGTCCCTCCATGTGTATTCTTTGGTTGGTGATCCAGTCTCCGAGAGCATAGGGAGGTCAGGCCAGTGGACACTGTTGCTCGCTCCATGGGGCTACCAACTCCCTCAGCTCCTTCAGTTCCTTCTCCAACTCCACCATCTGGGCAGAGGAGGGTCTTGTTAGCCATTAAGGGGAGGAGAGGCCCTTGGGCCTGAGGGTGTTAGATGCCCCAGTATAGGAGAATGCCAAGGAGGGAAGATGAGAGTGGGTGGGTGGGTGGGGGAATACCCCCATAGAAGCAGGGGGAGGGGGGAGGGAATAGGGAGGTTCCAAAGGGAGATCTTGAAAGGGGGAAACATTTGAAATGTAAATAAAGTATCAAAAAACAATAAACTGGAAAAAAAGAAAGAAAGAAAACTAAGGAAATCTCAGAAAGAAAAAAAAAAAGAGTTTTCAAGCTACAACCACAGTTTGCTGGGAGTGTCTACATCTGTCTGATACAGCTGCTGGGTAGCGACTCTCAGAGGACAGCCATAGACTCCTGTCTGCAAACATTAATATCATTAACAGTTTCAGGGATTAGTGCTTGCCTATGGGATGGGTCTCAAGTTGGGTTGGTTATTAAATGGCCATTCCCTTAGTCTTTGCTCTGTCTTTGTCCGTGCATTTCTTGCAGACAGGATAAATTTGGGGTTGAAAGTTTTGTGGGTGGGTTAGTGTCCCTTTCACTCCACTGAGGTTCCTGCCTATCTACAGGAGGTGGCCTCTTCAGGTTCCATATCCCCAATGCTGTGACTTAAAGCTAAAGTCATTCCCATTGATTCTTGGGTGCCTCCCTTATCCCAGGTCTCTGTCTTGTCCTGGAGACGCCCCTCACCTCCCCACCCCTGTCAGTTGCAGATTTCCATTCATTCTCATGGCCATCTGGCCATCCCTCCTGTCCCTCCTCACATCTGATCCTGAAAGCCCCCATTCTCCTCCCCGTCCCCTCTACCACCCAGTTCCCTCCCTCCATCTCTTATGACTATTTTATTCCCCCCTTCTAAGTGAGATTCAAGCATCTTCAAATGTGCCTTCCTTCTTGTTTAGCTTCTTTGGGTTTGTAGTGTAACATGGGTATACTGTATTCTATGACTAATATCCACTTATAAGTGAATACATACCATGCACGTCCTTTGGAGTCTGGCTTACCTCACTCAGGATGATAGTTTCAAGACCCATCCATTTGCTAGCAAAATTTGTGATGTCTTTGTTTTTAGTAGCTGTGTAGTATTCTCTTGTTTAGATGTACCACATTTTCTGTATGCATTCTTCAGTTGAGGGACGTCTAGGTTGTCTACAGTTTCTGGCTATAAAAATAAAGCTGCTATGAACATAATTGATCAAGTGTCTTCGTGGGATGTTGGAGCATCTTTTGGGTATGTGCCTGGGAGTGGTAGAGCTGGGTCTTGAGGTAGAGCTACTCCCAGTTTTCTGAAAAAAACGCCAAATTGATTTCCAAAGTGGTTGTTCAAGTTAGCACTCCCACCAGCAATGGAGGAGTGTTCCCTTGCTCCACATCCTCGACAGCATGTGCTATCTCTTGAGTTTTGATCTTAGACATTCTGACGGGTGTAAGATGGAATCTCAGAGTTGTTTTGATTCCTATTTCCCTGATGACTAAGACTTGGAATATTTAAGTGCTACTCTGCCATTTGAGATTCCTCTTTTAAGAATATCTCCGAGAGTCTCTCAGCCTACTTCCCCAGTGTGATTCCCCATTTTGCAGTGCCTTTTCCTCTATGCACTGTCTTGTGGCTTCCATCAGATGAACAAACATACAAGTGGAACGCCGTCGAGGCCTTCACACCATCTGCTCACAGTCCCTGTTTCTGCGTCAGCAGCTCTTGCTCTCTTGACTACAAACTCTCATCGATATGTTTGTCCTTCATTTACTTAGTTGTTTTCTAGCACCACAGACATCCATAAGACTTTTTCTCACAGACTCTTGGCCCATTTCTCGTAGTAACTGTGTGTGTGATGTTTCCAACTGAAATGCTTTAACTGCAAAATCATTCTGGTTTGGCTCCCTTTCTCTGACTTTTCAGTCATTTTCCTTATTTTAAGGAAACAGATTCTTCTTCTAATTCATGCATGTCCATTTCTCCAGTCATATTAACATCACATGGTCATGGTCCTCATTCATAAGTCACCAGAGGTCTCTTCATTTACACCCTTCTATGTTTCAAAGGTTGCTCTGCCCTAATGTTTCTTTTCCTAGAAAATTTCTTTAGAAAGACACACCTATACTTCCATCTAATCCAAGAAGCACTAAAATGACTCTCTCAGAGTTTTTTTTAAAATGCACTTTTTTCCTCTTGCCTCCCAAAGACTGAAGTTATTTGCCCTACTTAACAAAACTAAACTAAAACTGTATCCATCCGTATGTCATTGATAACACTCAGTGTGTGCCCTTTCTCTTCCTGTTTCTGAGGCTAGGCATAGAGTATTCTTTCAGCTTGGCATATGTAGGGAAAGGACTTGACATTTATTATAACAAGCAATTCTATTATGAATCAGAGACCTCTGGAGAACAGAAAGACTCACTATAGATGTGCATTTTAAGCACTGGACAGCCTCACCTCCATGAGAGGCAGAACAGAAAATACAAGTGTGCATTTTTTTTCTTCAAAGAGTAGCTTTATTGAGTTCAGGTGAAAACTACCCATTAGATTTAGCAAAAACAAAACAAAAACAAAAAGAACAACAAAACAAACAAAAATATCAACAAAAAAACCTGTCAATGATTTTTGAACTAGATCTCAGCTTATTGTGAAAGATTTTTTCTTCATCTAGTTGTCTGAGGTTAGGATATAATCTGTTAAACATAAAATACTTAAATATTTTTGCTTAATGCATTCTAATGATAATTACATTACTGTTGACAAATTGATAACTTTTTACTGGTTGATACTCTCTAGCTAAAGGTTGGTAAACTCTCAGTTGTCTTTGTGAGCACAGAGCATCAATGGGAAGAGTTGAAGTTATGAATAAAGTTGGTAAGCTCATCTATTTCTTTTTACTTATGCATAAAATTTTATCTAGTAAACTTATTTCTAGGAATTTATGTTGACAGAAATATGTGTGTACTGTGGGATATCTATCACAGTATTATATACAATGGTGAATTATGAGAAACATGTCAAAATTAAATACAGAAGTAGTAAATTATGAAATTACTTGTAGACATTTCTATAATAATTAAAATGCTATTTTCTAGGCTAAAACTTTAGAAGACAATATTATCATCATCTTATACTTTCACATTATAAATATTAAAATAAATTAACTCACTTTGTAAAAACATTATGCAATTGGAAATTATTTCTGACAGATCAACTCTTAAAGTTTTATAGGTCATTCATTTTTTTCTCCTTTGAAATGACAAAGGAAAGTTGACTACAGTCAAAATAGCATACAACCTAATCTCATAAATCACACGTTTAATATTACTTGTTTCTGTAGGTTTTGAAAACCTTACTACTGTCACACTCAACTAGAAATAAGTTACAACTCCTGAATAAATTCAGAGAAAATAAATATTAAGTCTTCTAAAATACACAGGACTCATCTCCCTAGTGTGACCATAAAATTCAAATACCTACAGTGTTCTCCCTTGAAGATATGTTAGCTTCACTCTGAACAAAGAACAACATTCCTTTGCATTTCCCAAGGCCATTAGATTGAGATTCCTCAGATACCTATAACACTTGCTGAAGTTACCCCTTAAATATTTCTATTTGACCAGCACAAAAAGTGTTCTTCCTTATCTTTTTTGATAACTTTTGGTTGTAAGTTGATTTTATTCTATATTAGAATGGCTACTCCAGCTAGTTTCTTGTGACCATTTGCTTGGAAAATTTTTTTCCAACCTTTTACTCTGAGGTAGTGTCTGTCTTTGTAACTGAGCTGTGTTTCCTGTATGTAGCAAAATTATAGGTCCTGTTTACATATCCAGTCTATGGATTTTTATTGGGGAACTGAGTCCATTGATGTTAAGAGATATTAAGGAAAAGTGATTGTTGCTTCCTGTTATTTTTGATGTTATTTTTATGTTTGTGTGGCTATCTTCTTTTGAGTTTGTTGAACGATTACTTTGTTGCTTTTTCTAGGGTGTAGTTTCCCTCCTTGTGTTGGCATTTTCCATCTATTATCCTTTGTAGGGCTGGGTTTGTGGAAACATACTGTGCAAATTTAGTTTTGTCATGGGATGTCTTGGTTTCACCATCTATGGTAATTGAGAGTTTTGCTGGGTCTAGCAGCCTAGGCTGTCAGTTATTCTTAGGGTCTGTATGAGATCTTCCCAGGATCTTCTAGCTTTCATAGTCTCTGGTAAGAAGTCTGGTGTAATTCTGATAGGCCTGCCTTTATATGCTACTTGATCTTTTTCCCTTACTGCTTTTAATATTCTTTCTTTGTTTAGTGTATTTGGAGTTTTGATTTTTATGTGATAGGAGGAATTTATTTTCTAGTCCAGTCTATTTGGAGTTCTGTAGGCTTCCTGTATGTTCATGGGCATCTCTTTCTTTAGGTTAGGAACGATTTCTTCTATAATTTTGTTGAAGATATTTACTGGCCCTTTAAGTTGGGAATCTTTGCTCTTTTCTATACCTACTATACTTAGGTTTGGTCTTTTCATTGTGTCCTCAATTTCCTGGATGTTTTGTGTTAGGAGCTTTTTGCATTTTGCATTTTCTTTGACTGTTGTGTCAATATTTTCTATGGTATCTTCTGTACCTATATTCTCTCTTCTATCTCTTGTATTTTGTTGGTGATGCTTGCATCTATGACTCCTGATCTCTTTCTAGGTTTTCAATCCCCTGGGTTGTCTCCCTTTGTGATTTCTTTATTGTTTCTGCTTCCATTTTTAGATCCTGGATGAATTTTTTCAATTCCTTCACCTGTTTGGTTGTGTTTTCCTGTAATTCTTTAAGGGATTTTTGTGTTTCCTCCTTAAGAGCTTCTAGCTGTTTACCTGTGTTCTCCTGTATTTCCTTAAGGGAGTTTAAAGTGCTCTATCAGCATCATGAGAAGTGATTTTAGATCTGAATCTTGCTTTTTCAGTGAGATGGTGTATCCAGGATTTGCTCTGGTGGAAGAATTGGGTTCTGATGATGCCAGGTAACCTTGGTTTCTGTTGCTTATGTTCTTGTGCCTGCCTCCTGCCATCTGGTTATCTCTAGTGCTACATGCCCTCCCTTCATCTGACTGGAGCCTGTTCTTCCTGTGATCCTTGTTGTGTCAGAACTCCTCCGAGACCTGCTGTCTCTGGGATCCTGTGATTCTGGGATCCTGGAATCCTGATATCCTGGGTGTGACAAAGCTCCTGGGAGTCAAGCTTCTCTGCGACTTTGAGATCCCAGTGTCATCAAGCTCCTGGGATCCTGGGATCCTGGATGTGTTAGAGCACCTGGAAGTTTAAGCTTCCTCTGGATGTTGTAGGACTGGCTGAGGATTTCGCACCAAAGGTCTGCTCAGGGCATCAGCTCAGACTGGAAGGAACCCGTGCCACTAATCTGGTGGGGTTCCTGGGTCCCTGGATCCCATTGGTCCCAGTTACTCCTAGTGTTGGGACAGATGTTGAGTCTTCTTCACCTCTGATCCTATGATCCTGATCATGTTAGAGCTCCTGGGAGTGGAGCTTCCTCTGGGTGTTGTGGGACTGGCTGAGGAGTTCGTGTTCAGGGTCTTCTCAGGGCACTGGCCCAGACTGGAAGGAGATCGTGCCACTGGTCCGACTTGGTTCCTGGGTCCCTGGAACAAGTGTACATCTTTATGTTTTATTCGCTCTAGGAAAATGTCATCAAGAAGGTTCAAACTAGGCCAGGTACAGTGGTATATTCCTTTATTCCTAGCACTCAAGAGGCAAAGGCAGAAGTATCTGTGAGTTCTAGGCTAGCCTTTTGGGATTAGGTTATCTCACATAGTGAGTTGCAGGACTTCGGACATTGAAGACTTTGTACAGAGACCTTGTCTCAAAGAAGAGAGGAGAGGAGGGAAGGGGAGGGGAGGGGAGGGGAGAGAAGAAGTTCCCTGTCCTGATTGAGCTCCTGTCCTATCTTCCTTTGGTGATGAATGGTGATGTGGAAATGTAAGCATCTCCAAATCACTTTTGGTTATGATGTTTCATCATAGCGCTAGTCCTAACTAAGGACAACAGTGATGTTAGAATTAAAGACAAATGGGCTCAATGAGTGATCGTATCCCACATATGTTAACAGAGAGAGACATAGGTTCAGTGGGCAATACATATAGTACTGTATACTAGCAGATTTAGAGAAACCTGCACTGAAGCATGAGGATGTGTGTATGTGGGGATAGAGAAAATCTCAAAGCTGTTAAAATAAAAGGAAGGGTAGAGAGTCACATGTACAGTCTTCTTCCACTTCTATACTCATGTTTACAGACTTAAAGAGAGAATGCCTATATATAACTGCTTTGACATAAAATAGTTCTAAAACACATGCATGACATAGGGTTGACAGTAGAGAGAAACTGTACTGTAGATTTGCAAGGGGAATTGCTGGAAAACCACATCGTGACTAGTGTTGTGCCAGAAGAAAGCATGATTCAAAGGACGGCAGGTTGGCGCGCTTCGTACACAATGAGAATGAAGGCACTGTGTGTATGAGGTGCATGGTCTTCCAGTTTTACAGCTGAGGTGCTTCTTACCTGAACATCTATGCTTGACCCAACATTCTGCACGTGGTATCTTAGTACACAGAAAAGCACAAAGTCAGATTTAGAGAAAGCTGAAAGGTACAGACGACAGCAGCCTTTTTTCTCCTCCCTCTCCTTCCTACCTCAATTAATAAGGTATTTTCTTTTGACTGGATGGCATTCCCCAGTCATGAGTATTTAATGAAACTATTTCAAGCTGTACAATACTTTCATAATTTCCATGTGTTTAAGGTCACTTGTATAATAATAATAATAATAATAATAATAATAATAATAATATAGTAATAGTAATAATAATAATAAAAAATGTCAAAGCAAAACATTTTTGAAATTTCTCTGTAAATCAGGCTGTTTTGGACTTTAATCAAGACAAATATAAATTTCAGTTTTATAACATCATCAAGTCCATTGGCTCTCTTCTTAGCAGTTCCAATCCTGTGGAAGGGCTGATGATTTTACCATGTGGACAATGATAACTGCTGGTTCCTCTGAACAGGGTGGTTTATATAGTTCCAAAGACATTGTTAGGAAACAAGTAATCTAAAAAATATTCCTATAGAACAGCTTCTCTATCAATAACTTCTTCTAAGAGATTTAGAATTTGAAGAACAACAAGTTATGAGCCAAACAGAGATCTCACTACAAATTATTTTAAAATAGATATCTGACCTACTTACAATCTTCTATAAACTAAACTCTTACCTGAGTTAGAGACCCCTCCTAATCCTTCTCAAGTAGTGCCACTTTCTGATGACTAAGCATTCAACTATATGAGCCTACAGGGACCATTTTTTGTCAAACCACCATACCTATGATGGCATTTTTCCAGTACAGCAGAACAATAGCATGTCTTACTTGCAGCAAATGGACATGGCTGTTCTGAGTCACAAAATTTTATAAAAAATTTTATATATATATTTCCTTCTAAATTTTTACATAGCTTCATGTTGACCTGACTCTTGCAGCTGATATTGTCTTGCCCTGTTAGGCCCTGGAAAAACTACTGCTCTTAACTTATTTCATGCCAAATTTCATTTATTAAAACATGTATTCAAAATCACCTGACTGGGACTCAAGTGTGCTCACAGAGATCAAGAAGCAGCCTGTATGGGTTTGAGCTAGGCCCTCTGCAAGTATGTTATGGTTGTGGAGCTCAGTGTTCTGGTGGGATCCCTAACAATGGGATCAGGGCTGTCTCTGACTCTTTTGCCTGCCTTTAAGATCCTTTACCTCCTACTGGGTTTCCTCATCCACTTTTCACATGAGAATGTATGCCTGGTCTTATTGTAGCTTTTTATACCATATGTACTTTGTGTCCCTGGAAGACCTGCTCTTTTCAGAGAAAGGCAGGGGCAAGGTGGGTCTGTGGAAAGAGGAGGCATGGAGAGGCTGGGGGAGGGGAAGGAGGAGAAACTGTAGTCAGGGTGGAATATGTGAATGGAGAATAAATTTTTTAAACGTGCATTTCAACTGAAACAGTTACATGCAGCTTGTGTGGAAGCAACCCATCACCAGTTCCTTCTCGTACAGGTAGGGCATCTTGGGTTGTTTCTTGGATGTCTAGCAGGTGTTTTTTCTTCGTTCTGCTCTTTGTTGTCATTAGAGTGTTTATTTTCTATATAAAGAAATGAAATTCAGAACTAACTGGGAAGTCCCATGACTTCTCATAAAACACTGGACTAAAGGAGCCATCTTAAAATAAGAAAATAAATATTTAAAACGTTGTTTTAAATAATCAGAAACATAGCAAGCACAGCAAACTCCATGAAGGAAGATCCTAACATGGAAGGAAACCTTCGCCAGCATGAATTTGATAGGAAATTAATATCTAGAATGAAGAACTCAATAAATTAAACAACTCTGAAAGTATCCAGTCAGTAGGTAGGCTAATGAATTAGAGAACTGTCAAAAGCAGAAATACTAGTGGTCAATCAATATATGAAAAAATGTTGAACAACCGTAGATATCAGAGAAATGCTAATAAAAAACTGTGTTGTGCATCTCTCACCCTGGTCAAAAGAGCTGCCTAGTGGGAATATAAAACATCCACTCTAGAACTCGTGTGGAGATTCCTCACAAAACTCAAAATGGAATTTAGCTATAGCATTCATAATTAAATATGTCATTAGTGTGTTCATTTTAAAAATAATAGTGAATAAATAAAGCAGAAACTTTAGGAGGGAGTCTTCACCTTTAGAATGTGTAGTACTGTTATTTTAATTCACCAAATAAATCAATAAGTTCAATGTGTTGTTTTCCCCTAGCGGGTGGGATCCAGTCCTATAACCTGCTATGTTAACTGAAGCCTCCCATCAGTGAGCTCAGTCTTTGTGATTACCAAAATTCAGTTCATTCACAGATGAGCCAAAGTCAGGTTTTCAGGCGGTCATATTCTTTTAAAATATTTTTTCGTCTCTGAAGTGAAATTAAACACAGCCTCAAACATTTAATTCGATTTCCTCTCTACATTTTCATTACGCTGTGGGGGCAGTGCTTTAAAAACTAAGAAGAAAAATGTTTTCTGCAAGACATTTTCATTGCAAAACTGAGTAACACATTTGTGGTATGTATCTGGCTGCATAAGAAAGGATTTCTTTTCATTAATCGCTTCTAAAGCTATCAGTAGCTGTAACTCTGTTCATTATTCTGTCACTGAAAGTCTAATGGTACAAGATCAGCTGGGTCTGTTCTCTAAATAGCTGAAGGAGGGTCTTTCAGAATAATGAGAGACATCAGAACAACACAAGCCATGGACACAATGTGAACCTTAATTGAAAAATCAGTGGTGTAAGCATTAGAGCTACTGCAAGAAATGTTAGCATTCGTTCTGAACCTGAAGCAAGAGCAGTGCATTCTGGTGACTTTGCTTCTATTGTCTGTGGAAACAGTCACTCATCAGTCATTAGCTTGTAACCAAAGGGCTGAAGTTGCGGCTCTGAATGCAAGAGCTGGAAAAATTAAGCCGGTAATGGTAAAGACAACAAAACCCGTCAAGCTAAATTGCTTTAAATGACATGGACCTCACCCCTGTACCTTTGAAACCTGTCCTTAATTGAGAGCAATTGATTCGCCCTCATGGCTCTCTTTTAAAGCTTGTCAGGTCTCACAGTCAGAAAGGTAAGGCCTGTCTGGAAATCATTCTGCAATGGAGTTTTCCTCTGAGGTTATAATGAATAAGGAGTAAGGTGCAGGGCAAATATTAAAACAGAACCCAGTGAATGTAAACCTTTGAAATTAAAGTCATGTCTGTTGGATGCCATTGGAAGCAATAAAAAGGAATGAAAATGGCCTCCACATAAAACAGACAGGATAACACAAACCATGCATGATGCTCCAGATTCTCAAGATTCTCTTCTCCTTTTCCAGCTGTATCTTTTCTTCTTTTACCTGCATAACCCCAATAGAGAGTGATAAGAAACTTCAGTAAGCAAGAGAAAGGGTTAAATCATCACTGACTGGTGCTTACTTTTTGTCCCTGGTAGCTTGTATTGTACCTTCCACACTATTAAAAGAAGAAAGACCACATTCGATGATGTAGTCGTCAATTCTATTCAACAAACACTAGCTGCCTATTATATAACTCAATTTTAAATATTTCTTTAACTATTCATTGAAAGCTAGGATATATCTATAATTGATCTTGGTGAATTCATATTTTACAACAGGAACCTATAACTATTCAAGGTAATATACGGCAATCATTGTTAAAAGAGATCACAAAATCCAGTGGGGATGCAAGATGTGAATGAAGTGGAAGCATGAGAGGGTATATCAGGAGGAATAAGCCAGATGCACATTTTTAAGGATGTATTCCCTGGGATGGAAAGCAAATGCCAATAAGTGGGAACAAGAGAAGGAAGGAAGAGTTTAGTAGACTCTTGAAGTACAAAGGTACTATAAGGTCCTGTGTGGCTACTCCACACTAAGATGTACTGCGACTATAATAGACCACACCAGATTTGGAAGACCTAATATTAAGAGTACAGAACACTGCAGAGACACTTGATATGTGCCTAGCTGAGAAGCCAATGGAGCAAAGCTACCATCAGGGATTAAGATTGAATGTGGATGCTCACAGCCAACCATTGGACTGAGCATGGGGTCCCCAATGGAGGAGTTAGAGAAAAGACTGAAGGAGCTGAAGGGGTTTGCAACCCCATAGGAAGAACAACAATCTCAACCAACCATACCCCCCCCAGAATCCCCAGGGACTAAGCCACCAACCAAGGAGTACACATGGAAGGACCCATGGCTCCAGCCGCATATGTAGCAGAGGATGGCCTTGTCAGGCATCAGTGGGAGAGAACCTTGGTCCTGTGAAGGCTGGATGGATGCCCCAGTGTAGGGGAATTCGAGGGTGGGGAGAAGGGAGTGGGTGAGTGGGTGGGGGAACACCTTCATAGAAACAGGGGGTGATATGGGATAGGGAGTTTTGGGGGGACCAGGAAAGGGGATAACATTTGAAATGTAAATAAAGAAAATATCCAATAACAAAATAAAAAAATAAATAAAAATAAAAGATTGAATGTCTCAAAGTCAGAATCCTGCCCAAACATAAAACTAGAAGACTCTGAATTATCCTTAGATAGTCAAATCAGATTGATGCTTGTGTTGTCATTATTCCCCCCACACCCCTTCCTCAGGAGGCACATCAGGACCAGATCAGAGAACTCTTGGTCCTGGGAAAACTCACAAAGGGGGCCATCATCTCAGCACCCACCCTGTGACACATGTTCATATGGAATCTGCTGATAAGCTATTCATAGTCAATCTTTGTAAATCTGGACTGTGTAGAGGAACTTTAATCCAATAACATGGCAGCTCTGGTAAGGGATCATATCCAAAGACTTTCTAGGTCTATGTGATTGGGCTGGAATGCAGACACACCCTGATTATAGTATGATCTAGCTGGAATGCAGATATGCCCTTAATACATATCTTAATACCCTCCCCAAATGAAAGTAAGATTAGTTTATAGAAGGAAACAACCATGTCTGAAAGTGACATCTGAATGAGGGGCAGACATTGTCATAAATCAGAGGAAGATTTGACAGAATGAGTCAGAGATAGGATACATTCAACTCTCAAGAGAACAGATATGAAAGAGAGCAAATTTAAGAGAACAGTGTGGGGGGGGAGGTAGGGACCAGAAGGAGAAGGAAAAGGAGGGGCAAGTTTTACCAGGACACTTTACACAGACAGGTTGCAGATGAAAACAGAGCAAACCAGAGAACAAGAAGGAGCCAGATTAGAACAAGTTGCCAGAGTTACTTTGAGGCCAAACAGAGCAATTCAGCCAGAAGTGAGAGAACCCAGATTGACTCAGTCAACGTGGAGAGGAGTTTAAGCCAGAACAGCTGAATTGAACCAGCCAGCCAAAGTTCAGAAGAGCTAGAAAGAGTGACTTTATTAGACAGTAAGTCTCAGAAGCTAAAACATTCTCAGCCTAGATTAGCAGATAGAGGCTAAAAATGGAAGCCTTCACAGTCTGGGATTGTACAGAGGCTAGAAGCTTCCAGACTTGGGTCTAGGGATAGTTAGTACAGAAAAAGAAATGTTCTGGGCTTAACCCAAGCTATGCATTTGCACAGTTTGGGTATGCTTCTCATCTCATTCCTTCATCTGAGGAAATAAAAGTTACTTTTACAGGTCTTAGAATGTAGACAAGCATCTCCCTTTCTACAATGTTCTGAAAGGCATCCCTCAGCAGAAGAGAATTGTAAAAGTTAAGGTTAATTGAAAGAAAAATAAATTAATGATGCAAGACATGCCACGTAGACACTTAGATGTTCACATGTGGAATTTAGGGGAAGGACACAGATGGGAGGGGCTTGAAATTAGTGAATCAACATGGTGATTCCACCTAGAGACACAGCAGAAAAAGACAGATGCTCTGTGCAAACAACATGGGAAAAGGAGGTAGTTAAGGAGAGCAATGAAGAAGTAAGAGAAAACACTTGTAAAAGTTAGAAAGAAATAACTAAAACATCTTCAAGAGCATCAAATGAACCTGGGGTGAAGATTACCAAGTATTGGTACCTCAGAGGCTACCATTCGAAAGGCATGTTTCTTTGGAAGGTACGATGGAAAGCCAAAGCTAAAGGTCTCAGTGGAGGTGATGAAGAGTGACCACCCATGTCCTTCTTCAAAACACTTCCCTGAAAAGAATGGTATGTAGAAACCAGGAGAGTTTAAGAGTGAGCTCACAACGGGAGAGTTTCCAATATGTTTGCTGGTTGTAGAAAAGGACCAAGAGACAGCTGAAACTACAGGAAAACAGACAAACAGTAGGTTATAAGATATCACAGTGTTTAGATACAGAGCAGGTGAAAGTCAATGAGAAATATACTAGTCCTGAATGAGAAACAATATATGGATTACCCCTATGGATTTGGAGGGGGGGGGTTCCAAAAAATGTTAATGGGAAGCATTGAGATTTGAGTTCCTGCTTGCTGATTTGGCCTCCTGAAACTTTTAGGATGGTTACCTAAAGTAAAAATTGAACCAAAAGCCCCAAGAGGGATTCAAGTTTGAAATCACTGCTAAATGAAATAGAAGAGTAAAGGCACAGAAATGAATAGAAAAGAATATCCAGTAATATTCAAGTGAGAGTGGAGACCATCTCCATCAGGAGCTCTTGCAGCACAACCAGACAGCCGGCACCCATGAAACAAGCTGTACATTAAGCCCCAGCATTGTGGGGCTCATGAAGGAGAGATATCACTCAAGGTTGCAGACTGCCAGCAGAGCCGAAAAAAAAAAAAAAAAAGATAAAATAAAAAATGCAAGCTTTCATTCCAAAGAGAGATCCTCCTCAGTGGCAGAATAAGGTGGAGAGTGCCCTCCTCTGGTCGCCATATGCTCCTCAGTCTATGTACCCACTCAAGTCCTTGTGAACACATCACACACACACACAAGAAGAGTTTGTGCTGCCAAGGAGAGGAGTTGGCAAGTAAAAATGCTCATTCGAGACTGAGGAACAGAATTCAATCCCAGTTAATTAAATAACTTTAAGAAGAAGGCAAAGAAGAAGAAGATTGGGACCATACACTAACATGTAGATGGTAGCTGCTATTTTATTTTCCCTGACACTGAACTGAAATATCTCTGTGTCAGGGGGAAATAAAGTCTCAGATTGGCAGGTCAGTGACAAAGATCACTTAAGAAGCTGTGAATGAATGCCAGGAGAGAAGTGCAAGTCATTAGCCATACAATCTTGCCTGGTAGAAGAGATTCAAAGATGGATGCAGAAAAGGGAGTGTTAAGAGACGTCAGATCTGTGTTGGTTACAACACTGCTAGAACACTGTTATAAATAAGGAATGGTGTTTCTTCAAACTCGTACGAGCATCGATGACTGCAGTCCTATAAATAGACATTACTTGCTATGCAATTGCAATGCAACAAGCAGTGCTTCGAGTTTCTTGATGACTGTGATGACAACTCTAAGGTTGGTCTTACTCATGGTGTTTGTTCTAGATAAAAACCTGAGAATTGAAACCTTTCAAAGATCTCAGAGCCACAGTTTCTTACATAATAGGCAGGACAAAGCTACAGACGTAATGATATTGTTTATCAGCGAAGAAAATAGGAAAGGGTCCAGGAAGAAAATAACTGGAGGGGAACATGCCACAGTGGGGTGAGGGGAGAAAATGTGTGCTGTCAAATTAGAGGAAACAATCCTTGATGAACTATTTTATTTCATATTTTATTTTATTTTGGCTCGTGTGTTCTTTTTAAGATTTTCCCCATTCTGTAATAATTTAGCAACTCTTAATTCGGTGGTCATATATATATTTCAAGACTGACCGTTTGGTATTGGATAGCCAGTTGAGGGGACTCTTCCCTGGGGAAGACATTTTCACCCACTCTCAGTATTCCTTACTCGCCTGTGTCTAGAGGTGGGAGTCCTTGAGATTCTAGCCTTCCCTGTTAGCCTATCTGTTAGAGTCACCCTTGCTTAGGTTGTATGTAGCCATGCTTTTGAGACTTCATGGTGTAGCTTCCTTGACATTTCAAAAAGACACAGTTCCCGTAGCCTTTTCACACTCTCTTCTTCAAGGATCCCTGAGCCTTAGGTTTAAGAGGAGTGTTGTTGATGGATCAGTTAGGGCTGGGCACCACATGATCACTTGCTCTCTGCTTTTTAATCAGCTATGTTTTCTGTAATAATCTCCATCTGTTTGGAATAGAAATATCTTGGAAGGGGGTGAGAGCTACCCTTCCCTGTAGGTATGGGGGTAAATATTAAGAACACAGTTAGGAACTGTGCTGTATCTTCCACCTCTGAAAGACAACCAAAGGCAGTAGCTAGCCTTCTGACCAAGTATATTCTCTTTATAGGTTTGTTCTCACCAATCCTATTGCTTGTTGCATATAACTTGTAACTAAACCAATAAAAAATAAAATTGGAGAGGATAGTTGTTTGGCAAAAGATGCACAATATCCATTTCTGAGAGGACATTATGACTCATCAAAAAAATACTTTTAAAAGAAATTAAAGTGTTTTAAAATCTAAAGGGAGGGCCTCCCTTTATTTGCATTGTACTTTGTATTATGTTAGGTTGGACACAAGAAATGGAGTTGAAAATCTGAGAGATGTGCTATGCTTACAGACTAGGAAGTTTTTCTCTTATGGGGTATCCTTGTTGATGATGTTTTGGTTTGGTTTGGTTTGGTTTGGTTTGGTTTGGTTTGGTTTGGTTTCTGTCAACTTGACATAAGCTGAAGTTATCTGAAAAGAGGAACCGCCATTGAGAAAAATGCCTATACCAGATTGTCTGTAGGCAAGTCTGTGGGGCATTTTCTTTATTAACAATTGATGTGGGAGGGACCAGCTCACCATGGGGATGTGCCATCCCTGAGTACATGGTTCTGGGATGTGTAAAAGAGCAAGCTAGGGGAAGCAGACAAATTAGCATCACCACTTTATGTCTGCTGCATCGTTCCTGCCTTGGGTTCCTGCCCTGACTTCCCTCATATGGAATGTAATCTGAGAGTTGGAAGATGAAGTAAAGCCTTTATTTTCAAAACCTAACTAAGACAGGGGCTACATTCAGTACTTTATAAATATTGCCTCGGTTCTTTCAAATGACCTTCGGTTTCAGAAAAGCGACATCATTAACTAGCTTGTAACTCATTTTGGATAGCCTGGCTTATCAATACTGGTGCCATTTTGTTATCCGTAGTTGTGCAATAAAAAGGTAGATATCCTGCTTCATCACAGTACAAACTGTGTTTCTGTGATTGAATAGAGATCTCAGGTGCATTAGAGTCAAGAGCGTGATACCACAGCACCTCTGTTTCTCACTTTCTATCCAATGCAGATGCGATTCAGGGAGATGTGACATAACAATAAAGAAAAAATGGAACTAGCAACTGACTAGGTTAATATGCATCTTTAATTAATGCATGTACAAGCAGACCTAAGTTCAGTAACTAGAATCACATACAAGAAGGCTAGCATGAGCTATGTGCTTGTACTCCCAGTGCTGGGAAGGCAGAGACTGTGGATATGAAGGACTCACTAGATAACTATTGGGAGAATTCCAATGACGTGAAAGACCATGTCTCAAAGGAAGGGTGGAATATGAGACAGAAAACATCTGAGGAGCAGTACATGAGGTTGATCTCTGACCACCACTTCTTCTACACGTGAACCCATGTGTGCACACACAAAGCAAAGAGTAATGGCAAAAAGTTCCAAAGGTCAGAAGAGAAGGGGTGACCAGAATCGTAAGAGCCAGCCAGTGGTACATAACTGTAAGGCTAACACCTGGAGACACTGTGAGGTTGGGGCCAGCCTGGGCTATGTATTGGGACCCCGACTCAGCAAGAAGAAGCAGAGTTGCCACAGACTTGAAGCTATTTTAAGAGAAATAACCAGAAAGGTAATTTTTTAAAGTTTCGATTTTCAGAGTCAAAATAATAAAAAATGATATGAATTGTTAGTAAACCGTGGCTGCATTGACCCGCTAGTGACTATTTAAAACTCACCCTCCACATATTTTGTTCATGAAAGTTCTAATCTTTTCAAGAAGAGGAGGTAATAGAACATAACTGAATAATTGTGTTCAGAACTGGTGCTTTTAAAGGCTCTCCCCAGCAAACAATGGAAACAGATACAGAGACCCAGAGCCAAACATTAGACGAAGCTCTGGGAGTCTTGTGGAAGAGCTGAGGGAAGGATTGAGGGACCAGGAGGGGATAGGGACTGTACCTGAAGACCAACAAAGTCAATTAACATGGACCCTTGCAGGAACCCAGAGACTGAACCACCAACCGAAGAGTGAGTTCAGGCTGGATCTAGGCCCCCAGGCCAGTATGGAGCAGATGTGCAGCTTGGTCTTCATATGGGTCTCCCAGCTGTCCCTGACTCTGTGGCCTGCCTGTGGGTACCATTTTCCTAGCTGGGCTGCCTTGTCTGGCCTCAGTGGGAGAGTCCTGCAATGACTTGATGTGCGTGTGTGGGGGCGGGGGGGGGGAGGTGATACTCAGGGAGGGGGTTCCCCCTCTCAGAGGAGAATGGAATGGGGAGAGGATATGTGCAAGGGGTACTGGGAGGAAAGGGGAGGTGACATTGGGATGTAAAGTGAATAAAATAAATTTTAAAAATAGAAAAAAGAAAAGAAGGAAGAGAACGAAAGAGAGAGAGAGGGAGGGAGGGAGGGAAGGAGGGAAGGGGAGAGAGAGAGAGAACTGGAGCTCTGCACTTGAAAGCCTGGAGACTGCCCTGGGAAGTACAGAATATTGATGCCCCCCCCCCTAAGTTGTACAGATCTCTTTTCTGTCTATCATGTCCCGATGTGACTTTTTCTCATATTCCTGCCACTTGATCTCTGAATTTTCTTGGATATTTCTTTCGGTCGTTTAAACAATGACCTGTTGCATTTTTTGTTGTGACTGTCAAGCAATCACACAACTCCACACTTATGGAAATTCCTCTTACCACATGAATTACTTGCTTTGTTCTAGACAGAAGAATCTGTTCCATTTGACCACAACTAACCAACAAAAAATACTTGAATATATTCAGGTCTCCTAAATGTCCATTTCTATATCCCAGATCAACTTAATCAAAACCTATAGCAAGCACATTTACTTTGTTATAAAATTTCCCCACATTTGTTGTGAGTTTTTTCAATGAGCAGGTTCATTCTATATCAGCTTCTTCTATAGCAAGGATGAATTTTATGTAGCTGAGCACTGAACAGTTTCTAAAGGAGATATTTCCTGTAAGGAATAAAGATAGACCCGTGAATGCTTTTAGAAAAGGTTTTAATGTGTTACATGACACCGTGTGGTAATATTAGTTCTAAGAAATGTAAACCCAAGGGCAGTTAAATAACTCCATTAATTATTTATATCCTTAACTGAAAACACTACAACATAAACCAAGTTCAATTGATTGAAATTATAAAATCCCAACTCAGGGAGCCCTGCTTCCACAAATGGCCAACAGCTGGCTTTCCATGAGAGCATTCTGTGTGGACACCTAGGCTGTGTTATTAAGGATTGGCTTACTGTACCCAGGTAACTATGTAACAATGATATTTAAAATGATTAAAAATTATTTAAACTCATTTTTGCTAGGAAATATGTTAACATTTTGGGAAAAAAACTCTTATTAAGTCTTGTCAATGATATACTTTACTGCACACTAATATAATGAGAGGTTTTAGGATATATACAAAGTCTAAAAACAGGTCATGATTGAAATCCTTACTTAGACCATTTAATTGTTTTTAAAAATGTCTAATATTGCTATGATCATACTGCCCTCTGGTGTTAAAATAACATGTTTATGCCAAAGTTGATTTGCCTTTTTCAGATCAGTATCTTCATGACCCATTTGTCTAACTATGGAAATGACCGACTGGGATTATATACATTCGTGAATCTAGCCAACTTCGTGCAAACCTGGACCAACCTGCGTCTTCAGACACTGCCTCCGGCTCAGCTGGCTCACAAGTATTTTGAGCTCTTTCCTGATCAGAAAGACCCTCTCTGGCAGGTAAAATCAGATCAATAATTGGTATAAATAATTAATCCCACAAATGCAGTTTGTGAGAACTCGGAGCATCTAAGTGAAAGTGCGCATTTGGGAAACATTAAGATTTGAGAAACTCCTTCCTACTGAATTGTAGGCCTATGTTATTGCTACACATTAAGCCACATTTTTGTTTCTTTTCTCATTAGAAAGTATAGCATATTTGGTGTGAGGTTCTGTAGGTGGTGATGTATTCAATCAGGAGTGAGAAATAAATTTTCAAACTGTCATAGATTGCAAACAGAAAATAATAAACAAGTTGTGTGTTAGGCAGTCAACCAGCTAGACAGACAGACAGACAGACACACACACGCACACACACACACACACACACACACACACACACTCCTGTAGTTACCAGTCCACAGTCTGAGTTAGCAGCTCTCTGCAGTGATCCCAGTGTTGATAGCCTGTATTACTCAGCAGCTGATTTCACAAGCCTCGTTCTTCTTAGCAACTACAATTTGCCACGTGTTAGACACTTGAAGACACAGACAGTTTTCCCACAAATATCACACCTTATTTTTAAACTGAAATCATTATCATTGTGGGAGAGTGGTTTAAAACTGTTATACAGAATAACAACCAAAAGAACTACATCACTTTTGTCTTTGCTACATATAAGCAAATTTATTTCATTCACATATCTATAGTGCTAACTGGCCAGAAGGAAAAGCAGGCCTGTTTGTTCATTCATTAAATAGTACTTGAGAATGCTGTTCATATGTGCTAGTGTGTTCTATAACTACATAGTCTGTCTGGTTTTAAATAGACCAAAAAAATAGCCTGTATAATAGCACTTCACTTCATTTTACAATTCTGCTAAAATTTGGTACGTTTAGCATCATAGTTGTCAAAGTTACATTTTTAGATTATAGTTGCCAGATTTTGAAGGTAGCTGGAAGAAATGAAGTGCCTCTGTAAATTGGAGTATCTTGATCCCTCTTCTCTGGAATAAAACTCATTTATTTAGAATAAAAACAACATTAGGTCCAGGGGACCCTTAAACGGAGTGATTTAGTGAATGCTGAGAGTATATCTCCCTTTAGACCAGTGGGTCTTAACCTTCCTAAAGCTGTGACCCTTTAATGCAGTTCCTTATGTTGTGATGACCCCCAAACTATTTTCATTGCTACTTTATCACTGTAATTTTGCTACTGTTATGAATCATAATGTAAATAATTTTGAAGATTGAGGGTTGGCAAAGGGGTCAAGACCCACAGGTTGAGAACCACTGCATTATAGTAACAGAAAGAATAGTATCTTCCCAAGTTTACTAGTTAAAGGGGAGCGGATTGCTGCAGGATTGTCAGGAGCAGGAAATCATGACACCCTGGGCACGTGGCTGTTTACCACTCCCTCCCTCTCAATTGAAAGACAGAGAGAAATCCCTCCAGAACTTCTGTGATGCCACCTCACAGCTTTTAGTTTCTAAAAGAACCCGCTTGCATATCGTCCTGTGTCCTCCAGTATCTTAAAACAAGGATTGGAGAGACTAGCTCTCAAATGGATACACGCACACACACAACACACACAAAAGAAAAGAAAACACATCTCTATATTCCTCTCCCACACAGAACCCCTGTGATGACAAACGCCACAGAGACATTTGGTCTAAAGAAAAAACCTGCGACCGTTTACCAAAATTCTTGGTAATAGGACCCCAGAAAACTGGTGAGAACTTTTAATATTATTATTAAATAATGTAAAATAACTAGCCGGAGAGTCGTTGGTGCGGCGGGACCTTGAGCCTCCTGTAAAACTAATGAAGGAACTGCATCCATTCATCTGATGCAGCCTTGTTCAGCGGATACTAAGGGCTTTGTTGGGCCTGGTTTAAAAGGAAATGGGAGAAATGTTCGTTGAAAGACACAGAAGTCAATCTGCTGCATGTCTTTTTTTTTTTCAAAGATCGTATTCCAGAAGTGTAGCTAACATTTCTAAAATTAAAACAAAGTTTGCTTTTAGAGAGTGATTGACAGAATTTGCTCAAATGCCAAGCATGACATATGTAAGTGTCTGGGTCTTTATAAGAAATCTTTTCCAAACAAATAGTCTACTTTCCAGATACAGTTTACTTTTCTTGCAAAGGTGACTTTTTAAAAAAAAAAATCTAAAAGATGTTTGACAAGCAGAATTCCTAGACATAAACAAAACTTTCTGCTATCAAGGTATTTATTCACACCCAGGAGGCACCCATGGCACACTTTCTTAAATTGGCATGCAGTTTTTCCCTCCATAAAATTCTTGTTTCTGTAAAACTCCATATTAAAGAGAAACCCAGTGGAAGTTTTAATGCCAAATGTTTGAGCTCTGCTTTATGGGATAAATTACTTGGGGCCTTGGATTCTGGCTTCACAGAAAACAGCCACAGAAACTGCACTGAGTGGTAATCCCCTTCCTCATCTCTGAAGATAACTGAAAGTTCTCTGCAAGGTTTGCAGACTCAGATGCTTCATTATTTTTAATGCCATTTGCAAATAGTCAGAAAGCATGGTGTAAGAATGGCAGAAGTTCCTTCCCTTGTGTGTTCCCTTGCCATTATCTGCTGAATGTCTAAAAATAGTTAGGGAGCATTGCAACTGAACTGTCCCCGGCGGCTCACTCTGCAATCCCATAACCAACCTGGCCATTACTCATCACCCCTGTCTGAATCATGGCATATGCAGTTTTCATCTGCAGAATAAGTTGCTTCTCCTACCACACTGGATACAGACACCATAGCATCATGCTTAGACAGCAGAAGTGATACTGGGCATACTAAACTCTACTGGGTTTTGAAATATTTATGTTACCTTTTGGATATGACATTTGTCTTTGGCATAAAATCTTTATAGAAAGTTATTGTTTTGTGGATATTAATTTTTCCAGGTTTTGGGGGGAGATTTTTTTGTATAATTTGCATGACCCAATAAAATATACCCACTCTAAATATAGAATTAGACAAATGTTACACAGCTGTGTTTGGGTAGTATCTCCACATAGAGTAACTTCAGAACCTTTATGAGATCCTGATAGTAAGCCTTTTCTTCCCAAATAAACAGACTAGGGAGCTCAGACATAGCGTTCCCAAAGCTAGTAACACTGAAAATGCAACAAAACGCTTGGGCCTAGGACTTGCTGACTCTTGATCTCTTACTGTGACTTTCAGTTGGGACAGTCTGTCCACCCGTCTATCAGTCCTGTAGGCATGTCTTCCCCCTCACACACCCCTATACGTTTTAGATACTCTTTCACCCTTCTCCTTGTTAATTTTCTTAAAAAGACAAACAATATAGCAGAAGTGTAGATGTCACAGAGCTTTGTAGAAGCACAAATTCCTGAGCCACACCTTAGGCCTACTGAGTCAGACCCCTGGGATGGGTACAGATATGAACCAGCCTCTGTGTGACTCAGCTGCAGCCAGAGTTTGAGGATCAGTGTTGGGTCAAGATGCTGAAGAACACAGGTGTTGTCTAGCCCATGCCCTTGCATTTCATCCCATGTGGCCATCTTGATTATGGGTAAAGTGATCATTGTTTGGCTTAGATATATTTTCTTGGTCCACTGTGTCTTTTAATTCATTCTTTAGGCAATCTTGTTGTTGACAGCTATTTTAATCACTTTTAGATTATTCAGATATTGTATAGTCAATAGAAAATTTAAAGAAAACTTTGAGTAATAAGAAAATACCAAATTTTGCACAAAGGGCAGCGTGGTATCATTGCTGGCAAAATTAGAATGGTACTTTCTGCACCTGAGAGATTGTTCTTGCTATCTTTTGACCTGAAATAAAATTAAGAGAGAACAGTCCATCAGATCACAACAGTTAGACCACGTGAGTGTGTAGAAACTATGGGGGACTCTTACATCCTAGGAATAGTGAACGTATAGACAAGAGATACCTTTTGGTGGTGATATTACAAACACAGTCAGAGTTGCAAGTAACTGTGTAAATCTTGGGCAAACTGAGCACAAACTGCCTTTCTTTCTCCGCAGTAGCCTGAGCTACATACTTTTTTTAACCTTCTGATTTATGTGAAAACACTAACTTTACTCCTTTACAAAACATCTCCCAAACTCTGTAAGTGCCTGCGGTGCGCCATTCTGTTCCCAATGAATGTAAATGCTGTGCTAAGGCTCTAAAAAGAACATCACTTCTCTTCAAACTTAACGGGTTAAGTAATTTTTGACCATTTGTTGTGTGTAGGTACACTCAAGTTTAGGCAAACTTGTTAAAAGATTAAGTTCTTCATTAGCTTTCATGGGCCTCTGGAAGAACATTATGTCAAAGTTAATATCATATCAAACATTATATCAAACAAGTATCAGTTAGGGTGATGAAATATATCAAATAATATCATTCACATTTTTTCTTTTTTCATTAAAAAATTGAGTTATAGGTTGTCTTTTATTTTATTGCTTGGTTGTTAGTTTGTTAAATTCTTCTCTCATGCAATGCATCCTGACCACAGCCTCCATTTCTCCCCCACTCCCCGTCTCCCTCTTCCCCAGATCCACAGCTCTTCTGTTTCCCTCCAGCAAAGAATGGGCTTCTCAGTGATATCAACAGAAGATGGCTCAACACGTTACAATAAGACTAGACAGAAACCCTCATATCAAGGCTGTCCAGCATGAGGATAAGGGTCCCAGAGCAAGCAAACGAGTCAGACACACTCCCACTGCTGTTTTTAGGAATCCCCCAAGAACACCAAACTAAATGATCACAGCATCTACGTGAAGGATACAGGATGTCTTTTAGCATCTCAGAAAATCTGTGAAATAGACTAGGCAGATGTGTTTTCTTTTTTTATTTAAGAAAACTGCAATAAAGAGAAGCTAACAACCAAAGTCACAGATGACACCAGTGACTAAGCTAACATCAGAAGTCCATTTTCCCAGCATTGGTCCACAATGAGGTCTTCTCATCCCTCTGCCTCTGCTGGTGAGAATGTGCCTCCCATTTGCTGCAGGTTGTCTGTTCGGTTTGCTGGGGAGTACACTGAAAGAATCTGCCTATATCATTACAGTATTGAATTTATTAGTGACTGAATTACTAGCAGTTGGAAACTGTCTTTTCCACTGGTTGATTTCTGGTTTCTGCTGTCATTTCAGGTACCACTGCCTTGTGTCTGTTCCTGATTATGCATCCTTCCATCCTTAGTAACTCCCCCAGCCCAAAATCCTTTGAGGAGGTACAGTTCTTTAATAGAAATAACTACCACAGGGGGATTGATTGGTAAGATGGGTTATTAGTATAAATCTAAAAGTATATGTACCGTGCACAGTGTAAACTTAGTGCTAATATTTAGAGACACAGAAGGTTGTGACTACAGATAAAATTCATTCTACACATATTACAAATTGGCTGACCAGCATAACAAAAAGCACAAAAGTCATTCATATAAAGGCTTTCCAGTTAATGGGAAGGCTTCTTGCCTTGGGAGACCCACATATCAATTGGTGTTAATTATCCTTGAAGGTAATTGCAGATATGCATTCAGAGAAATAGTGTAAGCCCCAGAAATGTCACTCCATCCTTGTGCACCTTTCATGGAGTGATGCTGTGATCTGAATACGTCATTTTCTACCATGTTTTGATGAAATAGGCAAAAGTAACTAGAAATGGAAATGTGTGTGTATTTCATGAATTATGAAAGCTATAAAACAATTTTAAAGGCATAAATAAAAAGCTAATTTTTATCTTTGCATTAAAATTAAAGTATAAGTATCTGAAAATGGTTAAAAATCAGAAGAAATAATATAAATTGTATATATTGTAATGTAATATTATATAATATAATAATAATAAAGCCTCTGTGGTTAGGCTTGTTGCATGATCTCAATTTTCTTAAGATCAACTATGCCAAGAGGTCCCTTTGGTTAATCTGTAGGAAGACTAATGGGTGAGTATCACTTGAGCATCTATAGAAGTTGCATTGCAATCATCCTATTGTTCATGGCCAATTCTTCTACACAGTGTTGGATATTATTAACTAGTCGTATGGTGTTAAATAAGCTAGCAACTACTTAAACCTCTGTCACCACTCTCTCAAGTAGAACAGAACAGGGGAAAAAATGAGCGGGGGGAAACTTAAGAAGTAAACCCTAGCAAAATCCTTGTCATTCCTGCAACTTAAAAATAATCAATTTTTTCATAAATTACATCAATCAAAGCCCTTTTGATCATAAATGTGTCAATACTGTAATAAAAAGTAAAATTTCTTTAAATAGTGTACAGAAGATGACACAAATAACTAAATATAATTCAATAAGGTGAGGGCTGTAGCTCGGTGGTAGAGTGATGCCCAGTATATACAGGGCCTGGGTTCAGTCCTCAACACTGCAAAATATAAGTAAATAAATTAAAAAATCCATCATAGATCTGAATAGAGCGCTCCAAAAGTACCCCCAAATACTTTTGATTGACAAATTACACATTATAAAAGGCAATTTATGCAAATAATAGATAATGGTAACTGTGAATGTCATTTTCTAACTGTAATTACAGCTTCGTTCTCAGCAGCATCAAATGTGTTCGCCGGCAGACTGCCAGGCCTCCCTGGGAAACATCACCCCATCAGCTGTGCTTTGGGGATTCCAATCCCACAAGGCTGAAGATTGTGTGCCTCAGAGTTTGGGGACCATTTTAACAATTTGCTTACACACAACTATGAATCTGCTTTTGTTTTAAGATCTGGATGAAGCTCAGACTGCCTTAACTCACAAGCAGTCTAAGTGTATGAATAGGGTACAAACAAATTAAGCCAAATGAAAAGTTTCGAATTCCATCTTAAACAAAGTAGCCAAAACTTACATTGACAATGTCTCAGGAAAACATCTGACTTAAACGTGCTTCTAAGCTTTGTGCTTTACGGTTTATCATTTAACGTTCTTTTCTAATGCATAGGGATATAGAGGAGACCTAGAATTGTGTGTAGACAGCCAGAGAGCCCTGTTAACATTTGGAACTTGGACAGTTATAACCTGGCTTTGAGTACAATCCTTTGAAAATTCTCAGGGTCAGAGCTAGGCACAGGCGTCTCAATGTGAAAGGAACTTGTTAGAGAAGGAAGGAGAGGGGACCCGACGGCACGCTGGCCCATAGTCTAGCTTGAGGGAGCTGCGTTCATGTGTAACCCCTAAAATGACTAAGTCTCTGTAGTATGCTTGCTGATTCTTTGGCTGTCCTAAATACTTACTATCCAAGAGTGGACCAGAATCTCTTGCATTTACTAGTTTACTAATCAAATATTTCTCAAGTTATCTGCACCCTCCAACTCCTAGAGAATGTGAAAATATGGGCAAACAAGATGAAGCCCATTTTCTGTGCCAGTCTCTGAAACTAGAGAAAATCAACAGCAGAGGTCCAACATCCCGGAGGACTGTAAGGGCTTTTCAAAGCCTGAGCTGTTACATGTATAAAAGGCAGATGGAGAAGTGGGTGTTGTTCGCTGTTAAAAGCTATCAAATATCAACACCTCTGTCCTTCTTACTCATTACTTTTTGGACAGTTTTTCAGAAGCAGGTTTGAGATAAGCTTGTAGCCAACAGACACTCATGATAACCCAGCTCCTAGAAGCAGGATAAGCTTCTAAATAAGAAGGCCAAAATGTGGCGCTTCTGGAAATAGCATATATACCACAAGAGATAGCACGTCAAACACCCCCCCCCCAAATATTTTAATCTCTTTTCCTATAAAAGGGAGCCAAATGACCTGTGAAGCAGGGCAGGCCCTGGAACACATGGTAAGATTTTGTTACTCTAGGTGTCTAGATATCCCTGTTAACTTTACTTTGTGATAACAACTGGAGTCCTAACAGGAACCCTGAGGAATAGACAATGTCACGTGGGCTTAGGGTCTCATGAGCTTTCAGGTGAAATAAAGCTCACTATGCACTGAAGCCATCATGGGAATGTTGATGACTCGTGCTCAGAAATTACTGAACTCTGCTCATCCGAAATGGTAGCAGCCCATGAGTTGAAAGGCAGGAAGGAGCAGAGGGAGGCCATTATTACAAAATGTAACTCCTCAAAATTAACTTTGAAACAAAAGCCTCTTCTTCTAAATGGTTTCCCTTCCTGTTATAGAAATACATACTATCATGAGCTGATGTAGCTATGCCTGACCATTTGTTCAGGGATGGAACTTTAATCAGCTGTCGACATGGGTGTTGCTGGGTTCTCCCTTGGGGTGATTTGGCTGCTCATTACCCTCCAGGGAACAAGGCCTGAATGGGGAAGTTTTGATGAGATTCTGTACTAAATTCTAGAGAGAAACATAGTTAACATGGTATTTTAAAAGGAAACAAATAGACCCGGTCACTCTGTGCTTAAACACTCTATGATTAAATATATCAGCCAGTTCCCATGGTTGGAGTGATTATTTTACTGTAACAACAAAAACTCTCTGGTATGAATTATTTCGAATGCCTTTTAACTAACTGTACATCTGTGTTGTGGTTCTCTTCGGTTGGGCATCTCTGTGCTCTTTTCTGTTTAGATGCATTTTGCACAGGAGCTGCAGGTTGATTGTTTTCTTTTATATCTTTGTTGCCCCATAATTTTTTTCTTTGAAATTAAGCAAAACAAAAAGAGATAGTTTGTTGGATAACCTTCTTAGTGTTTTGAACATGAACACGTTTCCTTTGCCAACTGTCATAGAGACAAACTTGATTGTCAGTTTTTTAGAGGACAGATGAATTTCTTGGCTGCCTTTAATGTCTTCAGTCACCAGCGTATAAACATAAGGGGCTTGTTTTGAAAAAGATACTCCTTTCTAGGTACATGGATTTCTTCCCAGTCCCATCTAATGTCACCACTGACTTTCTGTTTGAGAAGAGTGCTAATTACTTCCATTCAGAGGAAGCTCCTAAGAGGGCTGCTTCTCTAGTCCCGAAAGCCAAGATCATCACCATACTCATTGACCCGTCAGACCGAGCATACTCCTGGTACCAGGTAAGGGGGAAATGTGCCCAACAGAGAAAAGGAGAGGTTGTACAATGAAGGGTCACTTCGGGCAAAACTGTTACTTCCTATGGAGGGCAAATTATCTTGAATGGATGCATCAATCCTCTGTGTATATGGAGTTACATATGTGTATGCATCTGTGAGTGTGTGTGTGTGTGTGTGTGCATGCGCGTGCTTGTGTGCACATGTGCCCACATGCACATGCATAAAGGAGGTTATTTCTTAGAAGCATTCTGCCTTGTTTTTGAGACAGGATCTATTGCTAAGAACTCCCTGGTTAGGCCATAAAGTCTGGCCATTGAGCCCCAGGGTTCTGCCTGTCTCTGCCTCCCAAGCACTGAGATGACAAGCACACATTATCCCATCTGCCTTTGTATGTGAGTTCTGGGAATGAATCTCAGGTGCTTCTATTTTCAGGGCAAGCAGTGCGCCACCTGAACTGTCTCCCCAGCCCTCTCAGATATGGATAGAAGACCTACTAGTTAGTTGATATATACAGCAAAGCAGATGATTTATTCTTGGTTTCCCAGGAGAAACAAACACTATCAAGTGTTTTTTACTATTCATTTGATAACTTAATAAAATGCATTAGTGTAATGAATTATAATTGAAAATATATAACAAAATATTATGTTTGTATGCACACATGTTTATTTTAATTATGTGTAATAATTTAAAACCATTATTTTCTTCAAGTGCATGCATAAATTCCAAAGGACTAAATAGGTTTTTTTTTAATCCATGTTTTTTATAAGTTGTAAGCTCTCTTACAAAAACAGTGGCAAAAACAGTGATAGAGGATGTGCAAGGAACACTGCTGAGTTCAGTAAAGCTGCTGGCCCCAACTGCTTCTACCAGAAAAGCAATGGGAAGGCAAAGCACATACAGAATCCTTCATCCCTAAAAGCCCAGCCTGTCCAAACTGCCCTATGCCTTTTTCTCATGTGCTCATTGTCTTCGTGTCCCTGAGGTCTGCTTGAACTTGACAAAGGCTCAGTCACTGTGAGGTAATTTAACATGCTCTCAGGAAGTCTTTAAAATGTGCAGTGATATTTTAATCACCTAATAAAAAGCAGACAAAATTAAACATACATATACAGCAAAATTGAGTTTTTCATGTACTTACTATGAATCTTTAGTTAATCTTTCTCATTTCTATAATTTTGTTTTGTTTTGTTTTGAGACAAAGAATCACATAGCCCAGGAGGGCCTAGAACTTGCTATAAAGCAGAGGATGACTTTGACCTCATCTTCTTGCCTTCACTCCCCCCAGCCCCCAAGTGCTCGGATGACAGGCATGCACTACCATGACTAGCTGATAATTTTCAGATACATTCCTAATGTTCATATTTCATCTATCCATCAAAAAGTTGTAAGGATCCCTGCAAAGCATTGTTTGAAAAGTGATTTGAGTTCACAGATATTATCGTTGCTTTTGGTTTATTGGAGAAACAGCATATATGAATAAGCATAAAACAAAAAAGATGTAAATAATGCACAGACTCATTCAGTGATAAAAATCTGACTTAAAAGCAAGTTAGATTCATTAACAGAGGAGTCTGAGCAATACAGCAACCATTGGGCAATCTTTAAGTTGGGAGTGGCTTGTAAAGGAGAAACAAATGGAATGTTTTAACAGCACAAGTAGAGCTATTTGTCAAGGCGTCATCAACAGGACAAGGCAGAAACAGACACCGGTATTCTATTTCCCTAGAAACTGTAATTTTAAGATGAATGTAGAAAGTCATCTTAACAAAAACGTATTGTCTGAGACTCTGCTGGCTATCTCTATCTGAGGTTAGACATACAGTTAATTGCCCATGTTCTAAGTGACCCACACAGTTCAGAGCCTCCTGGATGAATGCGTTATACTGGCATTGGTGTGGTTTCAGACAACTAACTTCTTTTTTAAGACTTATTGTTTTATTTTTAACTGTGTGTGTGTGGGTGGGTGTGTGCATTGAATGCAGGTACCAAAAAGAGGACAAAAGAGGGAGTTGGATCCCCTGGAGCTGAACTTATAAGTGGTTGAGTGTTGCCTGTCATCTGTGCTAGGAACTGAACCCAGGTCCTCTGCCATCAGAGTACTTGCTTTTAACCACTGGGTTGACTTTCCAGCCCCCAACTAACTGCTTGACCGTTGTGCGATTGGAGAGTAAAGTGTGTCAAAGCACTATGTTCTTTTATATTTAGCAAAAGCAGTTATTCCAGGTTCACAAGTGGAAGGACACACTGTGAGGTGTTTCAATGATGAACTGAGAGCAGAGTCACAGAAAGGGAAAGACTTTAGAGAGGCAATAATAACAGATAATCTCCACGAGAGGGGATGGAGCCATTGGAAAGCTAAGGTCACAGAAATCCACGGCCTCACATCAATCTTTTATGCCAAACCCAGAGCCTTCTCTTGAGCCACAGTATACATTAAATCGCAAGTTGACAGATTTCGCTTTGGGCCATCTACTTTTTCCAAAAAGTATCTGGGGGGGGGGGGGGGGGAGGTGCACCTAGAATGGCTCAAAAAGAAAGAAGAAAATTGGAGCTTGGTAACCACTTAGCCCCCAGAATGTGAGAATGAGTGCACACACACAGAGTGTGGGGAGCAGAGAGAGGGAGAGAACCCAAGGCTTTCAACTAAGGAAACATCATAAATATTGCAAATGAATCAGTCCACAGTGGGTGAGCAGAGGCTGGCAGAGCCTGCCATGCAATAACTGAAATTCCAGTTGCCACAAATGTGCTCTTCAACTAGATGTGGTGAACAGCCACAGACTGGCAACCATGCCTGAGTGCTTAGTGATCAATTTGAAGAAAAGGTGATTGTCCTTGAGCCCATAGGCCTGAGGAAACATTAGGAAACATTTTCATATTTCAATTGCTGCTTTCTGCATTTTCTCATTCTGGTTCTCCACAAAGGTTGCCATTAGCTAAAATAACCTTGGCTTTTAGATGTTCGGTAATGTGTGGTAAAGTCTGTAAATCTCACATAATGGGCATGCCGGAGTTTGCAGTAGTTTCTCCATTTAAAGTAGCCAATTGGGCTTTCTAATCAAAACCTACCTTAAGAGTAGGATTAGCAGGGGTGCTTGTACAGTAAGCATATTCATTGAGCATGATGAGCGTTCGATTATGGGCTAGCAAAAAATATTGCCTCTAATGGGGGTTTTGAAAGTTTACTTTCAGAATAAAATGTATAAACTGGGGAAAAACTCAAAAAATATTGGTTAAGAAACCCTATCAACAATAATTTAGCCTCTACTACCCAAGTTCCCAAAAAATACAGTCTCACCAGTATATTAACTTTTAAACTTTGATGCTCCAAGCAGAATCTCATCTTTTATTAATTTAAAACAAATAACTGTCCAGTAGTACACCATTCCTTCTTTAGCTTTGAGACTTGTCAAAAGATTGGGTTTTAATTATTTATGCCTATTGTTGAAGTTAGTTTAATTATCTGTCTTCTGGTTGTAGCATCAGCGATCCCATGAGGACCCTGCAGCTCTGAAATTTAGCTTCTATGAAGTGATCTCTGCTGGACCCAATGCACCCTGGGAACTCCGAACCCTGCAGAAGAGATGTCTTGTCCCTGGATGGTATGCCAGCCACATCGAGAGATGGCTTGTTTATTTCCCTCCATTTCAGGTATGAAGCAACTGGGACTTCCAACATGTAATAACCTCGTTAAGTGGATGACTTTGCCTCAAACACAGCAGAAATGTTCTCTCACTAAAACATCACTAGGTTTTATCCTTTAGTTGCAGATAATAACACTGGCAAAGAAAAATAGGCACATGTTGAAAAAAAATGGTTTAATTTTCTAAGAGTATCTCAGGCTAATTCTCCCTGATCAACTTGTTGGCATTAGCATGCCATCCCTGACTGCATGAGATTTGAAAAGCTTCGGCTTGCTAAGTCCTATTCTGACATGAATAAAGCCCGATGAGAAGAGATGTCTTCTCCAAGCCAGACAGACATTGTTTTGTTTAATGAGTACCATGATCTCTCTTCTGAAACACCTCGCTGACGTCTTCAAGTGCCCCATTCCTCTCATTCCTTGCTTTGTCTCTTTCGCTTGGCATCAGCTTCTATAAACACTCAGTCTCTACTCTGGATTGCATAAGTAGCCTCGTAACACCAAAAGTCAGTCCTGTGGCTCTAAACCTATGTGTCCAATATGATGGCTATGACAACCTATGGCTAATTAAACATATGACAGTTATGTAAACTGAAAACTCAGCTCATTTTCATTAGCTCCATGTGAAAGCAGAATAGCTTCATGTTAGATGCAGCAGTCTGTCCTGTAATGGTAAGTCCTATTGAATGTCCAGAAATGGGGCATTGACAAATTTGTGTGACAAGTTTGACAATATCTGTGACTCCCATCATGGCCTAATGTCATTTTGTCATGCTGGGTTATCTGTCACCACACACCAGAGAAACAAATTCTTTCCCATGATTTCTCTTGCGTTGGGGCTTGTTGTTATTGTTTGCTATGTTTTCTTGAGGCAGGGTCTCACTCGACAGCACAGACTGACCCCAAACCCACAGAAGTCCTCCTGCTCCAGGCTCCCAAGTGTTGGCATTACATATGTAGCCCCTATTAGTTTCTTTATTATTATTATTATTATTATTATTATTATTATTATTATTAATTTATTTTATGTATGAGTTTATGTGGATGTGCATTCCATGTGTGTGAATTCCCTCAGAGGCCAGAAGACAACATCAGATCGCATGGAACTAAAGTTACAGGAGGTAGTGAACTACCTTATGTGGGTTCCGGGAACTGACCCCTGCTCCTCTGTGAGAGTGTTATGTGTTCTTTACCACTGAGCCATCTCTTCAGACCCTTCCATTTCTGGTTGTCTTGTTTGGTTGTTTGAGACAGGGTTTTTCTGTGTTGCCCTGATCATCCTAGAACTCACTCTATAGATAAAGCTAGGCTCAAACTCAGAGATCCACCTGCCTCTGCCTCCTGAGTGCTGGGACTAAAGACGTGTGCCAACACTGCCCAGTGACATTCATTCCTTGAGCAGCATTCTGCCCATATTCGTGTCTCTGGGAATCATGCCTCCTTCCATATGGTTATCAAAGAATTGCTCAAATTCTGCTCCTGAAAGGAACTGGGGAATGGTAGGTTCTCTGTCTCATTACACCGAGGCTTATGAGAAGGGTGGTGGTTGCTGCTTACGAAACAGGGTCTCACACTATTCCTGGCCTCAAGCTCACAATCCTCCTGATGTGGTCTCCTGGGATTTGAGGCAGGAGCCAGCACTCTGACTTAATTGGAAACCTTGTTCTGTAGTAGTCTTCTGTCCCAGTATGAGTGACTCAGCCCTTAAGTTGGGATCTTATGGTCACTCCTAAGCATGCTTACTGTCATAGCTTTCATATCATTTCCCTAATTTGTCATACAACATCAGAATGCTTAATTAGCTTCACTTATTTCTGAATCTCTAATGAAAACTGCTTTTGGCACCTCCTGACAATGTATGCAGACCCCAAGGGCAGTGCACAAACAAGTGTAGAGTACAGGAATTTGTAGTCATACAATTCACCCATGTGTGTTTCAACATCCATGTCTTTTTTTTCTTATTATTACTTTGGTAATTTAGTTGCTAATCATCGATGGGCAGCAGCTAAGAACTGCTCCTGCGACAGTGATGGATGAAGTCCAGAAGTTTCTAGGCGTCTCACCTCATTATAATTACTCCGAAGCTTTAACGTAAGTTCATGTTCTAATTAATTTACTGAAGTTTCAGCAAGGAACCGATTGTAAAGAAATTGTAGTTGGAATGATATGATTCACTGATTAGTGGTTTGTTTTTTTTAATGTTGACTGTTTTCTAGGTTGACATTTTCCAATTGAGAAAGAACATTTAGACAGTGTGACAAAGAAATGTCCTCAGTGTTCTTGATTCCTAACTTGGCAAAGATTTCCCCTAGAATGAACATGGAGAAAAGAATAGTTGTGGCTCATTAAACTAACAAAGAACCTTAGAGGAAGAAGAAGCTACTTGAAAAAAGTATCTGTCCTGGCTGGTTTTATGTCAACTTGACACAACCTAGAGCCGTCTGAAAGGAGGAAACCTCAACTGAGAAAATGCCTCCGTAAGATACAGTTGTAAGGCATTTTCTTAGTTAGTGACTGATGCTGAAGGGCTCAGCCCACTGTGGGTGATGCCATCCCTGGGCTGGTGGTCCTGGGTTCTACATGAAAGCAGGCTGAGCAAGCCATGAGGAGCAAGCCAGTAAGCAGCATCCTTCCATGGCCTCTGCCTCAGCTCCTGTCTCTAGGTTCCAGCCCTTCTTGACAGAGTTTCTGTCCTAACTTACTATGATGAGGAACTATGATGCTGAAGCATAAGCCAAATAAACCCTTGCCTCCCCCAGTTGCTTTGGCCAGTTTTATTACAATGACAATAACCCTAAGACTAACCCACTTAACAGGTGACATTGGAATTTCATGAAGACATGACTGGCACAGTTTAGGAAATGACCTTTCTGTGGCTTTCAGAAACAATGTCATATAGCAGAAAGAGCCCAGCGGTTGACTGGACAGGAGGAGGGGGCACCGTGATAAACCTAAGCATGCTTTGCATCTTCCTCATCTTTACCCACTGTGAATCTGACCCTGCCACCCTCCCTCCAGCAGCTAACAGCACTGGTTTAGGTTTGGGTTGGTTAGTTGGGCAGGTGGTTTGGTTTTCTGGGGGTTTGTTTGTTTGCTAGTTTTTGCTGGTCTTCCCAGGTGGCTGACTGGAAACTAGGACTCAGGTGAGGAAAGCTAAGCACAGAAATTTAAGGAAGCGTCAGCTCTTACACAGTGTTTGTACCTTCACGTTTGTAGCCTCAGTCTTCCTTACATCACCTCTGCAGTCTGTCATGCGGGCTCTGCTTGCTCCCATCTCAACTGAGCAACTCGGTAGAGGCGCTGAGATGGAAGGACTCCAAACCATATTCTCACTATATATTTCTTTAATTCTAGGATTAGTGAGAAGAGTCTTAAAGAGACTTAAAAAGACTGTATTATGAAATGCTTCTACTGTGCTTTTCTTAAAGCGTAAATATTCTTAATGTTTATTATATAAAAATATAAAATTATATAAAATAAATTATTAATGTATTTTTTAATTTAAGAATCCATGCAACATATTTTAATCATTTTTATCTTCCGCCTCCGCCCCCTAGCTCCATCCATACGTAGCCTACATCAGCATCCCTCTTCCCGTCACAGGACTTTTCCTTTCCCTCAACATTTAATGTCAGCAGCAGCAATTTCTTTGGTCATTTCACCCCCTTTCCCAACTCCTCCCAGATAAAACTCAGTTCCACAAACCATCTGAGTTTGCATCTGCGATTGCACTCTATTCCATGATAATTTAAAAAAAGAGGAAAAGGTCTTCTTCCTTTCAGCACCGCTTGCAATAAAGAGTTAGCAGAAAGACATCAAACCCTGCGTATATAGTGTGCCAACCATTTGTAGAGATGTGTTAGACATTTGAGTTTAGAGGCCAAAGGATACTGTTAACTCTGAAGTTTTGAGCTTTCTTCCCAGGAGTCTCTTGCTTGCTGTTACCATTCGCCTGCTGGGCCAGTTTTCTCTATTTCTAGTATGGCCAGTTTTGTGGCGTTTTAGTTCAACAATTGAGAGACACTAGCTTTAAGTATTTAACATTCAACTTAACCTTAAAGAAAGCTGAGTGCTTTTAGTTTGCAGTTAGAAATTCAAGTCCACTTTCTGCTTTAAGTATCTCTTTGAAAAGAAAGCTTTTATTTTCTAAACGACTTTCTATTTCAAGTTGGCTTATCTTTGTGTCTTTTTGTAGGGTATCTGGCAAGGCATTGTGTTTCAGAAAAAAAGAAGTAAAGTGGTCTATAAAGACATAATTTCTTTTTCTTGTAGAGTGGTCCTTAACCTGCATGCTGTGTGTTTGTCCTCTCTGGATCCTGCTCAGCAGAAAGCTTTTTTATTCATCTCCATTGCTGGAAAAGGCAATGTGAACTTGAGAGACGGACAATCAAAGAAAAATACTATACACAAAGAACTGTGGGTCACTGTGCACCTGGAATGTAGCTAGCTAAAATTACCCATTATGTGATTATTTTACCTGGTCCTGCAAGTAGCAGGGTAAGATAGAGGTAATCCGTAAAAGCAGTTTCGGGTCCAGCAGGGCTGCCCTCACTGTCGCCTTGCTGACATAGATAATGTACTTCCTGAGTGTCTCTTTCCACATTTTCTTGTCAGTCATTGATTGGCTTGACACACCTTTTGAAAACCTGCTGTGCCCTTGTCGTAGGGATATTTGGATAATACATCATACTGTCCTCGACTTGAAATGTTCTGCCCTCACCCCGTGCCCTCTTAGGTTGTTTATCTGGATCCTGTTCTAACAATCCCTTCCTCCCATCAGAGTCTCTAGGACACAATGTGTGTTTCTCAGTGCTTTGGAAATGTGACCTGACTGTGAGAAAAAAAAATGCATTCAGAAATACCATTGACACAACTGCCATGAGACTTCCCGGTGTATACTTTAGCATTGTTTATTATTTGACTACTAATGATAGTGAAGACTATCTGTTTTGGTACAAAAAAGAAAAAAAAAGAAATGTGTTTTCATTGGACCATTCCAATACTTAGCATTTCTAGGTGAACTCTTATGGATATACTATATAATCTTGATATGCAGGAATATGCTAAGCTGTCTCTATGCTCACTATCTTCAGTAGAGCTTACACACATATCAGAGATATTTTTCAAAAAGAATGGCAAAAAAGAACCCCCACAACAATAACAAAAAAAAATAACCCTAATAATCAGGGTATTTTTTTCCACAATGGCTGAGGAAAATGTTCCAGAATTCCAAATTCCACACAGAACCACCAGATAATATATGATGTTTTAAGTGACTTTCTACTGTCATGGTGACATTGAACATTTGGGGATTTTTTTGTTGTTGCTGTTGTCTTGTTTTATCTGATTGTCTCGGTGGGTTTGAGATAAACAGTATAAACCTAAAACAATGTAAATAGGAATTATCCAATCAGACTACCATTGTACAGCTGTTCAATGTGGCCTAACCCCAACCTCTGAGAGGATTGCCATAGTGATGCTTCATAAGCCATGTTACATAGTGTATGAAACTGACTAGTCATTCCAGAGAAAAGAAGAATAACGATGCCTGACACAGATTATGCTAATTCATGTAAACCAAAATCAAACATATGAACATTTAATTTGCCCTATATCCATTCAGAATTATCAGTGGTCAGCAGATGTTTCAAAATGCTAACCCTGCAGCTCATCTCTTGTCAAGGGCATACTTGTTCAGATTAATGAAACTAGATTGTGTTGAATGAATATTTAATACCAGTGCACCTTGAAAATGTCAGTAGGGGCACTGACAATGGTGAAGCCCAGGGACTGACATAGTCTGGGTTTATCTTTTGTTGTGTTTCCTGGTTGAGGCTTGGGTAAGTCACAAGGGAATGTTGAACAATTCGGAAAACCTCCTCATATCATTTTAATTACAGTCAAGTTAATATTGGCCAGTAAGTTCTTCCCAAATCGCTGCTGCTAAGCCTACGTAATATCTGCCATGTTAAAACTGCCAAAAGGTAGTTGTGACAGGACCTATAATCTGTTGGTTTTCTGGATGTCTGTAAGAGAGCACCTTGAACATGCTAAGTGCTGGCAAGAAAACAGAAAGCTCACTCTGATTGGTTATGATACATTCCTAAATGTTTATATAGTGTACAAGCACACATTTATTTACTGGGTACCTTATATGTACATACACATTTATATATAGCACCACAAGAACACTGTGTGATGGTGTTGTTAGTTACTGTCTCTTCTTATTGAAAATAGATGTTTTTAATATAATATATTTCAGGTTAGAGTTTCCCTTTCCCTAACTCGTCCCAGTTCCTGCTCAATTTCCCATCCACCTGAATACACAGCCTTTCCTGTTCTCTCTTATTAGAAAACAGGCATCTAAAAATAAACAAATAAATATTATGATAACAATAGAAAGTAAAAACAAACCTGAAGAGGACAAAGTAAACAAATGAACAGAAGAAAAACAGACAAGGGTAAAAAGCACAAGAAACATGTAGCTAGACACAGCGACACTAACATTCACACACAGGGAAATCCCACAAAGATACAAAATCAGCAACCCCAATACACATGCCAAAGACATGCAGGTTATGCTCTTTTTTGTTTTTTAATTCCAAAACAAAGCATTAGAAAATAAACTCAAAAAATACCATTGAGTTCCTTCTTGCGTTGAACACAGGCCTCCCCTTAGATGTCTTTTGAGTACCCAATGAGGCTCCGTGGGAGAACAATTTTTCCTCTGTGAGCAGTTGTCAACTGGAGATGGCTTCTAGGTTACAGATGTGGGCTTGTGTCCTCTTCCCCTCTCAGCACTTAGACTCCATCTGGCTAAGACCTGCGGGCCCTGTGCATGTGGCGTTCTCTGTCGGGTCATATGTACATCAGTCCTGTAGTGTCTAGAAGGCCTTCCTTGGTGCCTCACATCTCCATTGGTACTTACAATGTGAGGGTTGAGTGATCCAAGGTCTCTCCCATTCCAGTCTACCCCCTGTTCTAGCCATAACATATATATATTCTCCTAGGGAGATCTTCCCTCCCACCCAGTCTCTTACTCTAGACCTAAGTTCTATGGTTATGTGAATTGTAGTCCTCTTGTCAAAGACTTAACAGCTAATGTCTACATATAAGTGAATACATACCACATTTGCCTTTGGAGGTCTGGGTTACATCACTCAGGATGATTTTTTTCTGTCTTCCTCCATTTGCCTGTGAATGTAATTGTTTTGTCTTTTTTAACAACTAAGTAATATTTCATTGTATAAATACATCACACTTTCTTTACCCATTCATCTTTTGATGAGCATCTAAGCTATTTCTAATTTCTTACTATTGTAAATAGGGCAGCAATGAAAAGGATTGAGCAGATGTCTCTGTAGAAGCATGAAGAAGCCCTTCAGATATATGCCCAAGAGCAGTGTAGCTAGCTGCATTTGATGTAGAGCCATGCCCAGCATCCTGCGGAATTGCCACACTAATTTCCACAGTATCTGTACAAGTTTGCATTCCCACACACAGTGGATGAGTGTTCCTTTCACCCCACACCCCTGCCCGCATACACTATTTGTTTTATTGATCTTGGCCATTCTGACTAGTGTAAGATGAAATCACAAAGTAGTTTTAATTTAGATTTTCCTAGTAACTAAGGACAGTGACCATTTCTTTAAGAGTTTTTCAGCCATTTGTGTTTTCTCTTTTGAGGACTCTCTGTTTAGATCTGTACCCCATTAGTTCCATTTTTTTAGATGTTAAAAAACAAAACACACAAAAGATAAGTCCAAAGTCCCCCGTAAGTGAGTGGGGAAGGCAGGATTGAGACTATCTTTGGAACATTATACTTCCCATCTTTGAGCTCTTCCCATTTTAGCACAAGATGCTTGAATCAGAGAAAACTAATGCTGCGTCTCTTTCTGAATGGAAATGACCTCCTCAAGAAATACGGACTGTAACAACTGGGGCCAGCAAGATGGCTCAGTGGTAGAGCCCCTGCCTTCAAAGCCTGACAACTTGAGTTTGATCCCCAGATCCCTGATGGCAGAAAGGTGACACATACGTGCTGTAGCATGCATGTGCACACAATGCAAAAATATATAATATGTATAAATTTTATACAATGTAAAAAATTATATTTTTAATGTGGAACCTTAAAATGAGTTTTTATATTTTTAATAATTCTTTGAGTCTTTCATGTCACATATTTGATGATATTCTCCCCACTTCTCCCACGTCTACCTTCACCTCCAGACCCACTCTAGTGCGAGCTTGCTTGCTTGCTTGCTTGCGAGCTTGCATTTCATCGAGTCCAGTTTGTGTTCCTCTACTACTCTTGGGAATTTTGACTGCTCTGGAATGGATTCAAGAGATTTTTTTTCTTTTTTTTTTTTTTGGTTTTTCAAGACAAGGTTTCTCTGTGTAGCCCTGGCTGTCCTGGAACTCACACTCTGTAGACCAGGCTGGCCTCGAACTCAGAAATCCACCTGCCTCTGCCTCCCAGGTGCTGGGACTAAAGGCATGCACCACCACTGCTCAGCTTCAAGAGATTTTTAAATGTCACTGCCCACATCAATGTATAACCAGATGCAGATACAAATTAAAATCGCATTGAGCTACTACTCAGTGCCAAAAAAAATGGTTATAGTTCTTCAGAAATAAACCAAATGGCTATGAACCCAAAATATGCCAGATGTTGGCAAGAATAAGAATTCTAAACTTGTATACAGGCGTAATCACAAGCCTTTGGCAAGTAGCTTTGTAGTTTCTTGAAAATTAAATACAATCTTACCAACAGTGCCACTTTCCTTGTAGGAGTCTATCTCAAGATAAGTAAAAGCCTAAGTCAATTAAAAACTTGTAAGTGAATATTCATCCAAGCATTATTCATTATACATAAAACCAAGAAGCAATCCAAATGCCTATTACCTTGTACATTAATTAACTTGGCCATCCATGCCAGGAAAAAGAAAAGGAAATATCAATAAATGATGAAGTTAAGACTTAGCTGTGTAATATATACCAATAATTTAAGCACTTGGAAGCTGAGGCAAGGGAACCGGTGTGAGTTTAAGGCCAGCCTGATCTATATTGTATGTATCAGATTATGCTGGGCTACATAGAAAGAACCTGCCTTGGTGATGATGATGATGATGATGATGATGATGATGATGATGATGATGGTGATGATGATGATGATTTAAAAATAGATTGAAATCAAGTACTGTGAATGAAATCAGGGACTGTCTGATCATGGTTGGGTTTGGGTTTGGTTTTTGTGAGGTGATAGAAATGTTGTAAAGCTGTGATCATTTTACTAACATTGGATTGTACATATAAACTTAACCTTGAAAATTTAATTTAAATTAAACCTTGAAAAGGTTAAGAAATGTGTGTGTGTGTGTGTGTGTATGTGTGTGTGTGTGTGAGTGTGTATTCCTCTCTTGCCCTATATTCATAACATAAATTATGGTGTTTTGATTTTGAAAAATGCATCTGCTTTAGTTTCTCGTGGAAATGCAATTGCAAGTTGAAGGTATTTCAGACAAACTTTCTAAGTGTCCTCTGAATGTTCTCTGGCATCCATTCATCAAAGGTAAATGGTGTTTTCACTATTACTGAAAAGTTAAAGGCTGTCATTCTCCTTGGAGAATCTTTCTTCCCCTAACCCAAGTGTCCCCAGGTGGTTTTCTTCACAAGCTAACAAGCATTTCTATCCTCTCTAATGTTACGCTTTAGTTCAAGTTTATTAATAACCATCATATACATGACTCTGGGGACACGATGATGAAATATTTTTAACTCCATTGTGGGGCAGCCACAAGGTCAGCTTTCTTTCAAAGGCTCGTTTCCTGATATCCTTGGAAGAAGGGACTCAGGTGTAAAATGGCTACCAGCGCCAACATTAGAAAGGCTGGTTTCCCTCCATGTTCCCTCAGACACCGTGGCATGGATGTGATTCTTGGCAGAAAGACCATTACTGATTTTCTGAGTAGATGTCAAGCTTTGTCACTTAGGCTCTGAAATAATATGTCCTCAGCCGTACAGCGACCTTCATAGACCTTCATCTTTTCTTCATGATTGGTTTTTGTAAGCAATCAAACTCGATGAGTCCTCAGGCCAGCTGAAGAACAGACACAATGGCCTTCATTCTCTATACTCACACTGCTAACATACACATACACATACTGCCCTAGGTGCTGGTTACAAACACACACACACACACACACACACACACACACACACACACACACACACTTTTTCCCTCAGTAAAGCCCTGAACAATACCTCCTCTTAAATACCTGACCAACTTTCTATCAACAAGTAGTTGAAGGAAATCCTATTTTTTCTTTTCTTGTTTTCAATTTGCTATTGTGTGTGTACATAGTGTATGTGCATGTGCACATGCCATGGGGTTGGAGAGAGGTCATGTCAGAATGCAGCTTTGAGAAATCTATTCTCTCCTTACACCTTTACATGGGCTCTGGACACAGAACTCAAGTCCCGAGGCTTGTGCCTTTGCCTGCTGAGCCATTGCGACACTTGTTTCACATTTGAGATTGTTCCATGCTCTTGCACCTATAAATCACCTCTCTACCTTTGTCGTGGAGCATTCCTTTCATCAGCCAATGGACGGGGTTGCTGTTTCTCTTTTGTTATTGTTGCTGTTACGAGCAAAGCTACTATGAACATTTATGCAAACTTTTACATGGACACATGCTTTAGTTTTACTGGATGAATACTTTCAAGTAAATCATGTTACTTGTGCCACGTCTTAACCATTACTTCTTTGGGACTTTAAGTTCTATCAATTATATTTTTGAGTCCTATTTTGTAAAGGGAGGTGTTGATTCCCTAACTGGCTCTTGATTGTGTCAATAAAAAAGACAGAAGCCAATTGCTGAGTGAAAGGAAAAAGATGGAACTTCCGGGTCCCAGGAGGAGGAGAAGGGGAGACACAGAGAGGGAGGAGTCTTTTTCGGCTGGTTTTGGAATGGAAGGAGGCACTGGGGGGCTGGAAACAGTGGCCTTCGCCACCGCTGGATGGCTGGAATAGGCTAGCTGATAAGATTTGGGCAGGAAATTCTTCGCCCAGCCATTGTGCTATCTGGCAAGTTTCAAAAGAATAAAACTGTCCAGTGTTTTCCCTCCATGGAACTAAGGTGGGCAGGAGGAGAAAGAGACTTGCCAGGGCGATTGATGGCAGCTTGGCAAAGCTAGCCTGGAAGAAGAGGTTACATGGGCTGGCAGGAGCGTGATCCCAGAGCCAAGAGAGCAGCCCCCAAGGAGCAAGCGTGTTTTTAAATTTACAACAGGCAACAGATGGCATTCAGTGTGGAAGACTAGAATCCACTACTAATTCGTGTTTTCCTGATAACCAATGAAATCGAGTAAATTTTTCCCTCATTTTCTGGTCAAATCACTTTTAAAACCATACTCAATTTTTTTAAATTGTATGTACTTTTTGAGAACTATATATGCTATGTCTACATCACTTCTACCCTCCCCTCCTCCTCAGGCTCCCCTATGCTCCTCAAATTCATAATCTCTTAATTATTGTTGTTACCTATATATACATATATGCATGCATGCATACACACACACACACACACACACACACACACACTGTACCAAGATTTACCACTGCTTGTACTATATGAGTCCACTGAGATTCTACAATTTATGTGGGAGCTTGTCCCAAGAGGAAACTGATTCTCCTTCTCTTAGTAGCACCAGCTGTAGCTCTTCATCTGGGAATAGGACAATGTGAAATTCCCCCTGTCCATGTTGGTGGATCAACTGGTGTTGTCAGCATCAAGTCTTCAAGGCAACCATATTGTTGAGGGTTAATGGGGATAATTTCCCAGTCATGTCTATGGGACACTATCAAGCAACAGACATCCTAGTCTTCTTACTGTCTTTCTGCCCTTTCTTCCATGATGTTCCCTGAGCCTTAGGTATACGGGTTGTGTCCCAGATGTAGTCACTGGTGTTGGCACCCCGTGGACATTTATTCTCTGAGTTTTTATCAGTTGTGGGTTTCTGTAATAGGGTCCATCTAATGAAAAATGAAGTTTCTTTGATGAAGAATAAAAATTTCACCTATCTGTGGATATGCAGCTATTTAGAATACAGTTAGAAATCACGTAAGTTTAGGCAAATGGTATTAGTGAGTTCTTCTCTAGGATCTGTGACCTCTCTAGCCAAGGGTAAGTTGACCAGGTTTACAGTACCAGACATTAATTCCCTCCCACTGAGCAGAGTTTATGTCCAATTAGTTATTGGTTACCCTCAAGATAAAAGTGACATTAGTGCACCATTATGGATATACAGTTGGGCCCATCATTGTGATGCATAGACTTTATAGCTGGATAGGACTACCACTTGGAAGCTTGAATAGCACTACCTTCCACTACTATGAGAGTCACTCCTCAGGGAGGAGGCTTCCAGCTCAGTTCCAGCTTGATTCCTTCAAGTGGGCAGTTTCTTCAGTAATAGGGTCTGACCTCACTAAGAGCCATGACAATGGCACATCTTGTTTTGAGAAAATCTTGTATTCCCCTATATGTGTATACACACACACACACACACACACACACACACACACATAGGGTGTGACTTCATTAAGAGCCATGACAATGGCACATCCTGTTTTGAGAAAGTCTTGTGTTCCCCTCAACCAACAATTCAAGGGGTTGTTTCCCATGAAAGGCACTTGGATTTTGTTCCATGCTACATGGCTACTGAGGGAGCACCATCACCCCATGTGATATAACTCCATTAAAAAATAAGTGTATGCAGTGGTGGCACATGCCTTTAATCCCAGTACTCTCAAGGCAGAGACAGGTGGATTTCTGAGTTCGAGGCCAGCCTGGTCTACAGAGTGAATTCCAGGACAGCCAGGCCTACACAGAGAAACCCTGTCTTAAAAATCCCAAAAAGGAAAAATGTATGCATATGCATGTACAACACACACACATACATATATATAATATATGCACATGTATGTTATATTTAGTTCAAGTAACCACATAAAGTCTTCTCCTCTATGTTTTTCTCATACACATGAATGATGTTTACCCCCCTGTCCCATCATATCGCTTTTTCTCCCCATCCGTCATTCAGTCCCCTCCATTTCCCCATTAGTCCTTCACCTTTCATACTCTAAATATGTTCTTTCCAGGACACGTTTTACAAATATTTTCCCTAGTCTCTAGTTTTCGATTTCTTTTCTGAAATATCTTCAGAAAAACAAAGTGGTAATTTGAACTCATACGGAATTATCATTTTATAATTTACCTTCGAAAATTTCTGCCTAAGCTAAGGACATGAAGGTGTTTTGTGTAGAGTGGGGACGTGGGTGGGGACGTGGGTGGGGACGTGGGTGGGGATGTGGGTGGGGACGTGGGTTAGTTGACAGACTGCTTGCTTAACGTTCAGGAAGCCCTGGTCTTGATCCAGAGGCTCTCTAGGACTTACCTGTAACCCAAGCACTGTGGACTCTAGAGAAGAAGAAGCAGGGGGATCAAGAATTCAAGGTCCTCCTTGAATATCTAGTAAGTTTGAGGCCAGCTTGTGAAACAAATATCTTTTCTCAAAAGAAAAAATATTTAAAATGTTCTAAATTCTTTCTTCCAGAATGTTTTTGCAGTTTTAACTTAAAGGTTTGGGTTAGTGATCCATTTCATGCTCAATTTTCCACCAGTGTGATGCAAATGTCAGTGTTCCTTATTTTTCATGTAAATCTACATTTTGCCTAGTATAGTTTGTGTTAGTCCTTTCATTGAGTTGGAGTCTTCCTATTTGTTAAAGTCATTGACCTTGGTTATAGAGGCCTCTTTGTGCATCCTTTATTTTGTCCCATTGGTCCATCACTGTGAGTATGGTTGAGATCTATTTGTGCATCCTTCATTTTACTCCATTGATCCATCACTATGACTATGGATGGGGTTTCTTTGTACATCCTTCATTTTGCTCCATTGGTCCATCATTGTGAGTATGGTTGGAGTCTCTTTGTGCATCTATCATTTTGTCCCATTGGTCCATCACTGTGGGTATGGTGGAAGTCTCTGTTTTGTCTCATTGGTCTCTTTGTGTATCCTTCATCTTGCTCCACTGATCCATCATTGTGACTGTGAGCAGCACTGATTGCTCAGCATTCAGGAGGCATTGAAATTACACAGTATGAGATCTCCACCTTGGCTTTTTGTTTCAAACTTCTTAAACTATTTTTAGTTCATCTATGTCATATATATATATATATATATATATATATATATATATATATATATATTTCAAAGTTATTTTTTTTCCATTTCAACCAAAAAAAAAAAAAACAGCAGAGTCAAGTTTTAATTGGAATCATATGAATCTGTATGTAACATTGGAGCTAGCTGGTTTTAAGTATTTAGTCTTGTCTGGATATAGGAGAGCACCCATTTGGTTAGGTCTTCTGCTTTGTTAGAATTTCTATTGCTGTGACAAAATGCCATGACTAGAAAACAAGTTGAAGAAGAAAGGATTTATTCAGCTTGTACTACATTTATTTTTTTCATCACCAAAGGAAGTCAGAACAGGAATTCACACAGGGTAGGAACCTGGAGACAGGAGCTGATGCAGAAGCCATGGAGAAATGCTGCTTACTAGCGTACTTACTTCTCATGGCTTGCTCAGCCTGGTTACTTATAGAACCAAGGACCACCAGCCCAGGGATGGTATCACCCACAATGGACTGGACACTCCCCAATTGATCACTAATTGAGAAAAAGCCCTACAGCTGGATCTTCTGTAGGTATTTTCTCAACTAAGGCTCCTTCCTCTCTGATGACTCTAACTTTTATCAAAATGACACCGAAACCAGCCAGCACACCTTCTCTGCTTTTGTATTTATCAGTGGTAGAGATCTTACATCTGGTTTTGTTAATTTTATTTTTTGGTACTTCAATGCTATATGTTTTAATTTAAATTTTATTATAACTTGAAATATAATTTTCATTTAAATTTCCAAAATTGATCATAGGATGATGTTTAAGTCTTGAAAGTAGAATTCTGAGTAGTGTATACTGAGCGCAGAAGGAAATGTCACCCTACGTAATTCCTCCTAGTGGAGAAGCAACCATGGCAGTCAAATCACCGAATAACAGGGGTAAAGGAATTGCCACTGCTGTTAATTCCACGGTGACAGCTTACATCTAAGCATGGGAATCACAACTTTGCTTACAACAAATAACTCGAAGAGACCCATGTGAAATATTGGGCCTTGAACATAGAATCTGGAAGCCTGGACTTGAACTCAGCAAAATACTGAGGGAACATATAGTCCACAGAAGCTAGGCCTTGACAAACATTTTCTTTATTCTCATATTCTCTCTCTCTCTCTCTCTCTCTCTCTCTCTCTCTCTCTCTCTCTCTGTGTGTGTGTGTGTGTGTGTGTGTGTGTGTGTGTGTGACAGAGACAGTCCCACTGTGTAGCTCTGTCTATTCTTGAATTCTCATTGTAGACCTCATACAGATTATCATCCTGGCTTTGCCTCTTGAGTAGTGGGACTAAAGGCATACACCACCACACCCAGCCCTATTGTCTATCTTATATTTAGTGAGGATTCACAAAACACTGTGCTATTACTTCCTAAAGAGCTATAACACAGGCCCACTTGAGAAGAGACGTGAGCAAACTAATGCTGTAAGTGGAGATGTAAATTTAGCATATTGTTATCATTGTTTTCGTAATTGCGGAAAATAAATCTATTTATAGGCAGTTTTGCCTAAGTGCTAACCTCATAGCAAAATTAAAAAGATCGCTGAACAGAACTTCAGTGGATTATAGCTAGAGAATTCTAATTTTAACTCCAAGGTACAAAAGGCTTGTTTGACTTTGGGAGTTGGGGGAGATTACTGCTAAGAAACAAATTTCTATTTGAGGAAATCTTATGGAAATTGTTCTATTAAGAACCTGGCAAACTCACAAATATGACAGATGGGCTGAAAATTAGGAAGTGTTTGCCAGAAGACTTTGTGTGAAAGGTTATATGAAAAAAAATCCCCCGTTTCCCTGGTTATGGGTTGATAGCTGGTTGTTGTTGCTTATAAACTGCTTGACTAAGGCTTTTTAAAAGATTTGGTCCACTTATCTATTTCTAGGTTTGATTCTCACAAAGGCTTCTGGTGTCAGCTGCTGGAAGAAGGGAAAACAAAATGCCTTGGGAAGAGTAAAGGAAGAAAATACCCCCCGATGGACTCTGACGTAAGTATGGAATCTGAAACTGCGAAGCACAGCAATGGTAAACAGTAACAATGTTATCATGCACAGTTTCTTAGAAAAGTGAGTGAGGTCAAAATTCAGCCTTTATACAAGCTAGAAGTCAGAGGTCCCCTCCTGCTTTCTTGTGCACTTTGTGTTACAGAGGTACTTCCTTCACAAGGGTTGGGAGGCATTTTAGAGCAAGGGCCCCTGGCCGTGGCTACACCATGAAGAAAGTAACACCACTACCTAACAAGCAACAAGCTTTACTGATCCAAGGGGAGGAGGATGGGGGAGGAGGAGAAGGGCGGACAGAAACTGGGTTGAAACTTACTACATTTTATTATATAAATGTAGGAAAACTGCTGAACAATTAAAAATGGGAAATAATAAGATACAAAATACAGCATTTCAAAGAAAAGCAACAGTATTAAAATAATATAACTTACTATAAGTAAATAAATACGTACATTCATAAGTAAATAAATAAAGGAAATTAAGGAGGGAAAGAGGGCTAGACAGCTAAAGGTTCCTGCCCACTATGCCATACATGCTGGGAAGGGAGAGCCAACTGCTTCAAGCTCTCCTGACATCCCCCTGTGCCATGGCATATGTGCACACACACTAAAATAAAGAAAACGCAGTAAGATAGCATCTTAATTAAAATTAAAAGTGGTTTTTGTGTTTTGATCTATCTAAGTTGGGTGTTTTGATTTTCCATTTACATAATGAGTATCTGTGTTACAAGAATGAATGAAAGCAGGGTTTGTGAGTACAAATCTGAAAAGCAGGTAACATACAGAAGAGGGGTAGCTGCTATGCAGAAATTACACTACTGAAAATATCAGCCAGCCACAATGGAAAATATATCAACCAGAAATTGAAAAACTATTTTCTCTTTTCAATGTCAAATGATTCTGTGGAACACGGATTATAATGTTAACTGCTAATATAATATACTAGGCTTTTAACTGTTAGCATGTTCGCAAGATAATTAACATATCTCTCAATTGTCAAGCACACCAGCAGATAACCTAGTCTGTGAGAAATGGATACATTCATGGTGTTACCCAGTATATCGTTTATTCTACTCAGAACAATGACATGCTGAGCTGTCATTCTCACAGTTTGTCTGCCTTGTATTTTTCCTTTATGCATACACTAATATTTATTAGCATCACAGTATATGCTAACATTTAGCATATACTTTGATGAAAAGAATCTAACTTGATTATCATATTTTTATAACTTAGAAACTTAAATATATGGGAATTTTTTCTTATGGTATTTTATACATTATGTTAACTGACAATCCAACAATCCTGATGTGGTCAAAAATTTCTCAGTAATCTACATTTCTTTGACAAAATTCATCCCTCAAGGTTTGGAGGACTATTCATTATGCTGGTCTGATAGACAGGACCTACCTCAGTGAGGTCACAATTAAAGTCTGTATGGGAGGCATAGAGAAGAGAGGGACCTATTGTTTTCATAAAGAAATTACATCTAAAGAAATCTATTCTATTTGAGTGACTATCAAAATATACAGTCAGAATACACTAAATGCTGTTGAGAGGTAATTTCTCTATTGTTTCAATAAAAATACAAAATATATTAATTTTTACATTAAAGCTACTTTTGCATATAGTTATTAAAACTAAGAATATCACTAAGACCTTAAGGTATATCTTAGCATTTATTTCACTCTAGTCTAACATGGACAAAACTGAGATACTATATAAAAATGGTGCGAGTCTAGATAAACAAGAAAAACATAGCTGTAGACATCAATAAGGTTACTCTGTAAACATATGCTAAGTTTACTTAAAGGAATAAAGTGTCTAATACTGTATAAATAGTTTCCAAATTGGAGGCTCCACAGAAGGATGGAAACACAAGCCTGACTGGAGTAGCAAGCTTTGCACGCATTGGTCACCTCTCTTACTTCAGGCTCGAAACAAAAAAGCTAAGTATCCCAGGGTGTGGCCAACACAGTTCAGGTGCTTCACGCAAATCTCAACCCATATCTGGTACACAAGGTACTTATTCCGGCAGAGTCAACATGCATGGAATATATTTTAGTAAAAATAAAATATGTGTTTCTCCCTCCTTCACACTCAGAGCAGAGCGTTTCTGTCCAGTTACTACCGTGACCACAACGTGGAGCTCTCGAAGCTGCTGCACAGGCTGGGGCAGCCTCTGCCCTCGTGGCTGAGACAGGAGCTGCAGAAAGTGAGATAGCATGGAGAAGAACACAGGAATCTGTCCATCTGTGTACTGGGACAGATCTCATCCAGAGCTCACAGACGCTACCGAAAAGCTGTCAAACGCATACCTCTGCATCACGGAAAACAAACAAGGCTCTTCCGTGTGCTGGCATGTGGATGATTGTGGAGGGTCAGGCTTAAAAAATATCTTTAAGAAGATTCCAGGCCTATGGCCTTCCTCTTAACCCATATCTGATTTGTGTGGAATGACAAACAACATAAATTTTAAAACAAAACAACAGAAACACTGACACAGACCTGTTCCATTTCATAGTAATATTTACAATTTTGTATCTCAGCTACAGTTGTACTTCTGGAGATTTCTGCACCACTGTTCAACTGTAAAGTGTTTTTTTTAACTTGATTCTGTGACGTATCCTATAAACATCACCATGTAGAATTACAAGTGTGGGGAAATGATACCAGCATAGGCCATGATTGTGTGAGACCAGGGACAGGGAGCAGTCTGTGAGCTTTGTCTCCAGAGAAGCAAAGGAGGTGGTTCTCCTTGTACAAAGTCCAGTGAGCTCTTGATGATGTAGCTCTGTATTGTAAACTTGCCAGAGAGTAAACAGAAACACATTCTTACATCAAGATAGTGAATGTTAATGGAAGAGTATTGACTACCTCCTCTAAGAGAGAAGGTAGCATCAAAAGATACACCATTGAGAACTCTCTGCTTTCTGCTGTAAAGCTGCTGGTCTACTCTGGCTACCTCCAGTTATACCAAAATGTGTGTGAAGTCTGCAGGAAGTGTTCTCTCTGAGTCATAGCGACCTGTATATGTGTAGAGTGGAGGCTAGAGAAATGGCTCCGCGGTTGGGGGTACTGACTGTTCTTCTAGAGGACCCAGGTTCAAATCCCAGCACCCCACATGGCAGCTCACAACTGCCTGTAACTCCCAAGATCTGACACTCTCACATAGACAAACATGCAGGCAAAACACCAGTGCACATAAAGTAAAGGTTAAAAAAATGTAAAGTCTTCATACATGTGCAGAGCAGCTACTGAGCAAACTCTACTGGCTGAAAGCTAAGGACAGTTCCTTGAGGTACATAATTAAAGTACCCAGATTTAAATTATTGCAAAACTGCATTTTTCCAGGTAATCCCAAAGAAAATTGTGTAATGTGCTGGCTTGTGTGACAATGGACTCATAAACAAATTTTCATCTAATGTTTAAAACGATGGTTGTACTTCAAGGTGGAGTGAGCAGGTAAAGTCCCGTGTTTGAGAATACCTCACATGCTGTCCATAGCCTTGCTCAACGGTAGAGCATCATCAACTGTATGAACTATCTACAGTAAGAATCACAGGGAGTGCAAGGATGATCATGGCTCGAGAAATATATCTAATTTAAAGTAGACTCATGATGAGTCACAGATTCAAAACAAGAGTACAGTGGATCATACTTCCCTGTGTTAATATAGACTTAATCTTGTATTGTAATTGACCCATATGTAAATATAAGAACATTCCTCAATGTGACTGCACATGCTCCTAGAAAGTATTCTACAAGGTATGTTTAGAAACACGATATGCCAGAAAACCAACGTCCTAAACATTTTTGCTATCATTCCAGTGCATAAAACAGTACTCTTGCAGCTATTTGTCAGTTAAGAAACCAGAGTGAAGCACCCCTGCTCACTACTTCCCTCCTTACATCTTTATTCCCACAATTATTGATTTCTCTATTTAAAGTGTTCCCATCATTTATGAACTCAGAGAATGCAGTGATTTTTTTTAAGCACTTACCAGAAAGAGTTGGCTAAACAGCCAAATTTTAAGAACCCTGACTGAAAGGCCAAATCAAAATACAGTGAAATGAGTCTTCCCTCTTAACTGCTGCTACTTTGGAAGGGACACCTGCCAAGCCCAGCAGGACAATCATCCCTCACATCCGAGTCCATTAATTTAAGAAAATTGGCTCAAGGGGTCATGAGACTCAGCAACTCCAGCTGTTAGCCTCCCTGGTGACAGCATGTCAGCTCAAAAAGCAAGTGGGGAGATGAGCTGACATATGTCTCCACGTTTGAACTTCTAGATAAATTGGCTGCTGACATCTTTTAATGGAGGGAGTCAAGGCCTGTAAAATAAATGGCAAAAATAGCACTTATAATGAATCAGGAAAAAAAAAGAGAGAGAGAGATGGTACCCAGACCTGCTCACCCCCAAGTACATGTCAGGTGCTGTGTAAAACAGCAGCCCTTTCAAAGGGTTTTGACCACTAGGCATGTCAAAGAGGCAGCTTCAAATTCTGGAGGTCACCCACCCATTTCACACTGTGAGCTCCAGCTGGCTATTATGCTACCCTGAAAGTGACAGAAGTCCAGGAGAAAAGAATGGGAGAGAACATGATTCCAAACTAGCTTTGTATAGAATTCCCTTTTCATGACTTATAATACGGGGCTTCCTCAGGAAGAAATGAAATGGTTATTTCAATGTTTATAGCGATAATATTTGTGTCATTCACATTGAATGAAAATTATTGGGAACATTTTTTTTCTCTGGGTTTTTTAAAAGAAAAAAAAACCCTCTATGTAATTCTAAAAGTGGCATGATACCTCATATGTATAACAATAAACTGGTAAAAAAAAAAAAAAAATAGAGCTGTTGGGCCTGGCGATTTTAGGTACTGAGAGGGTATTTGTTTTGTTGGGGTGGGGATGGGGCACAGTCAAGAGTTCAAAGGCACACCATTATGATTTACAATGGAGATGCAAGTGAAAAGCTTAGTAGGCAATGAGGAATGCCTGTTCCGGTTTTGCCGGCTATGGTTTTATTTGTCTTCTAACAGGACAAAGCTGCAGCTTCCAGGACACAAGTGGGCTCTTTTCTCTCTGTAGAATTTCAAGAGGTGTGAACTAGTTTGGTTCACAAAAAAAAAAAAAGAATCTGGAAAATAATCTCTTAAAAATAATCTTCTTAAAAAGAACATAAAATGAAGTCAGGAGTTAGACCCGTGTCCTCCGTCTCCACAAACTTTCTCTCCAAGACACCAGATTGTCTCACATCTCCACCCTCCCACCCCTGAAGTATTATTACCTGGAATACAGCATGCTCTTCTTTCCAAATGTGTCATCCGAGGTTATGTCCACTCCAGGACCAGTCAGTGATGGGTAATGAACCCACCCATCAGTATTCGTGGTTTAAAATAGCAATTCTAGTAAGTTTCAGGAAGAACAGCCCTGCAGCCTAGAAGCACTTACTTAAGCAATGACTCATTAATGAACACTGAACCAGTGATACCAATGTGGTTTTTTGCTTCAAATCACACTCAGTACCTGAAATATCTTCTGTCAATGGTAGCAACACCATAGTTTCTCCCACTTTGTGTGTGTGTGTGTGTGTGTGTGTGTGTGTGTTATTCCTCTGGAGAACCCTAATGGATATAGTAATAAAATGCCTAACTAGAATATATTTTTCATTTTGACACTATTTATAATTCTTCCTTCTCTAAGAGATCTTTCTTAAAAAGTTGTTGACATGTAGCTGGTTCCGATTGGATGATTTAACAATGTTTGTGTTAATCAACAGAAACTCACAGGCTTCTTCATTGCATCTCCAAATCATTATGTAGCTAACTCGGACAGTTAAGAATCTTTTTAGGAGAGACGCATACTCTGTGGTTGACAATTCTCAAGATTTCTGTGTTGGCTTCTATGTTCAGTATTTTCACTTACGCTAGACCAGCGCTGGTTCAAGCCGGTGCAGCCAGTCCATGAACTTGCCCTTCAGCAGTAAGGGCACAGGAAAAGTGTGACCAATTTTATATGAAGTTGACCAAGCCAAATTAACTGTTGTTTATGGGTGTGTCTGGGAGGCCTTCCTGAAAGAGCAGTTACTATATGAGTTAGTGGGTTCAGAAAGTAGGCTGTCGTCCCCATTGCCCCATTGTGCATGACCCCACTGAGAGCCTGTACAAAAGAAAGATGGGGAGCGCTTCTAGCCTCCCTGGCTAACCTGCAACATCTCCTATTTTCCATCTGACTGGGATTTATAGCAACACACACACTGATGTGTTTATAAAAATATAAAGAGATATATTTATGGAGGTATAGGGAGGTAGGGAGGTGTGAGGGATGGGGGTGCCTCAGCGGGCCCATGCCTCGGCATCCCTTCCCCTGAGGGACCAGACACAAGATGGTATAATATAGAAATAGAGTTTATTTAGGGCATGGGGAGGGGAGTTAAGAGGGTTGTAGAGGCAGAGAAAGGCAGAGAGAGGGAGAGAGTAGAGAAGTGGAGAGGCCAGCCATGACCATGTGGAGGGGGGAGGGGAAGGGGAGAGGTAAGGGATAAGAGATGCAAGGGAGAGGCAAGAGCAAGAGATAAGAGAGAGAGGAGGGGCAAGCAGCACCTTTTATAGTGGGCCAGGACCACCTGGCTATTGCCAGGCAACTGTTGGGAGGAGCTTACCTGGCTGTTGCCAGGTAACTGTGGGGTAGAATTTGGACAGAATGCTAACACACACAGCCAAGGTTCTTAGGCTTTACCATCAGAATGAATTACAGCAGTGTCCCATGCTCAGGCAGTACTTGGAGGGACCTCTTTGTAGATAGAAACATCTGAGTAATGTATTGTCATGGTTAGAATGAGAGATGTCTCCCGTAGTAGGCTCTTGTATTTGAGCACTTGATCCCCAGTGGGTGGCACTGTTTGAGGAGGTTACAGAATCTTTAGGGCATGGACACTTGCTGGAGGAAGCACATCTCTTGGGGCCAGCTTTGAGAGTTGAGCAGTTTGTTCTCTGCTTCCTGTGTGTAGCTGAGGTGTGTTTTCTCATCTTCCTCCTCTGGCTGCCTATTGCCAGGTCTCCCCTACCATATTGGACTCCCCCCTCTGGTACTGTAAGCCTAAATAAACTCTTCCTTCTATTTAGTTGCTTTTGGTTTTCAATTTGATCACAGCAACAGAAAAGAAACTAAAATATAGTTATAGTAAGCATTATATTATATTTATTATATATATGGTATGTAACAGCTCTGTTCCTCTGAAGAGAAATATATATAATATATACAGTGTAACATTAATTCTAGCTCCAGGAAAAATCTACAGAATACCTTACAAAGTCTTATAGGTGTAGCCCAGTGTATCTAAGAAGAAGAAACAATTCTTGCCAGTGCAACCACTGGTTCCTTCCATGTATTCTTACCAGTTTTTGTACATGAGAATTCTCTATGTATTCAGTGTTCCTCATGAATGGTAGAATTGCATTCATGCCTTTACCCCTTCACATAGTAAGGATAGGTCTACCTTTCCCCAACACTTTCTTCCACTAACCCTGGAACTACCCTAATCTTTGAGCTTCTACCATTCCCATGTCCATTGCCAGGAATAACAAATACACGGATTTGCTAGCCACTAAAACTGGAACTGCCTACATGCCAACCTCTTACTTGGGCAGATTTCTTGGAGAAGTGGGAATCATGAACAGTATCAATAAATAAGAGACATTCACATGCAAAATTCCAGGCAAATATCTTGTTTACTATTCTGTTAGGATTCTCCAGAGAAATAGCACAGGGGACAGGGGGAGTTCTCAGAAAGAAGCTGCACCTTCCACTGACTCTCTACAAGGCTGGTGAGTGATTAAAAGTTCACTGGCTGTGGAGAAGTTGGAATGTTGCTGATCTAGAGCTCAATTGCAATTGTCCTTGGCTATGTTCAGCCCCCAAAAGGCGTTCCTTGTCTACAGCTGTTCGGACCTCACATCCTGTGACCTAACTAGTAAAAAAAACCTTTTGGAATATATTATAAAACTCTAGCTTCCACCAAGCAAAAGGTTAAGAGTGTCATTGGATAACATTTGGTGCCTGCAGCTGAGAGTTCCCCTTTCCTGTAACCACCTGTTTAATGTTTCCACCCGTGTGCTTGAAAAATGCCTTGATTTCTGACTTTCTTTGTTCCATGACCAGAGTGGAGCATGGAATTTGGAGTAACCTCAGTCTGTATCCCCAGGCTATGTTCACTCACATGTGGCTTCAGAATAAACTATCTCTTATCCACTTTTAGGTGAGAGTTATAGGTTGTTTTTTTGTTTTGTTTCATCACTTGTGTTGATGATACAAAATAGATACATAGAGATGTATAGAATAGTTTTATTATATGTATGCATTTCATTTTATAATTTTATGTAAAAAGCTATAGAAGGAAGGGTAAGAAAATGATTCAGTCAATGAAGCATGAGGACCTGAGTTCAGCCTCCAACACAAACATAAAAGTGAGAGATGGCAATGTTCTTTGAACTCTATGCTAGAGAAGGCAGAGATAGGAGGATCTGTGAAGCTCACCAGCCAACCAGTCAAGCAAAACTGTACTCCAGGTTCAATGGGAGATTTTGTCTCAAAAAATAACATAGAGAGCTACTGAGGAATACCTGGCCTCCATACACATACACCCATGCATGTACACACATACATACCTATGAACACCACACAAAAGAGCTCTAAAAAAAATACATTCATTCTAGCCTCAAGAGCAGCTGGGCAGTGGTATATATCTGAATCTGGTTGGAAGCATAGCAACCAGAACAGATCAGCTTCTAGCCCAAGCAGCTGGGCAGAGGTGATTCAATCTTCTTCCACATGAATTGGACTTTTTCAGTTTACTGATATGAATGCTAATCTCAGCATGCAACCCAGCCACACCCAGAAACAATAGCTAACCAGTGATCTGAATATCCTGTGTCCCATCCAAGCTGACCAATAATATGAGCCATTGTGTTTACTAAACAATACCGTTCAAAGGAAGTAAAGCAGATTTTACTAATAAAAGCTCACGATGGCTTAAAGTCCCTAAGACTGTTTTCCCCACATTTTATACTACAGTAAATTAAATTGAGAAGTTAGAGGAATTTTCAAAGCACACCGACTTCATGATGGGTTTTACATGAAATGCTCTCAACATTAAGTTTCCTAGTTATGAGAGAATACATTAAGTAAAGGAAATGACTGATGTCTACATTTCTGCTGCCAAAAGTCTTCTATAGCGGTAAATTAGTTAAACCGCTTTAGCTCCCTGCACTGCGCATGCCTAAGTGCTCTCTGGATTCGCAAATGAAGGATACACACACATATGCCTTGATTAGCTCAATGGTTGGGATCTTCTAAACCTCCCCAGAGCTAGCAAACACTATCCTCCAGTATTCCTGAATTTACATCTTTAAAAATCTATATTTCATCTCTGTCATCCAGGACCCAATCAGGGCCACTTTCCCAGATTCTTACACGCCTGTAAGCCTTTAAGTTTCATCTTTCTGCTTCCCTGTCTTGGTGATTCCCTGTCTCTCCTCTCTCTCCCATGGTCCTTTGCCCGTGCAATCTAAAGGTCCCGCCTCTGTCTCCCCACCCATCCATTGACTGTACAGAAATTCTTTATTACCAATCAAAGCCAGCTGGGGATAGGGACCCTCAGGTCTGGAAGCATGACTTTGGGAGCAGAATTAAGACAAAGCATTAGAACCAATTTCCAACAGTCTTCTGTTCAATCAACAACTAAAAGAGCAAGCTGACTTTGTTCTTAAGTGAAGTTATACATGGTTTACACAGTTGGACCACAGAAGACTCATCCTCATCTTTTTGGTTACAACATTCTGACCCTTAAAATTTACTTTAAGTTTCAAATGTTACTAGAGATTTTAAAGCAAAGGCTGGACTCCTGTGGTACCCATAGTCTCAACTCTACTACTGATCCCAATATATCAATTAAAGGGACTATAGGAATGGTAAATTGTAGAGATTTCTTCAGGATGGGCACGCTGGCAAGTGGGACAGACAAAGGTGCATATCCATGATATCCAAGCTCATCTGACATGAGGTTTAGGTTTGAACAGAGAAATAATTGGAATGCAAGTACGATGGGGACAAGAGATGTAAGCCGTCCTGATCAAGTGTGACCATTACTGATCACTGCCTTCCTTCTGCTTCTGCAGCGAAGTTCTGAGTGGCAATGTGCACTAGACATTGAGAACTACAGAGACTTGAGTCTGTGGGTTTGAATCCTTCTCAATTGATGGACATTAAAAGGCTGAGCAACCCACCATCTTTATCCAAAATACCCAAGGTTGGAAATATGAAACCCAGACCCTGTCTGCAAAGGGCAAAGGCTCTTGGCTATAGTGAGAATAGGCTGTGTAAAGATTTGCCCCACACTCTCAAATCAAAACATCCCATTTGATAGGGCTGGAAACACAGCTCAGCAGTTAAGAACACTTGCTGTTCTTGCAAAGAACCCAATTTCTGGTCTCCACACCACCATCGGGTAGCTCACTACTGAAGCTGCTGATGTCCATAGGAACCAGCACTCACATCTATACACACATAGACATACACTTATACATCTTCATAGGGATCCATCAAAGCCCTAAGTAAATGTAGGACCAATGAATGCTACAGACCTATGGGGATTTGCAAAGTCTTCCTCCAGGTGAGGATCAGGGATATGCCAAGCCTTCTTCTGATCCAAATACAAGTGTTTATGACTGATTGACCAATGTGTGAAAAAACTAGCAACTGCAGCTTCTTCTGCTCTGGACTGGAACCTGAGGCTGCTCCTCTACAAAGACCTAGCAAGACTAGCTAACCCCTCTTCATGTTGTACATAAGAAGCTTGGTTCTGTGTGGATGCATAGATGGTGCTGTTCCAACAGAGTGAGCACAGCCATGTGTGTCTGTGTGTCTGTCTTTTTTTCATTCGCTCAGGTTTCCGGGACCAAGGCATGCAGGATGTGGCACATATACATATAATTGATAAATAAGCCTTTATTTTAAAAGAAGAAGAAGAAAAGAAGAAGAGGAAGAGGAGGAAGAGGAGGAAGAGGAGGGAGAGGGAGAGGGAGAGGGAGAGGGAGAGGGAGAGGGAGAGGGAGAGGGAGAAGGAGAAGGAGAAGAAGAAGAAGAAGAAGAAGAAGAAGAAGAAGAAGAAGAAGAAGAAGAAGAAGAAGAAGAAGGAGAAGAAGAAGAAGAAGAAGAAGAAGAAAAAGAAAAAGAACTGGCTTGACAAACAGCAACTGCACCAGCTGGCCCCAGTTAATGACAACTCTGCAGAGGACCAAGAATGTCCAGGGAGTCCATAATCTTTCATCGCCAATCATTATGTTCCCTATAGGATGCTTGGATGCAGGCAACAGTGGGGAACACATCCTTAAGCATACAGGTTGACACTGGAGTTACAAAGTCAGCTTTAATGATAATGATGAAAGGATTTTATGAACTGTTGCCTATTACAGGAGATCAGGAAAAGCCCCAAGGGCTGGCTTCCAACAGCCACTGGGCAATATCCACCTGGTTCAGCTTATGTTGTAATGAATGTTCCATCGCTAGGGAAGAGATTTGCTATGCACTATTTTACCATGCAGGTAAAAGTGCCACCTGAACAGACCCTTTATCTGCAGCTGTGAACCCTGAAACCACCAAACTGTCAATTCACATGCATGAGCCAGGGCTCTCCAGGAAGAGCTAAAACACATGCCTGCAAAAGTCATTTAAAACAAGGTACATCAACTTTCCCTTAAGCAAAGCAGGACTTTTGGAGGCTGTAGGCACTTGAGCAAATCCAAACCATGTTCCACACATTTCTAAAAAGCAATTTGATTCAGCCATGCCTGTCTCCCTAAAAATGTTCCTATTCTGCCAGGTTTTTTTAAGACCTATTTCTAAAGAATATCGTTTTGTTCAATACCTACGAGCTATTAGTAAAATTGCCCAGGACGATCTCCCATATAGTGGCAAATCCTTTCACTCTTTTGCATTAGCAGCACAACAAAAATGGCTCACTGTCCTCAATACAAGATGCTTTTGCATTCCCATGATGGCCAGTCACAGTTACATTTTGCCTTCAAATGGGCAGATGCTAAATCTGACAGCACTCTTCAACACTGCAGGTTCCTTCATGGATTCAAAGACTCTTCTGTGATCTTTGAAGACATATTGGCTGCACACTTGAAAATGTTTCAGATAAATCAGGAAACCCTGCTGCAGTCCATAAATAACAGTGATTTCCAGTCTGGCTTACGAGCTTTGCTTAGGAAACACCATTCAATCCCTTAGTCACCTCGTTGAATTTGGGGATAAGATGTTCTCTTAGTTACTCCTTGCTGTAACAAAATACCCGACAGAACAAACTTAAGGAATAAAGGGTTTATTTGGGCTCGTGGTACAGCCTCTTGTGCTGAGGAGAGGAAGGTAACAAGAGCATGAGGAATCTGGTCATGTGGCACATACAGGCAGGAAGCATAGAAATGAAAGCTGGAGCTCACTCACTTCCCCCTTTCTGTTCAATCTGAGATCCGGGCCCATGGAATGGTGGCATGTACATCAAAAGCAGGCCTCTCTCCTCAGTCAAACCAGTCTAGAAACTCCCTCATAAGGATATCCAGGGGATTGTCTCTAGAGTCGATTGAGAGCCTGTGAAGTTGACAATCAGCATTGACTATCATGGTGCCCTGCTCTAAAGTGCAAGTCTTCAAAGAACAAGTCATTTACCTAGGCTCCCAATGACAGCAAGATCACCAGTGCCGAGTGGTGGGTGACTGGGAAATGGCTCTTGCCAGTGTTCAGATTCTAGGGCCTAAAAAATGGTGAGGGTTCCTTGGGATGGCACATGACCGTAGCATAAAGGGATGCTCAGGGACATATGGCAAAGCCTTGGTGTGAGGCTTTGCTTGTAGTTTCATATACAGAATGCCAAGCTGCTTTGAGAATGCTTAAGGACCTTCTGACAGATGCCTCTATTTGTGGACTGCTTAATTTAACAAAAGTGTTCAATGTGGTGATAAGGAATCAGACTGGAGGTTCTTATTCTGTTGTCATAGTAAGTTCCACACCCTTTAAATAAAATAATTCATAGTAAAGTTATTAAAATAAAGTATAAGACTGAACAAGCATGTTTGCTCTTCCAGCAATGCTATTTACCATACGTTTCTTAAAATCACAAAAGTCTGCCTATTTCCGTCCATAAATGGGAAAGGGGGGCTTGAAAATGAAAGATAACTTTCCAAGGCTCAAAGTAACAAAGTTAAGCATGTACACTCTAATTTATCGCATAGTAAACATCTTTCTGTCTTAATACCCAGCATCCATGAGGACTGTGGGCTGTGAGCCAGGCCACCCACATTTGAGTCCCAGCTTTAACCTCAATGCCTCAACCTAGTCCTCCATAGAATGAAGACAATAATTTTGCAAATCTCATACTATATTTTAAAGATTCATATTATGTGTGTGCATATTTATGTGTATGTGTGAGTATGCACACTTGTGTGATCAGAAGACCCTGCTGAGGGCATTGCATCCCTCAGAGACAGGGACAGACATTTGCAGGATGCTTGGTTATGAGTATTGGAATTTGAACTCTGGTCCTCATGATTGAGCAGCCAACACTCCTTTAACTGCTGAGCCATCTCTCCACCCTCATATGAATCTTACAAGGATCGGATGCGTTTGTGCACAGGAGAGTCCTCAGCAAGAATTAGCTGCAATCTACCATTACATCCATGAGGCACAGTAAGTAACCATGACAGAAGGGCAGGTCCTTTCCATCCTGTTCAGTCTGCTTTTCTTATATAGCTGGGTTGTTTTTTTGGTTTTGGTTTTGGTTTTGGTTTTGGTTTTGTACCTAAAAAGACATATGTATTTTTTAAAATTCTTACTCATTTTTATCAAATTTGAGTTCTGAACTTCAGGAACTTTCTGATTTCTATTCTTTACTACTTGTTTACATTAACATACAGATAAAATAGAGTTTTAAACTAGAGACATACAAAATGCACAAGTTGTCTCCAACACTAGTTCTGATTCTACTTGGTTTTCTGTAAATTTTCTGAGACAAAAACCTACTAAAACTCATATAATTGGCCAGGCAGTGGTAGCACATGCCTTTAATCCCAGCACCTGGGAGGCAGAGGCAGGTGGATTTCTGAGTTCGAGGCCAGCCTGGTCTACACAGTGAGTTCCAGGACAGCCAGGGCTACACAGAGAAACCCTGTCTAGAAAAACCAAAAAAAAAAAAAAAAAACAACTCACATAATTGAAGACCCTCCAAAGTCTTTCTTTTACTTTAGTAAAGAGGAATATTAAGATTTTTCCAGGGACTGGAGATGTAGCTCAGACGGTAGAGTGCTTACCTAGAATATATGAAGCCTTTGGTTTGATGCCCAGCATGACATAGACAGCAGGAAGACACATGGCTGTTAGTCTGTTATTCCAGTACTTGGGAGATAGAGGAGAAAGAACAGATGTTCAAATGTTCAAGTCAGCCTCAGTTACTTGGCAAGTTAAGCTACCCTGGGATACAGGAGACCACATCTTATAAGATAGATAAATGATAGATAGATAGATAGATAGATAGATAGATTCAATTTAAGAAATGAAGCAGAATTACTCAGTAAAATCATTATAATCCTTGGTTTCTGACCAAAAAGAAAGGAAACGAAATCTAATTTTCTAAACACAGTGATCATCTGTTCTAATTATAAATATTGGGTAATAGGAATCAGGGCCAAGGTTGGCCATTTCTGTGAAATTACTTCCATAATAAAATCGAGGGTTGGGGGAGGCATTCCCCTAGTGGGTGAAGAAAATTTTGGCAGAGATACAGCCAAGATTTAGGCAAAATCGAGCATGGTCAGTGTGCTGCAACGTAAGGTCCTACTTCCCTTCTGCACACACCATATGCAGATTTTTGTCATTACTCATCCTGGCTTTCCCATTTGAACAAGAAGCATTGAAGTGAGCATGCAACATACAAACAGCAGTGATATGGTAAGGTGAGTAGGGTGCCTCTTTGCCCTCTGGTGGACCAGGCAGAAACATCACTCCAGTAGCTGCCCATTTAGATATACTAACAATACTCACACTAACAATGAACTAACAATAATTCAGACAGCATCAGATGAGTTAAAACTGCTACTTTTCAACTTAATATGTGTGATGGCTATTCTTGGTTATCAACCTGACTACACCTGGAATTAACTTAAAAATTAAGGATTTTTTTTCCTTAATTAAATTGCTTGAAGTGGGAAGACACATTTCTAGTCCAAATCTTTGAGGCAGGAAGATATATCTTTAATCCAGATCTTTTGAAGTGGGAAGATCCCCTTTAATCTGGGGCCACACCTTCTGCTGACAGCTTATGTAAAGGATGTAGAGGAAGCTTGCTCGCTCTTTCTCTGCTGGCTCTCACTCTCCCTAGTAAATTCATTCTTTCACCAGCAGTAGAACCTACTTTGGGATTCTGGCATATACTGCAGACCAGCTGACACACCCAAACTCATGTACCAAACAACTATTGGATTCTTGGACCTTCCACTGGCAGACAGCCATTGTTGGACTAGCTGGACCACAGCCTGTAAGCCATGCTAATACACAACACTTAGCAGTGCTTGCTGCTCTTGCAGGGTACCTGGGTTTCGTTCCCAACATCCTTTTCAGGCAGTTCACGGCTACCTGTAACCCTACCTCCAGGGAATCTGAAGCCCCATTCTGGCCTCTACACTCTTATACACAAACCCACATGCAAACACACACATCCACATCATTAAAAATAAAGGAAAATCTTAACAAAAGAAAGGCCTATTGTGTTTTGCTTTTATTTATAGGCTATGCTGTGAAGTTGTTGCTTTATAATAAAATCAAGATTTCCAAAACTCATCATTTTAACACACTTATTATATAAAACAAAGTTCATGGGGCAGATTGGCAGAGCCATTAGGAATGCTGACACTTTCGTATGGTTATTCACAATAAATTACACCTATAAATTTACTCACGATAATAAATCAATGTATTTAATTCAAATTTTCTAGTTTACACACATGACTAAATAATAGGACAACAGCACCACCTAGTGGCTCTCTAAAATTGACACAAATATCAGTTCCTCTCACTGTTCTGCATAGCTATGATTCTTAAGGACAGTGGCTCAATGTGTTGGGGGAATGGGCTAACAGAGCAAATGTCTCAGGAAACATCTATAATGTAAATTGTGATGAGCAAAAAAAAGCAGCAGAATTTTAACAAGTGACAACTAAATTTCCAAATGATTTTATGAAACCATTAAGTAGTTTACAAATATCAAAAGACAAAACATTCCACAAAACAAGATCTTCCATTTAATATCAAAGGTTACCTAAATAATATCTTTGTGTATATGAATGCAGCCAAAAAGAAAAAAAACATAGTTTTTTTAAAAAGCCTAACGTCATCTAGAAATGATAGAGAAGGAAAAAAACAAGCTTCTGAGATGTTAAGTGTTCAATAGCACACATGTATAGCCAGATATGTGTGCAAAATTATACAAGCAAGTTCATTCTTAAAGTGGTGCAGCTGATCTCTTCTCAGACCACCTGAGCAATTCTAGTTATTGTGAAGAGACCATAACAGGTGCGGTTGACGCTGCTGATGTCTTGTGAAGACCATAGTGGCTCCCTGATACCTAATGTCCCAGTCTTCTAACGCACTGTCACCTCCAGTTCGGTCGATGCGCCCATCTCTTTCCATCCCTTCCTGACCGCCTTAAATTCTATAACAAATCCATATGGTGCTTCCCTCACACAAGTCCCTCCTCTTGTTCCTCCACCTGCCAGCTGCACACTTGAACTGATGCAGCTGAACACATTGTGGAGAAAATACTTAATCAAACTGGACTTGCATTTAAATCTGTTCCACGAATTCAAATAAACTCCCACTAAATTCACGACTCCTGCCACATTTCTAAGTCTATTGACACTGCCTCCTAATTATATTCTGTCCCTCCCCTTCAAATTTCCAACTCTTCCTTATCCTAACTAGAAGTCGATGGCATTCCTTTGTATTTCCGGGGGGGGGGGGGAATCAACTGGTAGAAGAGTACATTCAGAAGTTTGCACCGTCACTTCTAACCACCAAGCATCGCCTGCTCCACCTATGTTTCTGAAGAGTTCTCAGCTGTTACCTTAGAGCAGTGGTTCTCAACCTTCCTAATGCTGTGGTCCTTTAATGCAGTTCCTCGTGTTGTGGAGACCTCCAACCGTAAAATTATTCTTGTTGTGGCTTCATAACTATAATTTTGCGACTGTTATGAATCATGAATAATGTAAATATCTGATATACAGGATTTCTGATGTGCGACCTTTATAGGGACCCACAGGTAGAGAACCACCACCTCGGGCTAACCTCAGCCTTTGCTCACTAGCTCCAGCTTGTCCAAGCTTTCCACCTCCACCACAGCCCCATGTACCCAGCCTTTATTGCTCTCAGACTCCATGCGTCTCCGGGTATAGCCCCATTTCTCTTCTACTCTGTAGTAGTAATTTGGAAAATCCTGACCCTTCTCAGGATTTTCCAAATTATTGTCCCTGAAACAGTTATTTAAAAGACCCCAAGTAGCCTGTGTATCCTAACTCAAATGGTCACTTCTCTGCCGTCATGCTGCATGGACAGTTAACAGTGGATTGCTCTCTTCTTTGAGAACTGTCAGGATCTAACATTTCACTGGATTTTCTCATCTCCTAAGTCTATCTCAATCCCCCCCCCCTTTTTTTTTGGATTTTTTGTTTTGTTTTGTTTTTGTTTTTGTTTTTCAAGACAGGGTTTCTCTGTGTAGCCCTGGCTGTCCTGGAACTCACTGTGTAGACCAGGCTGGCCTCGAACTCAGAAATCTGCCTGCCTCTGCCTCCCGAGTGCTGGGATTAAAGGCGTGCGCCACCACTGCCGGCTCAATCCCCTCTTGAAGTCCCTCCCTGTAAACTGCTTTTAGAGTACGGTGAGGCATGCTCAGAACTTACCACACTCCTATTTATATTTCCTTATTGATTTCTTCAGCCCAGACCCCTGCCCAGAACTTCATAAGCATTTGGACTCCGCAACAGTTGCACTGCGTTAAGATTCCTTTACTCTGCAGCTCCCCATCACTGGCTATTGCTTTCCCTTTTTATAATAGTCGCTCTGACTGGCTTTACATCGAATTCTTGACCATTGATGACACTGAGCACTTTCCCATGCACTTACTGCCTTTGTATTGATGTTAAAAAATGTCTACCTGGGGCAAGGAGTTGTTTGCAGAACCAATATTTGCTGGAATCTAGAAAAAAAAAAAAGGCTTTCTTAACAATAAACTTCTGTGCAGTAGGATCCCATTATAAGATCACAATGATGGAATGCTTAGGTTCAATCTTAATTTCAGTAGTGTTCATTCATATGAAAGCAAGCTTCAGGCTATTTTCTGAGTATGGTCTCTCCTGTGGAAGTCAACCTTCATTTAGAGATGGATAACTGAATACTAATTATGGTTTTCTGAGTATTACATTTCCCCCACTAAAACCCAAAGGGGAAAGACGCACATGACATGGAAGGAGCAAAGCTGCAGAACGGGTGAAGAGTCAGTCCATCCCAATACAGAACAGCAACAATGCCCGGCACGCTCGCTCAGTGCAAGGGCCCCTCCTTTCATTTCACCCTCAGTAAATAAAAAGAAAACTTCAATTACAAGCAATTTCCAATAATACTTCCACAGTCTCTCAAGTGGATTCTAAGACTCCAAGCTTTGGCCTGATGGTGATGAAATTCACTGGATTTAAATTCAAATCTCCACTGATTAGAAGTGTCATCTCTATATCAGATTCAGAGTAGAGACAGGCAGTCACTAAAGTAGCACTTGCCTTAAAAGAAGCACGTACATGATAGACGGTAAAATGATGACTGCTTTTGTGTTAAACTTCAATTCTAAAGTTTCAGACTTACAGAAAAAAATTGCAAAAAAACGACAGTGTTGATTTTGGGTTTTCTCTAGTTGCTAATCTAAAGGAATTAGATAAGCAGTTTTATCTGTGTGGGTTTTTTCCCTCATGGTCAGAATATGGTGTGGACGCTGAGGCACAGGACCACAGATCGAGAAACGCCTTATTTTCAGCCGACTGCATCAGAGTACTCACCATGATCATGACCTATCATTCATACTTCTTTGATTTTTATTTTCACGTGATGCTTACCGCTCACATTTTTATGACCTGGAACAGGCAGTGTCTATTACTTTCTGGCACTATTAATTTATACATTCTCCTCTGTGCTGCTTAATTGTGTCAACTTACACAAACTAGAGTGTCTAAGCAGAGGGAACCTTGAGATAATGCCTCCATCACACTGGCCGGTCGGCTTGTCTGTGGAGCATTTTCTTGATTATCCATTGATATGGGAGGGTCCAGAACAGTGTGAGCAGTGCCATGCCTGGGCAGCTTAGCCCTGGGTTGTATAAGAGTAAGCCAAGAGCAAGCCAATAAGTGGCACTCCTCCGAGGTCTCTGCTTCAGTTCCTGCCTCCAGGTTCCTGCTTGGAGTTACTGCCTCAGCTTCCCTCAATAATGAACTATGGTGTGGAGGTATAAGCCAAAGTCTTCCCTCTCCCAAATGCATTTGATGATGCTGTATCACAGCAACAGAAACCAAACTAGGATATCTTCCTTCCTTTACCCTGCACCTTGAAATCAAGTCATGAAACACAACCCAAGATGGAATTGGTACTGCAATTCAGGAGATTAAAGTCCACCTTCTAGAGAAAATGACTTTTACTGCTGTTTGTTTTCTTCCCTGTGGTGCTGGGCAGTGTACACAGGGTCTTATGATTACCAGACAAACATTCCATCACTAAACCATATTTCTACCCCAAATGTTTAAAACTTAAAAAAAAAAGTGTTTTTGAGATAGGATCTCATTTACCCTAACTTGTCCATAAGCTACTAGGTAGCCAAGGAAGACTCTAACCTGAAAACCACTAGTGCGGGGGGGGGGGGGGGGGGGGGGGGAGGGGGGGGCCCCCCCCCCCGCGGGGGGGGGGGGGGGGACTACAGGCATGTGCCACCACGCCCACTATATGCCTTGCTGGGGGGCTGGTCCCAGGGCTTTGTGCTGCTAGGTAAGCACTTACAAATGAAGTAACATCCCAAACCCTAAAATCAAATCTTTTTCAGTGTCAGAAACAGGCACTGTGCACTTCAAAGCATTTTGTTTGCCCCGACCCCAAGTGCTCACTGAAGTCTTTTTGCCAGGCACTTCACCAAAAGAAAATGCAAACCTAAATGAAGTGTGTTTGGGCAACGCGCCGTGGTTGTTGACTAGTTATTTCATCGGTGATATTTTAAGTAAAATGAGATACTCGGCACACGCTGTCTCCAGTAAATTTGTACATTCCGACTCCAGCACGGTGTTGCTCTAACCCCACCCTTCCAAGCCTGTAGTGATCTGGGCAAACGCAACCCGTCTCCCTCACAGCTTCCTAACATTCTTCATGACCGCAACTGTCGCCTCAATGCTCCACCATTAAAGGCTTCCCTGGGACCCTCTATTCTGCCTCAGAGTGGGCTGCACCCGGGAGTGAGACACGTATTCCTCCTTCCGGAAAAGACGACGGCCGGGAGAGTCTGCGCGTCACAGACCTTCGCGCTGCCGTCTTCCCGTTCTCTGAGTGCGAGAAACCTTTCGGCGCGCTGTGTCAGGAAAAAATGAGATCAGATCAAAAGGGCAAGCTGAGGGGCGCAAGCGGAAACATCAACCCCGATGAGGGCAGAGGAGCAGCGAACAGCTCTCGGAGATACACAAAGGCCCGGCACCATAGGAAGTGATGCGAGGGGAGGCTGCAACGGAGAGACGTTAGCCTTTGGGGCCCGGAAAAGAACGCAGCCAAGAAGAGCAAATTTGAGCACAACCTTAGCATCAGCAACGAGCCTTCCCACAACGCGAGAATTGTGGTTTGCGATCGGCTTTTCTCCACCCACCGCCCCAGCCCGCCCATTCCTGTGACGCACACATCGAATCCCGGTCTCCTACACCAATCAAAGTGACTGGGCGAGGGAGAGATCCGGAAAGGGCGGGCAAGCCCCGCCCCTCGCGCGTAGGCTCTTGGGAGAGCGGCACTCAGCCTATAAAGGCATGCACGCACCGTTCAGAAGTCTTTTTGGCTGCGATTCGGAAGTAAGTGCGTGGTTGTTTTTTGGAAGTGAATTTTTTGGGCCTTATTTGTGAGTGGCGAAGATGCGGGAGACACAAGGCCGTTATGGTGCTGGCCACAGGCCGTCATCTCTGCAAGAGTGTGGTGAAGGCTAGCGTGCCGGCCACCACCTTGTAAAACCGATACGGTGTTAGGTGGCGCCACGCCTAGTTCGCCACCGCTGGGTCAGATGGTGAGTGACACCTTTGGGATTTAACTGGAATTTTGGGTTGTGAAACTCCATGTATCTTTGGGACCTGCCACCTGTGGCAGTCTCCCTTCCTAGCCATGGAAGAGCATGTTCTTGTTATTGGCAAAGCTGTCACCATTTCATTGGTACCAGATTCTGACTTGAGCAAGTAACATTCTAAGATTGTTAGAGTCTACACGTCGCTAGGAAACGGGACTTAATTTTCTAAAACTAGTGTTGAAATGTTCCTAGGTAACGGCTGAACTCGTTGCTATTGAGTAGTGAAAGACATTAAGGTAAGATTTCGGTTTTTTCTGGATGTTTTCGCGGTTCTGGGAAATAAGTAGGCCTTTACTGTTGGTGTAGTTTGCACTTAGTCTGACGTGTAGCATAAGTAAACAGCCCGTTGTATAGTCATAGATATTCTGTAATGTTTCTTTTTCCCTCCCTCCTGCAGGTACTGTAATAGTGGCTGTATCTTCCGGTCACCTTACATGGGATCTTCACACCTCTATTTTGAAAATGAGTATTTTTTTTATATCAAATAAAAGGTGGTCGGGTTATAAGACCGTGTCCTATTTATTTCTGGGTGTCGTATGAGTGGGAGTTAGGACACGAGACATTTGCACAGGAAACAACTGGGTTAGCCAGATTTCCAAAGGCGATCCATGGCTTGGGATTAAGTGGCTGTTCTCCAAGCCCTTCTGTAAGCATGTGATGCTCAAGTTTCACATTTCCAAATCGGAGTATGTAACACCAATTACAGGAGTGCTTTGTGATAAAAGCCTAAGGATTATAGCTATATAAAAGTCCGGCTTTGGTGTCTGGGATTTGAAGTACCTAAAGCAATACCCTTGTGACATGTCTTATCTCAGGGAAGCTTGGGAACCAAGGGCAAGACAATTCCTCAGACTCTTAATGTAACTTGGGGTCTGAATTCCCAGCAGACTTAGCCCTCATTCCCACCTAATGCACTATGCTTTCTGGTACATAACAAAAGTTTTAAACTAAAATTGTTAGGTTCGTCATGGAAAGTCTGAGGGCTTATTGGAAGGTGCCAGTAGATGGCCTTCTGTCGTGGTTCAAAAGGCAGCCGAATTCAAGTTTGGCATCTGCCTAGTAGTGTAGGGAAGTGAGGATTTTTGATAGCTAAAACCCCTTACTTAATACTTGTAAGTAAAGTGCTATATGAAGCTACTATCTTCAGCTTGCAAATTGGCCTTTTAACAAATGCTATTGAGGTAAGTTTTCAAACTCGAAAAAAAAGATTGAACTTTAGGAAATGTCTTGGTATAAGATCAGGTTTTAAGTAAGTTAATTTGTGGGCACCTAATCAAAGTTCCTAGTCTAAATTTTAGGAACTTGAAACAATTTGTAATTTCACTTTACATAAAAATTGTAATGGGCAAGAATGATAATCAGTATTATGCTGAAGTAAATACCTGTACCCCAAAACTGCTGGATTCTCAAAATCAAAGTAGAAGGAATTTGAGGATTTAGATGTCATTCCTGGCATGGTGCCAAGTATAGAGACCGGTTCCCATATGTTCTTTTACTGTTTTCTTGAGCTTTCCATAACTTACAGACTGGTAACACTTTTTATCCAAGGTACAAAGGCAGGGACTCTGGTATAAACTCCAGGAGTGTCTTTGATTCCACATCCATACCCCCAGGAAGTCACCCCATACACAACCCAGGTCTCATTGGGCTTTTCACACATGAGTGGTCCTCCACTGTCTCCCTGGCAGCTGTCCACACGGTTGTCATCTTGGAGGTTTCCAGCACAGAGCATTCTCCCAGTAAATAGTCCCTTGTAACGCTCTTTACAAAACCTCTTGGGTAGCAAAGGCACAGCTGCTTGTTGTAGAGTTCTTGAGTAGGCACGACCTGCTCACAGCAAAGACACTGAAGTTAGTCAAGGGGATTTCAGGTAACAATTTAGCAGCTTAGTAAACATTTAGTAATCTTAAGATACCAAAGCATTGAAGGCATTTCGAAATGGCTGGTACTTCTACGTTGCTAAGGTGGTAGCTGTGTAGTAAGGAAGATGCAGAATTAAGAGTGCATATGATTTCATATATAAACAGACTTGAATACCAAGTGGCATTCATAGTCTGTTTCCTGGTAGGTCACATTTGTAGGAAAGCTTAAATACACACCTGGCAATTGAATTCCATTAGCTTGTGCTAAAATTTGGAGTTAGAGCCAACAGTGTAGGAAACAAACAGATGTGAATCTAGGCTTGAGCCTTTCTAAGGCAGTGATTCTCAGTCCTAATGCTGCAATCCTTTATTATAGTTCCTTGTGGTGATCCACCCAACCATAAAATTATTTTTGTTACTACTTCATAACTAATTTTGCTACTGTTATGAATCATAAGTAGGTGTTTTCCCATGGTCTTTTCCATTGGAGAACCACCAATCTAAGGTCTTCCTTACTGCACATCCTAACATGAGCAGACCAGAAGCTGTCTGTTTTATAATTACCTGTGTCTCCCCACCCTGTTATGTGACAGTTGGAGGCTGTTTTCTGTGGCCTCTCTCTCCATAGAGGTAAACAGGCTGGCAAAACGTGGGTGCTTAGTCTGGCACATTGCTCCCCTGATCCTTGTAATCTAACCAGGGCAATATCATAGTCACTGCTGTCTGGCCGATAGTTCCTGTGAATCACAATCTGTTGGACCCCTATTTCTTGTTCAAATTCCTCTGGTACCAAAGTATGATAATCCCCAACTCGAACTGCATAGCTCCTCGAGTTATTACCGTACCTGAAGGGAGAGAGCCAAATGTGAGGATTTTTTTTTTCCAGGTATTGAAAATTGACGATTGACAGCTAGGAATGTTAAACTATAACAAATCAATCTTGTTCCAAATCCTGTCCCTTTGCAAACATAGCCATCTTACCGTTTCTCTTCCCTCAAGCTCACTGTCCCCTCCTGGAAGCCCATTGTTCTCATGTCTCACTTCCATTTCACCGGAACTCTAGATTACTGTTTTCTGAGACCTAATAAATGTGGAGAGCGTAAGTGGAACTTACGGACAAAGCATCAGGATGGCAATTGCTTCCCAAACAGGAACACACTGTAGCACACAATCACTGTTCTGATTTGCCATGTTCATTTTGCTGCATGGAGTCTTAAACATGGCTAACCCTGCTCTGTGTCCCTGAGTTAGTGCAGCCCAACTTATCCCTAGAAAGAAGCCTCAGATATTACCCACTGTGAGGAAACTATGCAAGCAAACTATGTCAGCATAAGCTAACTATGGTTTTTTACTCTACTTAGATGTCACCTTCTGTCACCTCCGTAAAGCCTACTTTGACCCCCTAATGTTTATATTGCAACCAACCTTTGCAAGTATGATCTCCGTATACATTATATACAGTATACAGTATAGTCTCGCTATACTCCATATACAGTATACAGTAGTCTTGGTATACTTTATATACAGTATACAGTATAGTCTCCGTATACTTTATATACAGTATGTGATATCTTGGTATACTTTACAGTATACAGTATAGTCTCAGTGTACTTTATATACAGTATACAGTATAGTCTCAGTATACTTTATATACAGTATACAGTATAGTCTCAGTATACTTTATCATACATTTACTTTTTTTGCATTCTTCATTGGTCTTAAACATTTAGTTTACTATCTAACTGCCTTGTGCAATTAACAAGTATTCCTGAGGTGGCCTAGGTCCCCAAGTGAGGCTTCTGGGCCCAGAATACACTAACCAACTCACCTGGTTACTTCTTCCTCATAGATGATTACAGCTGCTTGTTCACTGGCCCTGACCCCTCTTAGAGCAACAGCCAGGGCTGTACATGCCCCTGGGTATGCAATAATAGAAAATCAAGCATATAGTGGTTGTTTTAAACTGGTTTACATTGTATCAATTCTTTGGTGTGCATATACATTTGCCACTTACTAAAGATGAAAGCAAGTTTGCATACTAATGGGATGGATATGCTCTTATTTTTGCAGAAAGAATAAAGTCATAGCTGATCTCGGAACTTCTTCAACACCTTTCAGAGTTGATCGGCATTTTATTTTATTTTGACTGTTATTTTAAGACAGGATCTCATTCTATAGCCAAGGCTAGCAAGCAACTCACTATGTGTAGGCTCAGACTTGCACCAGTCCTTCTGCCTCCACCAACACAAAGATGATATTCCAAAGATGGCATGCAGGCACCAGACACACAATCGCTGTCTTCCAAAACGCTCAGTCTTTTTGCCTGCCGAACACTAACCCTGCCTTTTATCAGCCACCCACATACTTCATGCTGGCATCTACGCTGGGGAGCAATTTTTAATGTTAATTTATTTTTAGGTTAAAAACCATTCCTCCCCTTTTCTGAGAAGAGGAGGGGTGGATGGAGTGAAGAGAAAGTGGCAGGGAGAGACTGGGAGGAGAGGAGGGAGGGGAAGCTGCCACTGGGATGTAAAGTAAATAAAGGATTAATTTTAGAAAATCTCCCTTATTCATTGTTCTCCTTAACAAACATGAAAGTCCTACTGTTCCCAAGACGAATATCCACTTGAATGTGAGCGTTTACTTTCGGTAGTTTGCTAGTAGACATCTCCTAGAGGCCAGAACTAACTACTGCCTGCTTTATTAAAGTGTACCCTCATCCCTCCTTACTCCTCATTACTCCTGTATTAGGAGAGGTTTGACCTTGTATAAATTATGCAGCCATCAACTATCCCTTCTCTGTGGTTCCTAAGACACCTCCCCAATTTCAAGTTAAACCATAATATATCTTTAAAGTTCAGGGAGGGATTTTTCTTTCCACTTATGCCAAGAGAGTATGCTTTTCAGATTTATTTCAAAATGTAAAAATTCTTTTTTACAATAAATTTTACTTTAAATCTTTTTTACTTTAAATTTTCTAAACTATTAAAGAAAATTAAAAACAAAAAAACAACTACACACCAGAGCCAGTATTGATGGCACACAGGCAGAGTTTGAGGTCAGCCTGATCTACATAGCTAGTTCCAGGACAGCAAGGACTACATAGACACTATCCCAAAAAAGAAACAAAAAAAATCACACACCAAAATTAAGCAGACCCAAACTTAATTCTACATTGTAATGATTTGATTAACAATCCTGAAGCTGTGGAGCTTTACATTGGACTTTCCTTACCTTTTCAGTATCAAATATGTCTCTATGTATTTATCATCAAAAATAAAAACCCATAGCATTCAGAATAAGAGCAGCAGCTCTGTATCCTGTTTCCTAACTTGAGGCCATCGTGTCCATGCAGCCCTTCCTTGTCTCCTAACAGCCTTTCCTGTCCTCCTTTCTGCACATTATACTCACCCACGTGTACGTGTTTGCATATATGCCGATATTATTGGCTAGATTCTGCGTGTGACGGACAGCATGCAAGGTTTTGTTTTGGTTTGATTGTTTCTGAAATATGTGCTCTTGCTTAAAATATATTTCTGCAAATTTTAATTTTATTTTTTCATGATTTCAATTTTTAATAGAGCTGATATATATATATTTTATATATATATATACATATATATATATATATATATTCCAAGCTTTCATCATTTCATCTGTTAATGAACAACCCGATTGATTCCAGTTTTTTTCCTATAGTGAATAAAGCAATAAATATGGGGGTAGAACTATCTCTATGAAGCTATCTGGCTATATGTCCAGGAGTGAGATAGTTGGGACATATGGTAGTTCTATCTTTATATTTTTGAGAAATTTCCAAACTGATTTCCACAATGGCCATATTAATTTACACCCCCACCAACAGTAAATATGGGTTCCTTTATCTTTACGTCCTCTCTAGCTTCTGTTGTCAGAGTCATTGATGATAACTAGTCTGACTATAGTGAGGTGTTATCTCAACATAGTTCTGCATTTCACCGATGGCTAGTGTGGTGGTGTGAATAGGAATGGCCCCCATAGACTCAGGTGTTTGAATGCTTGGCCCATAGTAAGTGGCACCGTTAGGAGGTGTGGTCTTGCTGAAGTAGGTGTGGCTTTGCCAGCTAGCTGATTAGTTCACTTCTGTAATCTGTCTAGTATCTTTCATCCTTAGGATTATAAGCATGCTATTTATGGGTCCTGGGGATTTGAACTCAGGTCCTTAAGCTTATGAAGCAAGCATTTTATCTTCTATTAGACTGAGCTATCTTCCCAGCCTGAACGCCAGTTATTCTTAAAATTAACTATTATGCCTGAGATTTGGACATCTAATAGAAATCTTGACTAGTTTTCTAACCAAGTGTTTGTCTACACAGACCGAGCTCCTGGTAGATGTTGTTGTATACTTCAGGGAAGAAGCCTGGCCCTGGTGTGTTTCTGGATGTCAAAAACATGTATGACTCAGGGCTTCTCTCTTTCTGGCTTAGCTAGATTTGTGGTATATTAAAAAAATATTTCTAGAGCAAACATTTTAAGTTTTGGCTGACGTATCATTGAGCTGTTTGTTGAAATGTCTTCAACCCCCCACAAATGAAAATTAGATGAAATCCCATGCAAGTTTGTACAAGAGAGGACCTGAGACCAGGCAGCTCAGGAGTCTAATAACAATCAAAATTTCTCTGATATTTTGTCATTAAGATGAACAACAACAAAATACTAGAATTAAAAAGTGAAGAATTAGTTTAGGTTTGGGGGCTGTGTGCAGAGAACATTTGTGTTTATTCTCTACAGAGCATCATCTCTCCAAGAAAGCAATGTTTTATATCAGCCTGCCCATATCAGCTAACACTGGAGTCTGCTTTTTCTCTGTCATCTGAATTAAACCCAGAAAGTCCTTTAATAAACCCACCTATGTAAATGCTTACAGTTGCTATGGAAGAAGTCACATTACTGAGACCTTGCACTGTCCCTGACATATATGCAATGTGTATATAGGAAATGCCCTTTAGCATGATTAATGCTATGGGTCCCAGAAAAGACCATGTTCTTCAAAACTATAATATTGGAAGTCATAAAAGAGTGCATGTTAAGCATTTGATACACTGATTTTTAAACATGCCTCTCCTTACCTCTGGGGCTAGATTCTCTAATTATAAGTATTTCTAGAGTTTCCCTTTTGCAGAGCAGCAATCTCTGCCAATTTGTAGCTGCTGTGGTATTTCTAGGCAAAACATCAAAAGATAAGACCAGGTTAAATGATATTCTTGAGCATATTAAGTTTGGAGTAGACTTACAGAAATAAGAGGGTCCTTGTTTCACACGCATTCAATCTTCCAGAATTGTGTTGTTAACAGGATGGGCAGTTAAGAGGACTTAAAAGATTCAGAAACTTTTCTCTCAGTTGTATTCCTGTGCCATTGTAGACAAAAGGTCATTTCATAGTACTTTGTAGTGATGATTTAGATAAGCAACTAATTTATACCATGAAGGACTGGCTCAAAAGAAATTTTAAAAAAACATTATTTACTTAAGCTTCCACTTCAAATTGCTAATAGCATACCCACATCCCAAAACGTCATTATTTTAACTTTTTTTTTTAAAAAGTGTGGAAGAGGGACGTGTGATAGGGAACCTTTAATCCCAGCACTGGAGGGCCAGAAGCAGGCCGTAACTATGAGTTTGAAACCAACTAGTCTACATAGTGAGTTCCAGACAAGACAAAAGAACCAGCAGCAACAGAGGAGAAGACGGTAAAAGAGGAGATAGAAAAGCTTTAAGTAGTGGCTCCTAAGCTGTCAGCTCCTTTGTCATACTGGTATATACATGCTTCTTGGTCATGTCACAGTGCATGAGAGGCCCGGAGAGTTGGGTTTCTAGAATTCTACCAGTTCTTCGGTAAAGTACCCATGAAAACTCGTTAATACGCTGTACCTGAAATGAGTAGGCTGAGTAGTTAAAATAAAGACATTTTGGTTTCATCCTGACCAGGCAATCTCTTCTAGACTGTTCTGACACAAAACAGTGATGACTTTGTAAAGATAAAACATACCACATCGTCTCATCGTTCACACAAGGCTGCTCCAAAGCTCTGATCCATATCATCACTGCAAGAACAGGACCAAATATGTGCACATATCTACATATAAAGAGGCTCAGTGCTGGAGGAAAGGAGAGGAGGTGGGGAACCTAAACAAATGTGAAATCCAGCTCTCATCCAAGCAGGCCTTACATCAGGCTAACATATTTTCCGACATCTCCATATGGAATGTGAAAGAACAGAAACTTCTCAAGACCTGATCACTTTGCTTCTTTCACTGTTTTATGATTAAAAGAGAATTGTTTGAGCCAAAGCCGCTGACTAGAAAATCAAAACTTGAAGCTCATTTGAAGAACTAGTAACTGGCTCTGTGCCTTTTAATAAGCTTACTCAGATAAAATGAGAGTTACTTTTGCAGTCACTTCAAACGACATGACTATCAAATCCAGTGAAGTTTAAAGACCAAGTCAGATGGACATGTAACACATTGGCAAGCTCTTTCCCTCCCACTCACATTAAAAGAATCTTCCATTTCTTCTGATCTTTAATCATCTGTCTTTATCTTATACTCTGCAGATAAAAGGAATCCCAGATGGCATATGGAAGTAGTTATTTGTTGGTATACATTTAGAATAACCCCTGTTCTCTAAAAGCCCAGCATCCTTAACTGTATCCACCATCTGGGGACCCAGCACCCACTTAAACCATGCAAGGATCACGTACGAGTATCTACTATGGTATATAAGCATGAATGAGAACTTCATGGATGCTAAACCTTAGCTAGAAGGGGCTTAGCCAGAGGAGAAAAAATGATTTGTAAACAAAAGGTTCAGCAGCCTTCCTCCAAGACTCTAGTTGGATGGCCAGATGCCAACCTTCTATTATGTCATACCCACTTCTGACTGCCAGTCCAGAGTTTCCCTTTCCCCACCTTTGCTACCTGCCATCTCCTTTATTACAACAGCTACATAGCTGGTCTCCCTCAACTATAAAAATGCAAAATTAAGGTTCTTGCACACAATCGTTCAAGTTCCTTCTATTGTGGGTCTTTATCATTTGGAAAGAACAATTTTGACTCACTCCAGAAAAATGCATATGGGAGATATAAGAGATTATTTTTTTCCATGTAACTTCAAGCTTATAAAATACCTTTACACATTTGCCCTACTTCTTCAGACCTCTCCCAGATGTCCCCAATGACCCATGCTGTGAAACTACCCTTTGAACATACTTCAAGGCTCAGAACCTCTCGATGACTTTACATTACCAGACAAATGAAACAGATTCACAAACCCAGTGGGCCAGGCTTTTCCTGCTTCTCTCTTCTACATCCACTGAACAAACCCCAGATCCCATAATGTGATACTTAACGCTGCTCTCTGCCATTCTTTCGTACCTTCTAACCACTATTGCTACCGAAGTAGAATAAGGTAAAAAAAAGACCAACTATTAGATTTGATTGATCAGCAATTTTACTTAAAGCACTGCTTGTACTGCCTGTTTGTCAAGCATGGCTTCACTTTCTACCAGAAACAGAATGACCTGGAGAAATAGCTGAAACAATGGGTCATTTCCCTAAACAACCTACTGACTGCCATGTGTGCTTTTGTAAAATCTTGCTTGCGTACCACATCTTGTGGTCTTCAAGTATACAATGAGAATGCATATTAGACCTAGCATAAAAGTGTTTTAGGAGCTACCCTGGCTTTGATCCACTGGTGACATCTTTTCTCTTCCACTCCCACTGATGTCAAAATGCTTATTGCATAAAGAATCAGCACTGCAGGAAAAATTATGGATTGAAGGTTCTATGGCTGGGTTGGTGTGCCAATCCCTCCACTGAAAGTCTTGCCAGTTTACAGGAGATGGCCAGTTCAGGGTGCATATTCCCCTCCTGTTCCCATCCCCACTCCTAACTACCCAGTCCCCTCCATCCAAACACCCCCTGTGTCTAATCTGTTTCCCCTTCTCAGTGAGATTCAAACATCCCCCCCCCCCCCGGGCCCTCCTTGTTACTTAGCTTCTTTGGAATTGTGGTTTGTAACATGGTCATCCTGTACTTTTTGAGGCAGAATTTGAGGCAAAAGTCAACCAAAGACTGGCCCAGCTTGAGACCCATGAGAGGGAGCCCACCCATGACACTATAAATGATATTCTGCTCTACTTGCAGACAGGAGCCTAGCATAACTCATCAGAAAGGCTTCACCCAGCAACTGATGGAAACTGATGCAGAGACCCACAACCAAACATTAGGTGGAGCTTGGGGAATCCTGTGGAAGAGGGGGAGGGAGGATTGACTGAGCCAGAGGGGTCAAGGACACACCATAAGATAACCTACAGAATCAACTAACCTGGGCCTACAGGTGCTCATAGAAACTAAACTGCCAACCAGAGAGCATGCATGGGATGGTCCTAGGGCCTCTGCACATATGTAACAGATGTACAGCTGGGTCTTCATGTGGGACTCCTAACAGCAGGAACAGGGGCTGTCTCTGACTCTGTTGCCTGCCTTCAGATCCATTTACCCTAACTGGGCTGCCTTGTCTAGCCTCAGTAGGAGAAGATGTGCCTAGTCTTACTGCAACTTGATATGCCAAGGCTGGTTGATATCCCTGGGAGGTTTTCCCTTTTCTGAAGAGAAAAGGAAGAGGAGTGGATGGGTGGAGTAGGGGGTAGGGCATGTGATAGGGAGGGACTAGGAGGAGAGGAGAAAGGGGAAGCTGCCATTATGATGTAAAGTAAATAAATAACTTAATAGAAAAAGATAAAAAGAAAACATCAACATTGCAAGCCCACAACACTACCTACTGCCACCACTGTCTACTACATGAACGAAACATCTCTGCTAAAAAAGACTTAAGAAGTGTGCTCTTAGGAGAATAGTCTTCCCCAGGGGTGAGCTCTGTGTGTGTGTGTGTGTGTGTGTGTGTGTGTGTGTGTGTGTAATAATTCAAGAAAAGTAACCAATCAAAGAACAAAGAACATACCAATCAATGAGCATGAACAAGCTAGACCTAGGCCTGTAGCAAATGTGGGTCCTGAACTGGAATAGAGGCTATTCCAAAACCTGTTGCCTATATGTAGGATATGCTCTTCTAGCTGGGCTACTTTGTCTGTCCTCAGTGGGAGAGGATGCACTTAGCCTCACAGAGACTTGATGTGCCAGGGTCGGGGGAATACCAGGGGGTCCCCACCTGCTCAGAGGAAAAGGGGATGGAGGATGGGGGAGGATTGTGGGAGGGAGTAACTGGGAGGGGCAAGTTAGCAAGATGTAAAGTGAATAAGTATGTCTTGTTTTGTTTGTTGGTTTTCGAGACAAGGTTTCTCTGTGTAGCCCTGGCCGTCCTGGAACTCACTCTGTAGACCAGGCTGGCCTCGAACTCAGAAATCTGCCTGCCTCTGCCTCCCAAGTGTTGGGATTAACGGTGTGCGCTACCACGGCCCGGCTGTGAATAAGTAAAAAGAAAGAAAGGAAGGAAGGAAGGAAGGAAGGAAGGAAGGAAGGAAGGGAGAAAATTAGAAAAAGAAAGAAAAGTAAGCCATGAGTTTGAAAGAGAGTTATGGAGATAACAGGCGAGGCTTTGGAGTGAAGGGAGGGAACACACGATTACATTGTAATTAAAAATAAATGTAAGCAGGGCAGTGGTGGCACACACCTTTAATCCCAACACTGGAGGGGCAGAGGCAGGTGGATTTCTGTGAGTCTGAAGCCAGCCTCATCTACAAAGTGAGTTTCAGGATAGTCAGGGCTACACAGAAAAACCCTGTCTGGAAAAAAAAAAGAAAGAAAGGAAGAAAAATTAAAAAATTTTTAAAACCCGCTACTCTCTACATATGGTTCATTCCACCTATGATGGTTAGAGCTAACTGTCAACTTGACAGAATCTAAAATTACCTAGAGGACGCCAGGAGGGTTGTCTGGATTACATTAATTGAGACTGGAAGGCCTGTCCACTGTGGAACCATTATCCTGTTTAGGATCCTGGCCTGCATGAATGGAGGAGAGCTGAGTGCGAGGAAGCCTTCATCCTCTGTCTTCTGGTTGTCAGTGTGATGTGAGCAGTTGCTTCAGGCTCCTGCTTGGCTTGACTTTTCCACTCTAATGCACTGCAGCTTGAACGTGAGCTACAATAAACCCGTTCTCCCTCAAGTTGAGTATCTCTCATCACAACCAAACAGAAACTAAGACATCATCTTTAAAGGAAAAAGAGATGGAGCTAGCAAGATGGCTTAGTGGGTAAAGTGCTCACTGCATAAACTGTAGCCACACAAAACCTGGGCACAGACACACATGTGAGCCCAGGAATGTGGAGGCAGAGGTGTCAGGGGTTTGCTGACTGAACTGATGAGCTCCACATTCAGTGGAGACCTTATCTCAAAAACTAAGGTGTGTGTGTAGGGGTGGGAGTGGGGGTGGAGAGATGGCCCACTGGTTAAGAGCACTGTTAGTCTTACAGAGGACCTGGGTTCAGTTTCTAGCACCCACACCACAGCTAAGAACTATCCAAAACTCCAGTTTGAGGATCCAGTGTCCTCTTCCGACCTTTTCAGGCACCAGGCACACATACACACTGGCAATATACTCATAAGGCGGAAAGCAATTGAAGAAGACACCTGACAGTGACTTCTGGTTTCCACAAGCATGCATACAGATGTGCACATGTACACACATGCACATGTGTACACACATGAGCCCTTCGATACATGAACACATACACGAAACAGAAATAAAACCTTTCCCGATAGTACCTGTGATGTTTGAAGTAACAGTCAACACCCACATGCTCTCCACTGTCTACTACTTGCCCGTCTTAGTGCACCACATCAATTACGTCATGGTGTAGCACCCAAGACAATGCACGGTCAGCACACAGTCAGTACAGAGTCAGCGTACAGTCAGTGTACAGTCCTTTCTAAAGCTGATGCTTTTCTCCCAGCAGTCCTTTGAGCCGACGAAGACAAAATAGCAAGGGTTTTTACTGCTTCCTTTGGGCTCTGTTCTGTCAGCAAATTAATTTTGTGAGAAACTGAATTACGTTACTGACACACAGTAATGATACACCAGACTGTGAGATACCACATTACATAGCAGGAGTGTTAGGTAGGCACTATTTCATGACCCCTTTTCATTTGTGCTGTATTGAAACTGCTTTCTGGAGATAAAGATGACATTTTCTTTTGCCCTTATCTGTATTGCTAATTGGAATCAGTCTGTCAACATCTTCTGCAATCACGATTCTGCCTTCAAATGCATTATTTATTAATTGTGAGTAGCTTATCTTCAGAGTCCATTTTCAGTTTAGCACCGAATTTTTAAAAACAACATAAGGTTGAGCAGCTGTCAACTCTATTATATATTCTACTTTGTCATTATTTTCAAATGTTCAGACCGTACTCTGCCCTACTCAACAAACAAATGGAACTGGAGCGTTAGAACACATTTGAGCTTGACAAACTATATGAGATTTAGGTCTAAATGCACAGCCCTGAGTATCAGCTTCAGGACTCAGCAGACAGAAGCCTGAGGCCCAGGAATCTTTAATACTTAGTAAGCTAAATATGTCTAATATTGTGGTGAAAAGAATCCACTTTAAAGATGGTCCCTAAACTATTTAGTCATGGAAAGAATGCTTCTTTTCCTCTGGGCCCCTACAGCAACATCACACACTATAGGAAAAGCAAGCGTCCTACCTGTCTCGTTCTTAGCTGAATCACTACTGGATGATTCCAATGCTCCATGGAACCAATAGTTTTTGGTGGCAGTGGTGGTGGATTTTGTTTGTTTGTTTTTGTTTTCTGTTTTTTGTTTTTTTGAGACCAAGTTTCTTTGTGTAGCCCTGACTGTCCTAGAACTAGCTCTGTAGACCAGACTGGCCTCAAACGCACAGAGATCTGCCTGCCTCTGCCTCCCAAGTGCTGGGGTTAAAGGCGTGCGCCACCACTGCCTGGCCTCAATAGTTCATTGTTAAGGGGGTGAATATTTATAACCTTTATTGTCTCTGCTATTTTGTAACACAGAAATATCTTAAAACAGTTTGTATTTGGGTGAATTTTCAGAGTTGGTTACATTTCTTATATTCCCGACACAGCAAACATCTGAGTGTGGATTTCTGCCCTGTGAAGCATCTTAAGCATGAATCCCAACTCCACAAGCAATTATTGAGAGACAAGGGAGCAGGCGTGCAAGAATGTGGTGTGTGAATAGTTAACGTAGGTCAGTGGGTGAAAATGGGAGAGTTCAAGACAGATACCATCTACGAGGAGGAACCATCTACAATGAGGAGGATAAGCCCAGGCCCCCCCCATACTACATGCCAGGCACATAAGTAAACTACAAGCAGAACCTTTAAATATTTTTAAAGAGAAAGCAGGACAGTTATATGGAACTAGAGGAAAGTGTTTTGTTTTGTTTGTTTTTATTTTTTGGTTTGGGGTTTTTGCTTTTATTTTGTTTGTTTGTTTGGGACAGGATCTTGCTCTATAGTCTTTGCTGACCTAGAATTCTTTATTCTATCCCAGGTTGACCTAGAACTCCCAGAGATCCATCTGCCTCTACCTCCTGAGTGCTAGGACTAAAGGTGTGTACCATCATATCTGAGTTAGGGAACGATTTTTAATAAGATGCACAAGGCTTCCTACAAACTGACAAGAACCATAAACAATAAAAGAGTGTGACCTAAACCAAGAAAAGATATTTGTGAACACATAACCACAAAGGTTTTGTATATAAAACATGCAAAAAAATGAAATCTACTATAACAAGACAATGAGATAAAATACGAAAAGGATATGAACATAGTTTAAGATGGAAGGCATTAATATAATCACATACCTAACGAACGCTACTCAGATATCTACTGCAGCACAATTCTCTAGCATTGAGAGAATGGGAATAACTGGCCACCCATTAGTCAGGGCACTACATGAACTGAAGCTCTGCAGTAGAAGTGCCAGTTCATACGGTAGTTGAAGTGACTCTACACAAGCAGACTGTGACTGTGAATACACGGTGAAGTAAAAGCACACGGCATAATCTCTTGTAAAAGAGACAATGTTTTACTTGGAAGACTTTTCCAACCATATGGCACATATTCCTTTTAAACAGTTAGGACAATTTTTGCAACATACAAAATTAAAATAGTATGACTCAGTTTCTTTGTTCATCACCTTGCTTCAGTAGTTATCAACATTTTGTCAAATGTTGGCGTACATTTTTAAATGTCAAAATTAATGTAAGAAAATGGTTATCTAGTAGAGTTTTCGAATGAGGAATGAACAGGGAGGGCAAGAGCCGGTCTAGAGCTGGCCCTGTCACTGGACAGTGACCATCTGGTGCGGCTTCCTCAGTGAGCTGATAAGAGCTCAAGATGAACTGATAATATCTCTAGGACAAGAGTTTCCTCTTGTCAGAACTGGATCATGTGCTATAAGATCATGTGCTATAAGAGCTGAGCATAATTAGATGCAGTGTGACTTTCAAGAAGGTACTGAAAAACTTAATACCCAAACCACTGGCAGTATAGAAGCATTAAAAGCCTGGAGGCTACATCCTTCCTCTTTACAAGTCCTATAGTTACAACCAAATAGTAGGACATCAATTTTACATCTACAAGCATGAATTTTCACCCGGTACATTTTTGTTTGGTTTTGTGTGTTGTCTGTTTGTTTGAGATAATCTCAGTGTGCATCCCATGCTAGCCTCAAATTCAATGATCCTACTGCCTCAGTCTCTAAAGTACAGGGATGTGTCTCCACAACTACCTATCTCAGATAAGTACTTGAGGAAAGCACTACCCTCACTGTTTCCTCTCCCCAAAACTTCCCTCCCCTTCTCCCTACTTCCAACTGATTTTAATCAGAGAATTCTTGAGGTTTGGTCTCTACTATCTATTGTAATGCTAAATTCTATACTGGAAGCTCTAGCCTAACAAGAGACTTCTTATATTTACAAGCTTTTGTTGTGCAAACTTTGGTCCTTGATTTAAAACTATTGGTTAAACAAAATTGGCTACAGCCAATTACTGGAGGGATTAGAGGTAGGTGAGTTTGGAGTGTCCTGGTTAGGAGAGAGAGAGGTGAGAAGAGGAAGCTGCCATGAGGGAGATGGAGCACATGGCCAGGAGAAACAGCAAGTATTTGGGGTACACCGCTGGGGAGGTAGCCAGGCCAACAGTTAGAAGGGTAGACTGGGTGTTACCCCCCAGTAATTGTCAAACCCAAATAAAATAACCATGGTCTGAGTCTCATTGTCTCATTTCTTTGTAAGCTAGTTGGGGATGAGCTTAAATTGGTAGTACTACGGAGAACACCGAGTTGTTTCCTGAGGCCTCTTTGCAGTTCTTCCTGGCATCACCTCCGCCATATACACAGTGCCGCAGGGCAAAGAGAGAAGGCATATGGCTGGACTCTGCCCCTCTCAGTACCTATGAGCATGGAACTAGAGGAAATCACGACAAGGGGCACATACCTTTTGAAACAGTGTGCAGCGGTCAGGACCCAGCAACTACTCAGAAGGGTGGCTCCACAAAGCAGCCTGCCATCTCCATGAGACGACTTCAGCCTGAGGGAAGCCTGCCAAGGCCAGGCACCCCTAGAAGAAGTCAAGTCACACACATTCAAGAGAGGAGAAAAGGAAAGAAAAGCCTCAGGTAAAACAATGACTTCAGTGCAGGTGGGGGAGGAGCTCAAAGCAGAGTGGAGCTATTAATTAGGTCCTTCCTTACATGGAGAAGGATGCCCACCCAACCCTCACAAATTGGTCTCTTACTATTGGTCACAAATATCAGCAACTCTGGAGATTTGTCTACAGGTATGTGTACAGGTTGTCTTCTCTGAATTTCATGAGTCCAATGTAACTACTTACATCACATTCCTAATTTAACCCATGTAGCCTGGGTTTTAAAATCTCCCGTCTTCTCTCCTCCCCTCTCCCTGTCTTCCCCTCTCCCTACTTCCCCAAGCTCTCCCACTCCTCTCGGTGATGGTGCATAAGACAGAAATTGTAACTCAAACGTCAAAAGCTCATGTGGTCCTTTCAACGTTCAATTGCTATACAATAGTGGGGCTCTCAACCTTCCTAATGCTTCAACCCTTTAATACAGTTCCTTGTGTTGTGGTGTCTCCTCCCTCCGCCATAAGATTACGTCATTGCTCCTTCATAACTATAATTTTTCTACTGTCATGAACTGTAATATAAATATCTGCTTTTTCCAATGAAAGGGTTGTTCAACCCCCAAAAGGGGGTCACAATCCACAAGTCACGAACCATTGATGTTCAATGCTGTGCAGATTTTTTCACCAGTTTTTATATCATAAATATGACACTTTACCATGTAAATATGTTAGGTGATGCTATTATCTATATCTGTTATAAATTTTAACTTGTAAGCTTGTAATGGGAAGAATTTAAAGGTCTTATTTTCACAGTGGTATGCATTAACCTTTCAAGGTTTATATACATCAGATATGTATTTCTGGTTTGGAATAAGATGCCATTGTAGTTTTTCTCGGCTTTTAATTTCATCAATTTTCTCTGTGTGTGTGTGTGTGTGTGTGTGTGTGTTTTAGAGAAAGACTTGTGGGCATCAGTTCTTTACTTCTACCATGTGAGTTCTGGGGACCAAACTCAGGTTACCAGGCTTGGTGGCAAGCACCTTTACCAGTGAGCCATGTCACTGGCCCATGCAGAATTTTATGAGGAATAGTAACTTTGAAGGACTGTAAATAAACATTTTACATTGATTTAAAAAAAAAAAAAAACAAAAACCAATCCTCCATTAAATGGCTCCTCACAATCACGTGTTTTGTTTCTGCCACATTTTGTGTCAGAAACACATGAGTCACAAACAGTGATGTACTAACGTGGTCTATATGGACTGAATCTGCATCAAAGGGCAGGAAAACAATCAGTGTAATCTTTAATTATAAAATGATGAAAACAGGTTCCTTACATAATAAAAGGAAGCCCTGGGTCTGTAATCCTTGTAGCACACACATATATCAATAATCCTGTCATATCGGGATCTCCGTGAAGAACCTTTTACCTTAATGAATTGTTCCCACCAATGATCCGTTTCTGTCGACGATGCAGCAACCTCAATCCACATCCAAATGAGAGCGTCTCTGAAAGCAGAGAGGGGTTGCTGTTGCCCATCACCTCCCTTGCACCTTCCTCCCCATTTAAAAGTATGTTCAACTGAAACTTGTAGCATCATGTTTCTTGCGATAAAAATAAGAGTTATCTTTTCACCAAACAACAAATCTCATGCAAGTAAATCAGAAACTTTATAAAGTTTCCAGTCGTTCAGACTCTGAAGGATAAGAGGGCTGCCACAACCCTGGTTGTCCTTCTCTCCATGTTTCTGACATAAATACACAAGAGTTCACTTAAACATATAAGAAAGTGGCAAATGTTTACAAAGGAAAAGCCAATATATAAAGCATGACTAGATTTTAAAATAATTTTACAAATAATTTATGTAGGAGCAGTTTCTTTAAATATATTTAAATATCTATATATTACATATTTATATATGCATATATAGTTTATAAACATAAACAATTTAAAATAGGAAGTACATAGTATACACACATTGTGGCTTTGTTCTTGTTATTTTTCTATCGTATAAAAAGGTTGGGAATTGTACCAAGAACATGAAGACCAAATCAGTGCTAATGGTTCCAGGGTTACTAGGCAAGAGACTCCACCAGAGAGCCAGCAGGAGGTTTTGGCAAAGAAAGAGGTGCAGAATGTGTACCAATGACCTTAGGGGCATGCCATCAAAACCTGACTCCTCGTCTCTTCGGATTTGCAATTTATAATGGCATTGTAATGTATAATATGAGAAAAACTTTGCAATGATGTCCCAAGTTGAGCCAGTGGATCTGATGCCAAGAAAAGTAATGCTTTAATGCTAAGCAAGCAAAACTTAAAATGTACATCACTCTACAAAAGAAAATTTGTCTTTTAAAACTTGACTTTAATCAGGTGTGCTGGCTCACAACTGTAACCTCACTACTCAGCAGACTAAGACAGGATGACTTGGTGATGTCATGACAACCTGGGCTGCAGAGTGAGCTCCAGGTTAGTGTGAGCATGATGAGTCTACTTCAAAACAAAACAAAAGTCTCTTTAAAGCTATTCACGCTCTTTTGTAATAAGAATGATCTTGGTCCTGAGCCCTTAAGGAGACAACAACCAGGTATATTGCATTCCAAGAAGGAATGCAGAAATGGCTGGGACTGTAAAAGGGAACTGGAGTTGATCTCAGAGACCACAAGGTTCTGGAAGCCAACTCGCCTCTCTGTAAGCCTTACAGAGACACAGCATAAACATGAACACAGACGACAAGGAGCTACATGCATTCCCTTTGCACTAGGATTTTGTTAACAAAGTCTGGTGTAGTCACGGGAATCAGTAACTCTCCACTTACTTAGTGGTCCAGAAGTGACTTACCTTTCTTACCATTACTTGATGCTTTCTTCTCATAATAGTCACAGATGACTCCTGCATCCTCACTGTGGCGGCAGTTGTGCCTTCCAATGTCTTGTTTGACACAGTCAGCGAGGGCCTTCTCATTTCCTGTGCACTTCACATTATCCATGTGGATGGGGCCTTTTCCTTCCCCAAAATAAGCCATAGTCCTTGCTCTGGCAGGACCCCTAGAAACAGAGCATTCTTCAGATACCAAAGGTCAGCCAGCCAAGCATCTGGCAGATTTCAGCACATACCAGCTCAACTCTGCCTTAGATCTGAGTATTAAAATTAGTATGGGCAAAGATCTCTCTTTGTGACTGTCAAAACATTTAACACTGTGGGCATAGGCCTTTGATACTTTATGGAATCAACTGCCTCTAATTTAGCTTCTGCTTAGAAAGTCACACACAATGGAATATCAAAAATAAGGTCACCCCTAAATTTTCCCTCTTTATTATCACAGTGCCCAGAAAAATATGTGATTAAATAATAACCAGAGACCTTGAGACTAATTTTTTTCACTTCCTTTTGAAGAAAAAGTATAATTCTTTTTTTTTTTTTTTTTTTTTTTTTTGGTTTTTTCAAGACAGGGTTTCTCTATTTAGCCCTGGCTGTCCTGGAACTCACTCTGTAGACCAGGCTGGCCTCGAACTCAGAAATCCACCTTCCTCTGCCTCCCAAGTGCTGGGACTAAAGGCGTGTGCCACCACTACCCCGGCAAAAGTATAATTCTTAACATAGAAAAAGCTGGGAATTGTGGAAGGAAGGACTTATTTTGGAATATTTACTTTTTGTTATTTTTACATTACTTTCTGAAGATATACAATCCAAAAACAGTGTTGAAGAGAACTAAAAATTTCAGTTAATTACATTTCTAATAAATTACAGAACACAATCAAGAAAGAAAAAAATCATTAAAGTTAGAATCAGGAAAACTGTCCTTAACATAACACATTAGAAAAAATGATTAAGCGAAGATACAAATAAGATAAAAAGACTGATCCACTCTCCTCAAAACCTCATTAAGGAAAGTAAGAAGATAAATCAGAAATCTGGTGTTTGTAATAAACATTTACAACTATAATTATTAGCAAATGCTTTTCTAGAGAAAACACACATCCTACAAAGAAATCCCAAATTTACACAAAATTTTAAAAATCCAACAACTTAGATAAAAAGCAAACTAGATCCCAAATAAAATAATCTCAATAAAAATAGGTGCCATATGAACTTTATATAAAAGAAAAATACTGACGGTCAGTAGACAAATGGACATGCATTTGGGATTAGTGATGAGGTAAACTCTAGCTATTCACAAATTTCAAGGGTGCTACTGAATGTGTAAATTAGTGTAGCCGCATGGGCAAGTGGCCTTACTGCCCTGGACAAACTTGAGCATGTACACAGTCAACATGCTAATGGTTATATTCCTGAGTATATTCATTAAGAGCTCTCTTGAACATGTCCCTATAAAGTCAGCTGGACTCTGTCTCCTGTACTAGTCCTCTCTACATGTACTCCACTGCACCATCACAGAGCTGTACAGTTTCCATCATCACGAAGGCCCTCACTAGGAGAGACTCCTCAGAAGGTCCTCCCAGGAGAGACTCCTCAGAGGGTCCTCACCAGGAGAGACTCCTCAGAGGGTCCTCACCAGGAGACACTCCTCAGAGGGTCCTCACCAGGAGAGACTCCTCAGAAAGTCCTCACCAGGAGAGACTCCTCAGA